>JAWQUT010000078.1:841201-910152 GCA_033807755.1 Ellobium chinense | reverse complement strand
GGGGGAGGAGGGAATGTCTTCTCACTCCCACTTTAAGTGAGAAGATTGGCCATGTCACGATATAAAAAGGAAAACTATGTCAGTGAACCCTTCATAAGGCATGTCCTTTTCTACTCCATGGTTCTGTCACAAGCACAGAAAACTTGAAGTTATATTATTATTATTATATTGTATGTTGATGATGTAATGTATGTATAAAACGCAGAAAATACCAGGGTAAAGAAAATGCAGAACCTTATCCCTAGCCAATAGGGTACATAAGCTTTCCGTGTTTTCATCTTTTCTTTATTTTGCGCTTGTCACAGAATTATATATAAGTCACCTCTTGGCAAAATGTGTAATTTTCAGTTTTGCAAATTGTGGAGATATATTTTGTTTCTGTAAATTTTTATAATTTTTTTTTTGAGCTTATGCACTATTTATTACCTGGAGAGTATATACCCAGGCCAGTTGAAGCATTCAACCACAAGACAAGACAGTCTGCAGAGACTTTACATTGGCACGGCCGACGGATAGTTAGAACTCGTAGATGTCATCCACCCGCTGACCATGAGGATAGCCTTCGCCGAAAACTAAAATCAACGGAAGTTTGTACTGCAGCCTGCATAGCAAGGACACAACAATCAGTAGGTCGTGAATTTTGATCCGTAGGCCTAGGCTGAGTTGCTGAATCTACCATAGACCACTTCGTGATACAGACTGAAATTGGACAATGGGGCTTGACATTGGAGGTAATACTGTTCATTTTTTTTTTTAATTCCAGAGCTTCATTTTAAATTCTAGTCTAGTGTTTGGAACTTGTCTTTCTACCAGGACAACGGAATCGGGAAGTTCTCCAAACCAAATGACCGGTTCCCTGCCGACCCTGTCATGCCCGTTGTGGAGCAATCTAAGGGTCACAACAAGGACATGGAGAGCATGTTGTAAAAGGCTTTCTACTTTCTCAAACAACAGCACCGATTTAGTCGAAATATCGATCTAGATAGTCCATGACCTGTCTATGACTAAATGAACTGTATCTTTATCATTGCGGTGCTGTCATTCGACATGGCCATCTAGATGATATAAATTTAGATCTAGCAATGGTAGATCTAGACCGTTTAGAATGAAAAGAAAAGCGTGTTATCTAGATGCAGGCCAAATTTAGCCAGGGAAAACCTGTCAGTCACTCTCATCATGGGCTTGGCAGCTAAGATCTCCTTTCATTAGACTAGTCACTAATTTAATCACCATAAAACTTATAAAACTGCCAAATTTGGGTAACTCACATATAATGCTAAATCAAACAATCTAAAACAGTGTGTCAAGGTATTGATAGTGAGTCTAGCATCATACAAAGAAGTAAACATAATTTGCATAGGAGATTATAGCAGGCACCAAGTTGCATTGGCTGCTATGCTTGCACTACTTGCAGCGTGCAGTGATATTCTTGCAATTACAAATACAAGGGAAACTCAATATTCTGTGAAAACATACTATTAGCAATAATAACAATGCCATAATTAATAAACTTTTAAATCATGCAGTTTGAAACAAAAGTTGATAAAGTCCATGATTCTAAGAAATTGCCTTGTTAAGTCATGAAAATCCATCAATAAATAAAAAATATTATAATGGCATCTCAGGAGTAAAAAAGTTGGTATCTTTGTATGTAACAGGCA
Source organism: Ellobium chinense (assembly GCA_033807755.1). Classification (NCBI taxonomy): domain Eukaryota; kingdom Metazoa; phylum Mollusca; class Gastropoda; order Ellobiida; family Ellobiidae; genus Ellobium; species Ellobium chinense. Next base: position 908,491 of record JAWQUT010000078.1, on the reverse strand, counting down.
AAGGAGGAGCCCAGTTAGTAAATATGAACCAATGAGAGTGGAAAGTTAGCAAATATATAGCCATTTCTCAGAGAAATAATGAAATTTCTTAGAAAAATCACTGTCTCATCAGAGTTTTGATGCAGAATCCACTGGTACCATCAGCCTATTCTTGTACGAATAACAGATAACTATATTTTGCATCTTGTGAGTTCAGTCGAGCCAGGAAATGGCACTCCAGTTAAAACCAGATCAAGGGGGAATGAAAAGACAGCTTTATCAAGCCACAGGTTCCATAAATGACCCAGTTCCTGGAATTAATCATTTTACTTTCATGTCAGTATCAACTGTTTTTCATTAATTTTCTCAAACAAGATACACAGCCCACCAAAACCAAACATTTTTAACCTAAATCATGTGTTTAGAACAGTGTATCATTTCATCATCCTTTGGGTTCCCTTCCAGTTTGGCATGTGTTGCCACATGATGGACTTGCCAAGCTGCTGCTCAGAAGTTTAAACCAATGAAAACAATGCCTTTAATTTAATCTCACATGACTCTAATAACTACTTTTGCCACTGGTGCCATTGGCAAGCTGTGCAATGATTAGGTAAGACATTTGACTGCATGAATTTTGAAATCTTGAGCTTCTGCTGTTTGTGAAAGTCCTCCCAGCTGGGACCATTAAATATGTAATGTAAAGACAGTGAAAGGAAGATTGGGACATTTTGTAGCATCTATTTAATGGGTTTAACAGCGATGCATTTAGCATGAGGGCGGAAAAGTAACCATTTGTGCACATTTGAATGAGGGATATGCAATATCTGTGATTAAACTAGTGAATGCCATTTATTTTGTTGTTTTTGTTATACATGTTTATTTGACACTTTACTGAACACTGGATTATAAAAATTTGATTTTTTTTGAAGATGATTAAGTCAGTTGAATGATAGATATATATGCTCTTCAAAAATAATTTTCATTTTTCAAATAAATTTTCTCTGTGAGAGTTATCTTTAACACCCAGAAAATCAATTTCCTGAAGAAATCACATTGTTTCTGTTCATGTGTGCTGTATAATGCAAGAAGGAAGGTGCTGGTGATGGGATTTGGCCTTTGCCAATAGAAGTATTTTCCTTGCCGGAGTAACAGAGGCTTATGGGGAAAATGATGATATTATTTAGGTCCCAGCTAATTCAGACAAGGAGGTATTTTCAGACGGGTCAGTTACACCACGTTATCTAGGGATTGCTAGGATATTTTGATAAGTGACATTTGCCAAGTTAGCCTTTTGTATGTTTATTTTTAAAATTATATTATTCATTACTTACAGTGCAGACAGATGGGAAGAACTAATGGGAACAAGGTAATGAGAACCTAATATAACATTGTATTCTTACAGGAAAGGAGGTTTTGACCTATGTTCCAATCCTGACCACTGTGGGTTTGGCTATTTATGTGGCATGGCAAACTTTCCGGCCCAAGATTGGTCTGGTGAACCCTAACATTCAAAAGGATCAGGAGAAAGTTGTCAACTCAATGGACATTGAGGATATTGGAGACAGCATTGCTTTCTGTCGCTGCTGGAGATCAAAGAAGGTAATCCAGCTGTGGCAGATTTACTGCCTTAACCAAACATTGCTTGTACAGTCGAGTCCATGTATGTCGAAACCGGATACCTCCAATTATTTATTAGTCGAAATAAAAAAAAGTAATAGTTTTTTTCCTTTCTTTGCGTCTATTAATTATCCTTGCATAAGACGAAGTAATTAATGCCCATTTCTGATTAGTCCAACTGCTCAGCGCTGCCACAGAGGCAAAATCACCTCCTGGCGTCCTCCCCGTGTGGTACTAAACAACCCCGACGGCTTGAAAAACAAACAAGACGGTGCCGCGGATAGAGAGAGGCAATAAAACTGGACACTGCGAGTGCCATTAACCGCAGCACAATAAGTAGGGCGTGTGTATTTCACCACCGCTGATAAGACAGTAGGGGGAAGAGAATGCGGGAGGGCTCGGCGGTACTGAAAAATCGATCGATAATTAAACATCTGGGCAGCAGTGTATACATACAGTGCATTGGCTCATTGCACTGTGACGGTAAATAAACAAGAGGCTGCCCTCGTGACCTCCCCAGTGTGCTCGCTCGCTCGCGTACGGTTGACTCATCTTTATCATTTTCAACTTGAATTAAATTGAATTTGTCCTCTAAATAATGGCTTCCTCTAATCCTGTAAAGAGAAACCTCAAGACTCTTTCCATTGAGTCGAATATTAACATGCTCCAGGAAATCGACAGAGGTGCGATGTCGAAGAATGTCATAGCTGAGAAATATGGCGTTCCCGTTAGCACGCTTTCTACGATCTTGACAAACCGGGAACAAGTGGAAAAAGCGGCGGCCTCTTCATCTATTAAGCTACTACTCAGAGCGATTTCTTAGAAAAAGAAATAATCCCATTTAAAATACTTCCCCAATATGCCATCTTTAGTTACATCCCCTGTTGAATTACCCCCGTGACCTCCCCAGGGTGCTGGCTCGCTCGCATACGGTTGACCCGCCGTGGAAATCGTTAGTCGAATCCTGATTTCTCCAACTCATTGGGGTGGTCCCAGCGAATTGGAGTTAAGCAGACTCAACTGTATTTATTTAGCTTGAGTGAACAGGTGATGGTCTGTGAACTATCCACTATACTGTAATATTGTAGGTCCAATAGTGGTTGTTTTGTTTTCTCTGCTAAGGCGATATGATCTGTGGTTTTTTTTCAAAATTGTTAGAGATTAGGGAATTTTGTAGACTATCCAATATAAACATTATCAACCAGTTTCTGAGCAGTTAGTATAAATCAACAGATTGTTATGGAGTTTGTCTTTCAGAGCTGGCTAAATGTAGCATTGTAGTTTAAGATGTGATTTAGGAAAGTCAGAAGAACAGTCATGTTTTAGAGCAACTTCATGACAGAAAAGAATATGGTGATATCTACTATAATTATACACTCAAACATGTTTATTACGAAAGTTAGCAATATTACAAAACATGTTCTGCGTCCTAACATTTTATTGTTATTTTCTTAAATTTGAAAATCTGAGTAGGCTGTATCAAAAAAACATGCCTATTTACAATGCAGGTTTAAATCTCTACCACCCCAGTATTTGCATATTATACCAATGTGTCTATCACATGCAATAAATCAGCTCCCCCACAAACATTCTCCAGCCCTGATTTACCCAACTCATTTTCATTCACCATTGATCAGTCGCAGCATTAGTCTTCACGGTGCACAATCTTGATTGCCTAGCTCTGAAATTAGAAGAGGGAGGGTGGGGGCAAGCTGTGACCATTATTTTTCTTCACATTGATCCGAAATATACTTAATATAAAATGAGTTAGTGTGTCCTGTGAATGTCAGTTAAGCATGTTTGTGTACTCTGAATATCATGAAATAAGAAACTCGTAGAAATACATGTATTTCCAACTGAAAATTTAACATTAATATAATATATGCCTCTGTTGCAGTTCCCTCTCTGTGATGGCTCCCACAACACCCACAACAAGAAGATGGGAGACAATGTTGGACCCATGTGTCTGAAGAGGAGGAAGTAAAGGGTGACAAGAAGTTTGTGTGTATGCAGAGGACTTGTTTACGTAGGAGACAAAGTTCTTTTGCTGATGTTCCTTTTCAGCCATTGCTTTGCAGTGCAAATTTTCCTTGATGTTATTGTGGATTTATTTCCAAAATCAGTGAGACATGATATAATGAAGTGTGTGGCTGTTTGATACAAGAATTGTGCCCTATATCAACTTTAGACAAAGGCATGCATTTTTAGATTGCATTTAGAAAATGTGTCATGGGAATTAATACCTCAAGAGGCAATTGGTTGTGAGGGTGAACTGTTGTGTATACTTCCTCATATTTGTTGAGTGAAAGATTTCAGGATAATAATGATTTTGCTACATCAACAGGATATCAAAATTGCATCAAATTAAAAAGAAAATCAGTGTAACAGAATAACAGTGGAATGAGATAAATACTCACAAGGGATATTACCAGTTCTTGGCTCACATCGCGCAAACTTACTTGTGCTTTGAAAGTATGATGGGGAAAAAAGAGGCCAGGTGTTCAAGGAAGTCAGGGTTAGTGGCAATTACACACGTGCAACACTGCTCAAACATTGCACACCTGTCATGCAATAGGGTTGATATAAGAGGAGAGACAGAAGTTATATGATAGTACAGACATTCCAGAAGGAACTGTTTGGGACTTAGAAATTGTATCAGTGTTGAAATAAATAGTATTGGATAAGTGGACACAACTTTATTATTGACAATGAAGTTTAGCATGTCAACAATTTATGAACAAAGTTAACTTTTATGAAGCTGTTCTATTGTTTGCGCCAGCACCTCTGATCATGTCCTGTTACGAAATATTACTTCCTTTCTATATAGTTTGCCTCTCACCACTATTACTACAATTGCATTTGTATGCTTACAGCATTTATTTGTCAAACGGTGTGCATATGCGATATTTCTTCACTCTTTTTTAAGAGGGCTGTGTTATGCTATTATCCGCCCATCATGGCAGAGAGGTTGAATACATATATTATTTTTCCCAAATATGGAACAGAAGATCGGATTTGAGGATACTGAAGTTTTTTTGTGTTTTGAAGTACTGCATGTTTGATTGTATAATGATTGGCTGCAGTTTACCTTTAGTGCTTTCAGTGAAAAGAAGTTTGGTAGTGACATCAAGGAGTAACACGTTTTGCTGGGATGGAACAGGATTCCATTCAATCAGGTCATTTTTTTTCCCTCTCTGAGCGTGGCTCAAAACTCTGAATTACTTCATTTGACAAAAATGATCTGTGCAAGAACTCGCAGAAATTTTCATTTTTGTTTATCCATGGCCTGGCTCCATTCCTGATACTGCCTTAAAAGTGGTGCATTTATGGAGTGGCTGAAAAGGAACCATATGTGTAATTTCAAAGGAAAGAATTGGAATTCATGTGCTTGAAAGCTTTTCACCTAAATTTTGTATGCATGTTTTATCTGTACGACAAGTTGATGTAACAATTTATTGGAATTATTATATGTTAGTGATATTTGACTGGTTTCTGAATTACCGGCCTCTAGGCACAGTTTATTAGCATTGCATTACTGTAGTGTGTCTTCTCAGTTATTGGTTCTTGTCAGTTTGCAGAGTAAAACCATTATAGTTGGATTACTCAACTTTATATCAACTCTATGAGCACAGTTAAGCAATAAAGTACATTTCTTTGTTCTGGATTCAGGATTCTGTTATGCCAGGCTTCTCAAAAACAAAAGAGGGTTGCATAGGCACATGGCACACTACCCCATCTGTCAGTTCCAGTGTGTAAATTTGGGAGTGTGTTAATTTTGCGACTTTGTCTACAAAATTTGCTGGCTTTCGAGATTCGGACTCTGCCTCTGATTATAAGCACAAGTCAGTTGGAGATTCTCCGATTTGCCTTTAAATTATGCATAAATCTAGGTCTTAACCTAAAGCATAGTTATGTTGCCTGACACTGGTACCACATACATATGACTCTTTGACTATTTTTATGTGCAATATTATAGGGCACTCTCACTTGTTGTTTTAGGGTGAGGGGCAGGATTAGAAAAGAAAAAGCAGATTCAAGAGGGTTTCTGGACACACTGAAGTCTAAAGACTGTCACACCTTCTCATTTCTTCCATAACTCTGCCACTAAATCCTAAACCAAGCTCTAGGCAGGAGTGTCCTAGTATATTACCTATGAGATTTTCACAGAGTTCCGGGGTCAACAAGAGTGCCATGTGCAAAAACCCAACCCTCTGATGAGAACAAATTATGAAACCAGTTTGCTCATACATACACACATTCAGGGTCTTGCACTTATTTCGCATTCTATCACCCTGTGGGGAGCCCAAGGCCAAAAATTCATTTCTCATACTCCTAGATTCTTCCTTGCCATTTGTGGATGAATTGCAAAATTTGAGATTCATGGTTGCAACAACATGGATTTCTGTAACAAATAAACCCAGGCCGGCAGCCAGGGATCTGGCCACAGATTTTTATTTTATATAATGTAAACCTTGTCCTTAGTTTTCTTCACAAACTTTAGCGCAAACACTGAAAGCTCACTTTGTCACCAAATATAACAGGCTAGTACAATGTCATCTTAACTACACAACAAAGTGGTGTGCCAAGTTGGAGAGGAATTGAAGTAACTTTTCAAGTTATCCCTATCAAGAGAGCATTCAACTGTTACCTCCAAATATTTAGGGGGGGGGGGGGCATTTCTAATTAACAAAAAAAAATTATACATTTTTGTCACAACTTTATTTGGTCGAAATCTATTGTATTGGCTATATTGCATATAATGAAGATAGGTTTTAGTGATGAAGATTGGTTTTAATGAAAGTTAAATAGATAGGACATATAGATTTTACCCCCTACTAAGTCACTACAGAACACTATAAGTAGCCTCATTTTAAAGAAGTTCAAGTTATTTTTATGACTGACCTAGTCTAATGTATTTCAAATCAGCTTAAAATATGTTTAAAGGTTGTAATAAGTGTGTGTAATTTGCTTCATATCAATATACAGTACATGGTACCTGCTGTACTGTCCTGTTTTTGGATTGTAGGGTAAATAAATAAATTTTTAAAAAACAAAAAAAATATTCAGTTATCTAATGCATTCCTCATTTACTGGCATTGTCCTTCTTGCATGCATCGTAATATTCTGCGGCCTATTTTCATGCCTCTAAGTGAGACACTCGTCTCTGATGAAGAACTCCAGAACTACCATCAGACAATTAATGTCAACCATATTACACTGTGGTTTGATTTCCAGTCCGTGCCCTACAAAGATTTCACAGCTCTTCATATGCCTTATAAATTATATTATTCTAATTTTACGCACAAAGTTTTCACTGTACTTCCCTCTAAATTCTTTACACACCTTCCCTCTGGATTTAAATTATTAGTTTAGAGCTCTACATATATATATTATAAGGACCATTTAACATTTCATCCCCAACGATGTCCTGAATTATACTGAATTTCTGCCTTCAAGGCTGATTTTATGTCAAGAATCATCAGGATTTTTAACAACTACACTTGACACTATCATTAATATGTATTAACAACAACACAGGGAAGCTTTGTCACAAATTTATTCCACAAGCACACAGTTTCACTCATTAAGTTTCACAATGCTGGTATAGATGAATGGGTCAATGGACAAGTAACCTAGGTCCACAGGAGGCTATAGCTGAACTGTTCAGCTGAACCATGATAAGTGTATTGGAGGAACCACCTAATTTTCACAGAATTCTTTGGAATTTTTGCTGGTTCCACAGAAGTAATGCAAATTAATTGAAAAAATACTTTACTGGCAATTTACATCAGATGGAGAAAGTTACCTCCAGAAATAAACTTTATGTGCATGCATAAGTTGTTGTGTAATATAGCAAGAATATGTCCAAGCCATGCAGTTATGACTGAAAGAAAACTGGGCAACAAAGGATGAGAAAGTTTTAAATAAATACTACCCACATAGTTTCTCAAGCTGACATCATACAGCTGTGTCTGAGAGTAAGGCATAATATTCTCTGAGTTCCGGTAATTTTCTGAAGAGTGGCGTCTGTGGTATTGTGATGTGGTTAAACTTAAGAGTTTCACCACAAATTTTGCTCCTATTACTCTTCATGAAAAAATAGCCTGTGGACCAAGCACTTATCTTCTGCACCATTCCGATATGTGACCAGCCCTGCCAAAATCATGACACATCAATTTCCGATTACCATATGGTCAATAATGGACACAGGTATGAATTACATGATGTTACAGACAAACAGTATACACGTGGCTGATACCAGATACCAAATGCATATATGTTACGACTCAGGAATGGATGTCCAGACTACAGCTCTGTCATTTTACAGGAAAAAAGACATACATAACAAAATCAGTTTTGCAACAGATTGAAGAAAAAAACTTGTTGCTCTCCACTTTGTGAATTAATCAGTGACACATAAAAATTGTCTCAAAAACTCTTAAAGCTAGATGAGGATAACCCAGATGAAAAGATGGAGATCAGCAGGTTCTATATAAAGGTCCCAGATAATGAATTTCGGGTGTTAATAGTCTTTTCTTCCATAAAAGAGCAGAGCTTCTCTGTAGCACTATTACCAAACTGCACCTAATTTTATTCCTTGTAGCATTAGGACCAGATAAAGTTGCTCTAAATCCTATCTCTTGGTGATGGGGATGGTGATTTCGTCATATTCATAACTCTTGCCCAACCAAGAAATGCTCAGGCCAGCCTAGCTGGGCTGGTATCAAAGCAGTCACCAGTTTCTGTACAAGAGAGGCAGTAATGTGGCACAAATGAACTAATGATTCCAGGCACTCTCAGTATGCTGGCAATGTAACATTGAGCATATTTATCCTAGGGAAGAGGAACTTAGGTTTTTTTCTTTGGTGACTACTGATTTCTGATTTCATTTCTGTCATAAGAACAGGAAGTCAGTCTCAGGTCCTACTCACTTGGAGATATGGCTTTAATTTTAATGAGTTAGCAGTCTCATGTTCCATTTCAATGTTTTCCATGTGTCTCTCTTCATTCAAGGGTCTCTGGGCCTTCCTGAACAGCAAACAATGTAGTTTGCATTGTTTGCTGGATATACCGTACTTACACATGTTGAACATCAAGGGAACATCAGTAAAATATTTTCAATGTAAGAGAGGTCCACTTTAACCAGTTATTATAGTAATGAAGGATGTATCAGGACCAAAAGAATGTGTTCATTCACTTTAGACGGACTTTGTCGAATCGTCATCCCAACCTAAATATTTAGTTTGTCTACAAGTATTTTGATCGTCTACAAGTATTTTGATAGTCTGCACTCTGCCATCTTTCCTGCATCAATGCCTGTATAGAACAGTGCCACAAAATGGTTGCCACCACACTTCTTTCTAAACGCTTAGCAACATCCATGTAGACATGAGAGGGCATTCACAAGAACAGATTATGACATCAGCATCTTCACAGGCTGAAGGAAGGCATTTCAGTATGATTGAGACCTGCTCACAAATGCAGAGTTAGTGTCATGAAATGATGAAATTTAACCTGCGTACAAGAGGGAATGACAATTGATGGATATGTGACTTAAAACCTTTCTCTTCCGTGTCACTGCATATTTTGATTTCAATTTAGGGGCACCATGTTATTTTCCTGCCCTGTCTCAAGTTTTCTATGGACTAGAACCTTATCTACCATACTTCTTTTGGAGACACTGTCTTATAATGATCTCTGAATAATGCATATTTATCATGGCAGCAGTTCTTACACTGAGATCCCCGGAAAGACAATAATCACAAAATGTACACTATGCCCATAGTGACTATTAGTATTATGCTATCCAGCAACATGTATTTCAAGGACCCCTAAGAGTTACTAGGCTCCTATGTCTAATTATAGAAATAAGCACTTAGCACTCTTCAGGTCTCTTCAAACTGCTGGGTGTTCAAGAAAAACTAAACAGCTTCAATTCTGAATAACTCACATAAACACAGGCAAATTTCCTAGTGCTCTAATTTTGTATGGGAAATGTCAAGATTCATGCAAACATAAAACAGACAAAGCAAAAATGAAACTATGAGGAAAAAGTGCTAAAATTTAGATGTTACACTCACCAAAACGTAGATGCACCATAAATATGGTGGAGCTAAACGGTTCCTTCTTAACTTTTTCATCAAATTAGTGTTAATAACTGTTAATAAAATGTTAACCAATTATCCATCACAAAAACAAATTGACTTGTGGCCACAACAAAGGCTGCAGTTAAATGCTGTCTTCTCTTTCCTAGGCATATGTAGACCCAGAATCCAAAATTGTCTGCTATTTGGTATTCATGAGACATTCACTGCACTAGTCTCGCTAGGTCCTCAGTGTAATGATGTCTTCAACCGTTTCCCGGCAAATTCCATTAGCCATCAAACATCCTCAACTGAAAGTCTCGGCACTGATCTTAAGATAGCAGTTTATATAAGAGTCAAAAGTTCTACAACTGTTAACTGCAGACAAGTGTTCTGAAATATTTCTACAACCACACCAAAGACAGTTCGTAAGTAGACAAAAGTTGGATGAAAGTGTGGTACAGTAGTTACATTACAATTTAGATCAAGTGAACTTTCTTTTCTCCCTCTTTTCACTACCAGTGACAGTCTGAAATCTTAATCAGGATAAAAAAAAACAACACTCCATGCAATAAAGATTTCTAGGAAATGCAAATTTAACTATTAAAATGTTAATCCAGCATAGGATGCCATCGCACGGGCAATTGCTGAAGAAATTTTTGTTAACATTAAATGCAATTTTGAACATGGGATATGTAAACTGTGATCATCATATTAAGTCCCAGTGTCTAATTTGCTTTCCTGCAAATTAAAATGACTAAACATGCAAAGTGTAAAGAATGAACATTACTAGTCATGGTGTTTCTTATATTCTATTTATTGAAACCTGTCAGCTTTCATAGCTTGCAAATTTGCTGCAGTACAACATAGGCCTACAGGATTCTGAGAAGTTATTTCATTAGGGGACATGTTGCACAACCACAAACCTACATAGAAGAATTTTGCAAGAACGGAGCCATCTTAACTGACTGGGTTTTACTTATAGTTATACAAGATGATCGTCTACTAGATGCATAGTATTTCCAACAGCCAAACCCCAAATTAGGGTATACCAATCTAAAGGTATGAAGATGCCAATAGCACCTGGCATAAAAATAAGCAATTTTAAATAATTCCTATAAAATCAGATAACTGTCCATGAGCTAACTGGTTTAGGGGCATTTTTCTTTGTGTCAAAATTTGGAAGACGAGTTAAACAACATGTTTGGATAGTATTTTAGCCTGGGACTCCTGGATATGTTAATGAGAGGTGTAAAACCTAATATTGCCAACAGTGAGAAAAACATCGGCATCTTCATACCTAAAGGGCAATATCATTTGAATGAAGGTTCATCCTGACATAAAAGAGTTGTAGAAACTTATCAAAACATAAGTTGTGCAGCATTTTTTTTTTGTTTTTAATTGAAACACCCTGTACATCCTGCAGAATAAGAAATGTGGTATCATCCCAAACTAAAAGGTTGTTCCTGATCCGAGGAACTACTGACCTTGTGAGTGCATAGGCTGCACCATCTATAAATAATTTTACTTTCTATGTACAGAATTTCAGTATCTACCTGTGGTTCTTTATCATTTGAAGACAAATAATGGCTCTGATTAGTTGTGCCAATGTAATCATCTAGATACAGTGATTAGCAATGTTACAGTATAATAAATAAATCTATTCTAAGAAATAAGTCACAACATTATGAAAACACACATGAACAAAATGCACAACCTGACCAAAAAAGCAGATACCGATATAAAACTAGGAAAAGATAAGAGCTTTTCTTAATTCAAATTTCCACTTACAGCTTTGATGATATTATGAAGCACTAGAATCAAAGGAAGGTTATAAGTTACATACATGTAACTGACATGAACAATTTGTAATCTAGATCAGGCCATCTTTTAACACTCTATATCCACTCGTCTGCAATTAACTGTCCTTCATATCCACACATTGCTGAGCAGCATCAACATCATAAAATGGCATTTCTTTTCTTTTTTGATATTACTGAATGTTCATAAATGTGGATGTAAATGTTTCTTTACTGCACCATGTGGAAGAGAAATGTTAACATTTGATATGATTTAGTCGGGTATTCTTGACTTTTCACCATGAGGCACCAAAAGGCAAGGGAATACAGTAAACTGAATTATGAAAAAACAAATACAGAAGCTGGAAACAACACAACTTCCCTCTTTCAAAGAGGATCAAAGTTCATAAACAGCAGAAGACAAACTTGGAAAGACAAGGTACACCGACCAAGCTGAGAATTGTGGCCTGGTAAAATCAGGCATAAACTTGTTCACTGAACACCAGATACATTTTCAATTTGCACCTCTGGAATGTAACTCTCAAAGAACAGATTTGTCTTCCTCCCATCAGTGGCACAGTGGCTTATGATTTATTTTGGTCCTTCTGTCTTGGTTCATAAAACATGCAAACATCAATGACCCCATCCATCTACCCCCCTTTCTTACATTATTGTGGGCATATTAACCCCATTCGCTGTCAAGGATCACAAATGAATTCTTAAAACAAGGCATAGGAATTAAGAAACTTCCAATTTCTTCATAAACATCATAAATTTTTCTAAGGGAGAGGCGGTGTCAATTAGCAAGTAATGTGTACTATAAATGCCGATTTTTCCATTGATTTCTTTACAAAACGATATCACATTTCAAGGAATTTAGGCCAGAAATTGCCTCGGCAAAAGGCAGTGAAAGGGTTAAGTGAGCATCAATTAGGATTAAATGCAAAAAGAGCTGCTTGTGTGAGTCATCAATCAGCTACTTGTTAATATTGTATCATAAACCTCAACAGAAACATTACAATGGCATTTTGTGACACTTTTAATCACCTATCACGGTCATCAATAATTAAAGTCAAATCAGTTATTCATAATATTTGGTATCCACTGCCCTCCCAAATTTTCTTAGTTCAGCTTTTCTGGTTAAATTAATCCCAGGAAAGTCACCCTGCTAAACATGAAACTGTGCAAAGTAATGTCAATCAGTCAGCTGGCACCCCGCCAGCTGTCTTTAAATTCTGTAAGGCCTGAAATGAAAAGATGTTCCCATGGATTTAACTTTATTGGAAAGACATTTGAAGCTAAGAGTAACGAGGATTTCATAAAAAAACAACATAAAAAATATTTGTCATCCTCCTTACAATCTGAATGCAACCCTGTTCTGCCTATATTATTTCAATGTCTCCTAATATTTAGAAAGAGGCATGTATTGTGCTCATCTAATGTGGATATGTACAATAAAATGGGGAATGAAAATACCATGGTTTTGTAATTTCTAAATCCAAATCCCCCAACAAAATACTGTTGCCATTCTACAGTGGAAAGGAAACCAGAGCTATTAGCATGTCATGGTATCCACCTTCATACTGTCAGATCCAGAACTGTATTATGACACATTAGATGATATGTCCAACAAGACAGGGATTGTGGTTTTTCTCTATTCTTGGACTAACAACAAGAACCTTAACAACTAGGACACAAAACTTCAGTGTTGTAACACCAAGTTTCAGGCACAAGTTTGCTGCATAGTGAAAAATTTCCTATTTTATGGCCATAATTCTTGCAAGGCCTGGTAGAATCTGACCCTGTATTGGACTGGGAGAGAATCTCTCACCATCAACCATTATGTTTCCGTTTGTTGTTTCTGGTTCTAAGCGAAAGGCTAAGACTTTGACGGAGTCCACATAGGGTGAGTGAACATGACCTCCTTGGCCAAATGAAAGGAATAAATTGAGGAGAGCGTTTCGAGAGATACCCTCCCGGACCATCATTAGATTAATATGGCCATCACAGAGATGAGCATCAGGCGCTGCCAACATGTCGCTGCCCAGATGGGTTTGATAGACGGCTGCTGCCAAGATGAAATTCCCCTCTAAGGTGACCCAGTTGCTAGGCACCTCCTGGTCTAGAGGATGTAGCAGTGGTGTTGGAACAGGGCCAAAGTCAGCTTTTCTTCCATGGTATGTCTCTTCTTCCACCCCAATTTCCTGAGTTTCCGACAAAATGGTCATGCTGCAGCTATGTTTCACATTACAACCATCTGCAGCGTAATGTTTGAGGCTGTTATATTCTACACTGTTTGCAGATTGACTCGTCTCCATTTTCTCCACCCCTGCACCCTGAGTTGTTTTATTATGATCATGTGCTAACTGCGAGTTTCCATCATTTTCACTGTGAGAAACAAGACCCAAATTATTGCTGGATGAAGGGAAGTGGTCCTCATACCTATCTGAAGGAGAAATATCATTCACCATTTCAGTATCATTAGACTGAAGTTGTTGGCTTGTGGCAGTAGTTTCACCTTCTGCTATGGACTCAGTCGTTGTAGGTTCAGCAGGGTTGGTCACTAGAAAATCCCCAGCCCCATGTGCAGTGATGTCCTTGTTAATCCCATTATCTGCTGATATGATGCCACCTCCTGCTTCCCCGTCTCTCAATACACAGTCTCCCTGTCCAAATTCTGAGCCACTGTGAACATCAACCTGTTCAGTAAAGTTTCTTCCACCTCCATTACCCGAATGCCCAGATGTTGCACCTGCATTCACACCTGCTTCTTCTACACTCATGTCATCTACTGATGTTCCTCCTGCCAACTGCTGATTGCTGTATCCATTCTGATCCAGGTTGAGACTCTGGTGCTTCAGGAGCTTGGGGGAGTCACTTCCCCGACTGTCTAAAGAGTTCAGTGTGCTTTTGCTGCTGCTCCTACTTCTCAAGGAAAATCGTCGAATTTTTGAAAGAATTTTCTGGGAACTGGCCGATTCTCTGGGTGTGTATTCAGCCACAGGAAGAAATGATATGCGTCCTCTGTAGGTGCGAAGACCTGATATTAAGAGATAAAGGTATATAAGGTAAAAGAAATCAGGAAACTACTGAGTTTGAGACTGTAAGTCTCTATTCTCTTATTCTCTTCCAGCTAGTATAGTGAGTCAGAGAATGCAAACAGTATTGATAATCATCTCAAAACTAGCTTGTCAACAAATTCAAAGGTGTTAACATGAGGCCTTGAGAAAGTTAAATAGTAAAATAAATCTCCATTTACTTCATACAGGCATGTATAAATAAAAGTCCTTCCAACTGCATGAAAATGAAACAACTGAGGTGTAAACGAACCCCAAAATTTTAATAACTGCAAATTTGTGAAAACTAGGGCTTTCTTTGTGAGGCATAGACTTCAAGTAAAATGAATACTTCACACAGGGCATAATATTTTTAATGTTTCTCGATCAAAATGCTGTTTCTTCACCCAAATGTTTTGGTAGTGCCTGATAATTTCAGCTTAGAAATCTGTTCATGATCTGAAAGCATGCTTCCTATCATGAAAAAAAATTGGTTGATCTTCACTATTATTTCACGAATAAGTCAGCCTCTAACATTGTTTGAAAGTAACCTCGGAAAGGAAGCAATTTTCAGAATCTAATTTTTTTTAAAAAAAAAATCATTCTTGCTTCATAAACTCAAAAGAAGACTGTGCTACTACAATTATTTTCCCTGCAATGTTTTACCTACCAATAATCCTTTTGATGGCTCCAACAGTGAAACGAGCTTCTCCAAGATTTCTGTACTTTTCACTCTCGAAGTCAATGTCTGCCATTATTCCCCAGGTTACAGATAAGAAGGAAAATAATGTCTTGTCAGGAATGTGTACCACAACAAGGTCCATAGGAACAACCCGGTGTTTGATCAAAACAAATGTGGAATGCAACACCATGGATGAGTCAATGGGTTCACTGCCAAAGAGAAATATGAATGTGTGATAATAGCCAATCTAGTTAACTACGAGTTAACGAAGAGCCCCTTCTACCTTTCTTTAACCTGCTAGCATTACTGTTGTTATAAATTAACCACATGCTCTTGCAATAACACAAAAGATAACAAGATGTCTGACAGTTAAAGGAATTACTGTTTGGCAGTTAATCGTCCAGCCCACATTGTGACTGCCAGAGGAAAAAAAAAAATTCTACACATAAAAGCAGCCGATAAAGCTTAACAGGGACAGTAAAATTGATTTAAAAACCTGCACACCCTTCAATGTGAGAAACCCAAAGAATATGCCACTGATTGTGTGAGGTTTATCCGTTCTTCCTCTGTGTTTTCATATTTTTTAAACAAAATGCAAAAGTGTCCCATCTGCTTGCCCTTGTTATCACTTGTCAGCAAAGAACACCAAACCTTGTCACCTGGGCCTTTCAAGCAATACCATAATCAACAAGTTTGACTAATTCAGTTTACTATCATAGGCCACCTTATGGTGGGAGACCTTGAACTTACCCTGCAGAATAATTGATGGCACAACACAGAGCATTTCCAGAACCACCCGGCAAACAACCCACAGGAAGCTTGATGGATGAGGCCCAATCTGCCCTCTGCATGATGCCATTTATTGTCTGAAATAAAGGACAGTATTAGATATATATGTATCATCCATACCTCATACAATGGCTTTCAGGTATACAGATGCCATTAGTACTTGGCATTAGGGTATGGAGTTTTAAATAATCCCTATAAAATCAGAAAATTGGTCATGGATAGGAAGAAATGGGGTTGGAATAGTTGGATATTGAATTTCAAAGGCTTACATTGATGCAAATACTTCTGTCAACTCAGAACAGGTGGAGTTTTGCTATTCAAACTGAGGTTTTTGCTAAATGGGTAAGGCTATCCTTTGATAAGGCCTAAGATATTAGGTAGCCTGATTCGCTTCCAAAAATCTCAAAATCTAACTGGTTTTGGTGCATTTTTCTAAGTGTCAAGATTAAAAGGAAGAGTTAAATAATATGTGTTGAAAGGATTTTAGCATGGGATCCCTTGATAAGTTAATGAGGTGTGTAGATGCTTATATAATCAACAGTGGAGGGAAAAAAAAAACTCTTTGGCATTTACATTTATATACAGTACCAAAATTATATCCCACCCAAAGGAAATATATAAAACAACTGAAATCATTTGTTACACTAGTGAACTTCTGTTGTTTTTTTGTTTTTTTCCCCAGCTCATCCCCTCCTCCCACTTCATTAACAACTGCAAAACAAATGTGGCAAAGTAAAATGAAAATTAATTCATTTGCTCCTTGAACTATTGTTTTGTTTGCGGGCAGTGAGAGCACAGCATGTGGTCACATACCAATGATTCCATAAACAAGGCATGACAATACAAGCAATGGGCACAGCATTAAATCATTATTACAAACATTGTAAAAATATAAATCAATTTCCCTACAGGGTAAATAAAAGTCGCATATATATTGCTGAAGAAAAAGAGCTTCATGAATCAATGCGAAAGCAATCATGATATCATGTTTGGGAATTGTATTCTTGTCCTCACCTCAAATATAAGGCCGTCCCCTGATATGATGACCACACCATACCATTCAGACAGTGTCAAGGTCTTCATGATCTCACTGGCATGCCCAGCATACTCTGTAGAAAAGCAGGAAGTTAATACCACAACACAACCTTAACCCCTGCATTGCCTTCTACAGAGAACGTTTTAGGCCTGCTATATCATAGTTTCAAAGGACAAGAATGGTTGAAACTACATTATCGCTATTGGTTATGTTTATAAAGATTTATACGCCTAGTTTTTTTTATATTTTATGCATCTAGTTGTAGAACTGCATCCATTAATTAGTGATCCCTGGCAGTGATGGAGGCTAAGACAGCTGAGATAACATGTCGTCATCAAGCAAGAGAGATACAATGTGATGCTTTCAACTCAAAACAGCAGTAAAATTCAATAAGTATACATTTCTGGTGTCAGTGTTATATCACAGGCGCATAGCATTTTCAGAACAGGGGCCAGTTTTGTATGAAAGTAATCTTGTGAGGACCAAGGGTCATACAATCTTCTGTCTCACTGTAACTTCGAGGACATTGTTTTTACACACTACCATTGGTCAGTAGCTGGATAGTCCTGTCTTAGACCTTGGGAAATATCATTACAATTCATTATCATATCAACCACTAGCAACAAACGTTTCCTATCTCAACATCATTTTTGTATTTTATCTTAAGTATCAAGGTCATGTCACCTACTGGAACAATGACAGGCTGTGACAATATCATCACCCCTATCAGCAACAGGTGGCACTTCAGGCCATGGAGTTTTATTATAATTGAATATATTAAAATACTTTAAACTAATCACTATATGATGACGCTGAAAGTGGAATACAGTACCACTAGTATCTCAGAATATTGTACTCTTGTATTCAATCTCTAATAAACCTTAGTAATACTAGTTTCAGAAACAGTAAATGATAGAATTAAGATTGAATGGGGTTTGAAAACAAAATCAGTCATGAATCAGTGTATGCCACATGATCAAAGTGTTAATCAGTTTCCTCACTAGACCTCAGGTATGACTGATTATTCCCCAAACCCAGAACTTCTGCTCCATAAAGGGAAGTTCATACATTTCAAACTTTCATTCATATTTCGCCTGCTGAGTATTGAAACACTTTGATGTTCAGTTATGATGCAGCTCTCTTTGGGCTGCAGATGGAAGAGTGCACACCAAAGTGAAAATGTGCATCAAATAAATATTGGAACTTGAATGAGAACCACACTTTTTGCATGTTGGTCCTCTGAAGAATTGTAGATCTACAATGCACTGTTTTTTTATATTATTTTGGATGCTCATGTTTTCATAACTTCAACAAAACATTTCCTTGTATCTTATATCTTTTAAGAAAATTCTACAATGTTTTTAGGTAAGCCAAAGTACTGCTGTATGCCATTCTGTCACAGGTCTACCAGTGGTGATTTCACTATTCACGTGGTAAGAAGCCACATCATTCCAGTACTTTCGGTATCAACCCTTCCCTTCAAGGGAACATCAAACATATTTGTGCTGACTTTGTTAGGAAGATCTTTAAGAAAATACTGAAAAAAAATAAATTATGGGTCTTTTGGGTGATTTTTATGTCTTAATTGAAACACATATGGTTATTCCGGACTGAGGATTACCAAAAATTACCTATGGACGCGAGGCCACTCTATCGTATTACCCCCTTGCAATTTAGTCAAAGTCCCTCATTTTATTACAATCCTTCCATTTTATGACATGATATGGTATGTGATATGATAGAAACTGTATGAGGTAAGATATCATGTAAACAAACAGTCCTGCCACTTTATGAGGGTGAGGGGAGAAGGACTGGCTGTGGAAGATCCAGGTGTTGCAGCAGCTGTTGGTTAAAGAACCGTAGGAAGGCACCAGCATACAATTCCAGAGGAAGTCAGTGAAGTTTACTTGTTCATCTCTAACATATTTAGTTATGCAGCCTACCATGTTGACAGTATTATTGTTGATCCCAGAATTATGAGCATTTATTCAATAATCTCACTGTTAATATTCAGGTCATCTAGTTACTCTAAACATCAAAAATGCTGTCAGTATAAAGGTAAATGAGGATTAGAATATTACCTTGTTTCTCCCTCCTTTTGCAACCTTCCAAAAATAATTCACAAACCTGAATGAAGTTCTGAAATGGGCTTCAGCTTATGATATAAGACGCGGTCATGGCTGATATGATAATGAACTGTGTTAATGATATTTCCAAAATCAGGCTACTTCTATAGCTCTATAGTTCCCCAGCTAATCCTTGCTGAAATGATGTAGTGATCAAAACAGTATAAGACAAAATGAAAGGTCTCAAGCACATACAAACCCCATCCCAATCTTCTACCCCTCCTTATCTGGAAATTAGAACTGAGGATCAAATGGAAAGCACTGAACAAGGACAGATATGCTGAAGGGTAGACTACCATGATCTATGGCATAAAAAGGGGAGCTCTTGTGAATATCATCACTCACATGACTCCACTTAAGGCTCTGAAAACAGTTTCTTTATCTGATCCTTGGTACTGAGACTGGAATTCGTGCTCCCTCTGATCTTGAGACTTCTGCTCTTTGATTGCATACACATACAAATGCGTGTGTGTGTGGGGGTGAATATGAAGGTGTAAGTGTTTGTGTGCATATGCATGTGCTATTTGTGTAAATTTGTGTGTATGTGGAGGTGAGCATTTGTGTTGAGTATGTCTGCATGTGGCTGTAAAGTGCTTCGAGCCCTCCGCGGGTGAAGCACTATATAAATGCATATTTTTATTATTATTTTAAAAACACTGAATGATTATCCATTCTCAATTCAAAGCCCCATTTCTTGTGTCTTCATACTGCAGTTCGGGTGAACTGCAATGCCTTCTGAAATATAACTGTTAGTGTTACTTGGCATACCAGGAATCAAAGCGCCTCCTGTAACCAGCAAAATCTGAAACTGGGCCACCTTGTCCTTGGTAATGTACAATAACACCAAATCAGTCCTCCCGCCACTTAAACACCTACCTGTTATCACAGCTTTGTAGGGAATGCAAGCTTCATACAGCATTGGGGCAACTTCATTTTTAAAAATTGTGTATGCTTTTCCTGGCCCACTGTAGGGGTTGATAAGCAGCAGAAGTTTACCTCTAGGGGGTGGGACACAGCTGGGAATGTCTGCAGATAAGAAATGAGTACCAAAGTTCAAAGATATAATATCTATTCTAAATTATGGTAGCATATTAACAGATATCCAATTCTGTGTACAAACTTGCAGAAAATAACATGAACATGCTGGGCATTAGCTTAGGTAGTCCTGGTGCACAAAAGTGACTATCAAAATGTGAAAATAACAGCAGACACCTCCATGACCGATAATAAAATAGAACATAAGATACAGAGAGATCAGCGCTCGCACAGATGGACAGAGTGTGCATAATACGTAGCACTCTTCAAAAATGTTTGCAAACCCTATCACTTCCACCACAAATCTTAGTGGCGATACCTGCTAGTCAACCAAGCTTGTGCAAATTCCACCAGAAGTGGAATTCAATTCCAATTCTGATTCTTGCTAAAATTTTGAATTAAATCCCTCTTCTACCTCCACTTTGAAATGTGGAATTAAAATCCATTCCCACTTCCACCTTGAGAGATGGAATTAATTTATTAATTCCATTCAGATTCCAATTCCAGCGAACCTTTCAATACTCAAGGAGGTAACATGACATTATTACAAGTTCAAACATACATCTCTATAACAAACATGTCGGCTATCTCCTGGGACAGGACCGCTCTTGCATTAATACAGTTAATTTAGTCATTGGTTTAGCTACAAGATCGGTCCTATTCCGTGATTGTACCAACATGTCTACTGTCTTTAAATATATGATAACATTTTACTGATATATGTTATTATAAAATATGCAATGCCGCTCAATACTTATATACTGTAGATCATTAATAGACTTAAGGAAGTGGCTATGTATAATTTACTGAAGTGTGATAAAATGACTATTGTAAATCAAGACCAAGAGTTACAACAGCTCTTGTACATTAACTGCACAACATGCAGTGCTCTAAAACCTTACTAAAGATCATGAACAGACTCAAGAATTCATTTAAGATGAAAGTGGCTGTGCAATATTTACGAAAATAGTAAGATAAACCGAGTTGTGCTAATTCCTCTAAGAGTGGTATTCAAATCTAAAACCAAGACTATGTCCAAACTGGTATTAAGAATCAACACCAATACCTTAGGGCAGACTAGTTTTAAAATCTGATTCCCGCTACCAGACATTTTAAAGGAATTAAACACTTTTACCTTTCGAGATCGAAAAACTGTCCCATAGAAGCCAAAGGAGCATTAAATTATTGGTACTTTGGGGCTAATTAGAGTACAAGATAAAATGTTTTAGACAACAAGACCACAAAACCAAGAATACATAAAGTACTTTTATTTCACTGATTTAAATGCAGTGGGGAAAACATCCTCTTTATGCTTCATGCAAACCGACATGATGGCGTTCTGATTCAAGCATTGCCACCCAAGCATTTCACACATACTAGACTCTTTATGCGACCCTAGGTAGTTAGACCCTGAGGCCTGCTTGCAAACCTGATCCTGAGAAGCAAGCTGATGACTGCCAATAGACTGCATTCTTAGATTGTGACGGCGCATAATCACTAAATCTGGAGATTTTTTTCTGCATACATCTGCATGCTCCACGACATCTTATGTCATGTAGTATGTAGGTCTGCCTAGGAAGGCGAGTCAAATGTCAGGACCAAGTAGGCGCTTCCCACAAATCAAGAATGGCAAATGTGGAAGGCACCTCGGTGTCTGTCCTTCGGTTCCCGCATGAATGTGAGAAAAATACAGATGGATGCACCTGGTCTAATCTATCTTGGATCTGTGAATTGCGTCATTGGCCCTCGAAGTGATCCTCTAAGATCGACTGGGCTTGAGTGTCTCTTTGCAGGAAGTCTGGTCAAGCTAAGTGCGAAATCAGCTGATCGGTACATGTGGGTGGTCCTAAACAGCATGTTTTATTACCATCAAGATCGTGCTGCACGGATCAAAGGCGGATCGGTAAGATTTGAAAACGGATCTAGATCCTAATTTCATTCTAAACTGAATTTTTGATTCAATCGTAATTCAAACTCCACCATAAACAATGGAATTTAATCCAATTCCATTCCAGCAAAACCGGAATTAATTCCAGACTTGTCCAATGTAGATTCCGTTCCTGCACAAACCTGTAGTCAACCTAGCTGACTAATATGAATCTCCCCTTTAATTATCAATGTGAAAATGAACTGGAATTCACCTCAGTCTTTCTAAAATTAAGTTTTCTTGCTCAGTTACAATGTGATTTCATAACCTCGAAGTTCATGTGTATTCAACTACAATTTTGGCTCCAAGTCCCCAAAATTAATTTAAACTCGTTCACATCTCTCAAACTTGAATTATTGAGATCAAGAATTTGCTGTCTTATAAACCCTTCTGGCACAAAATTCAGTTAAATGGTCACTGTAACTACTAACTAAATATGATGCAAAGGTTAACTCCAGTTACAATGTTTTCATGAAGCTTCACAGTAATCAATGAGTAATCATGATATATCCTAAGTCCTCCATAGATAAAGTTTGAGACTAGATACATAATATTTCAGAAGTTTCAGATCTAGCTAATACTTTAAGAGCATCATAGATCAATTCACTAATTACTGCATCACTATAGTCTCTGCATAGCTGTGAAAATAAGGACAAAATACTTAATTAACTGCTCCTCAACTTTGAACATTTCCAAATCAAACAGACGTTCAAAGAAATACCGTGGCTCGTCGCAATATTTCCGGAGTTCTCTGAACGTGCCTCAAATCTCCAATACATTAAACAACACCAGTCATTTTATGTTAGTAACTGTGGACTGTGGTCAATTGACTACTCTATCAACTTAGGGTTGAATTCAAATGGTCTTGTAATTACTAGTCTACCCGCAAATTAATCGTTAACAGAGTGTTGGAATTCACATCTGATCAATGAGTAAAAACATACCATTAACATTCACAGGCAAATCTCGACTGCAACAGTTGATCACATTTCGCCATTTCTCAGCTGTTTTCCTCCTCTCTTCAAAAGTCCCAGAAGATGAAAGAACTTCAAATGCCACTACCTGTCTGTGTCTAACTTTCTTGCTACTGAACATTTTTTTCCTGAATGGATAAGCAAACACAATGAACCCACAGGCCGATGAATCTGCTGCTCTAGGAAAGTATCGGCCAACTGAGGCAGCAAATTCTGATCCATCATTCTCAGATCCCAGAGAACTCCTTCTATGATCGACTGCGTCTGCCGTTGTTGTCTGTCCTGTTGCTGAACTCCCACCTCCTCCAGCGTTACCGGTATGTTCGAGGCAATGGCAACCCACTATGTCACTGATCTGAAGCGATTTTTCTTCATATGTAGTACTATTGCTGGTAGCAAGGTTAAAGAAAAGGCCACATCGTGTTAAAGTAACTTGATGGAGTCCTTTTCTCTTGGGTAAGAGGAGGAACTCTCCTTCGAGAATCAAATCGTCTCTCCACGACGCCATTTTGATACCAAGCAGGTCATGTGATCAAACCTTAGTCACATGAACCATGCAGCGACCATTCGCCTTCTGTGGGTGTGGTAGGAGCCGGTCGCGAGCCGGTCATGGGCTGATCAAAATCGGGAGAGGGTCTCCCTGAATGATAGTCCTTGAATTTTTATTTTTTCAATTGCTTGATTCAGAGTCAATCCAAACTGTCCTAACCAACGGGAAGAAACATTCTCAACCCGCAACCCCTCCCCTCCCCCGTCAGTATTAGGCTACGTGTTTGTTGGTTTTTTATTTCTTTCAGGCGGTCTTTGATTATCATAAAATTATTGTTAAAACACTTTTTTCTAAATTGTCGACAGTTAAGTGTCCTCTCTCTTGCCTGTGCCTGCTTTTGCAGTACAACAGCACTTTGAAACTGGGAATTGCAAGGCCTTCACGTGAGATGCTTGCAATGAACAAAACATTTTTTTTTGATTCTCATGCATACGTTTTCCTCATTGAGGATGGGGAGGGAGAGGGGCGCAGAAAAAAAAAAATGTCTTTTAGATTAGGCCAACCGGTACTGAAAATTTATAAAAACATTTTTTTTAAAAATGTAAACCTCGTAAATTTCATCTAGACCAATTAATTACCCTATCGAGCGGGTGAACTATGGGAAGACAGCTCTGTTATGAAAGTTCCGACACTGACAAAACCAACTAAGAATTTATATAAGTTTTAGACGAAAACAAAGCACAAAAATCATCTGAAAATTCCACACTGTTTTCCAGTTGAATGTGATTCTATCTGCGGTCGCTGAGAACACACTGATCTCGATATAGATCTAGACCCGAGTATGTTTGTATCGTGAAATGCGGAATGTTACGAGGTGCGATCCTACAGATCCCTGACTGTGTCTATAAACGCTGAAACTTTAATTCTTACTCCAGATACATTCCTCATCGCCTTCGAAGTGGTCCGTCTGGGAGTCAGCACAATTCCAGATCAGATGCCAAGTCTAGGTACATCCTGGTGCAATCCGGAGACTTTTGGACCGCACGTCCTAATACACCAACACGAGTAAATGAAATTCCTAGTGCTTATTGTGCATTAAAGTGCTAATCTGAGCTGACAAAATGCTAAAGCAAACTCAATTTTGCGCACGGCATATCTGGTCTCGTGCCTCTACTAGCATCGACATGAGATTTTGTATTATGTGGGCCTATATTTACTTTGCCCTGAATTGGTTCTTTTTGTGTTTTCATGTTTACTGATGCCTCAAACGTGTGGATTATTATGATTTGACGTGAAGCGAAAATTTCCTTATGCCTCTTCCATACGGAGCGAGTGGTGCCCGCGTCCGCGAGGATGCGCGGCTCCAAAGTAATAACCGCGACTTTTGATCAGACCGCGCGGTGAAACCTAGTGCTGGGCGCGCTGGACAGATATTAGTACCAAGTACTGGATATCGAGTATACTTCGGGGTTTCGGTATCGGTGAGTGCCGGTGGTAAAGTGGCAATAGTTAAATGTTTTACATAGCAGCCTAATTGTCTATTAATTTGTGATGTGCAACGACAACACACGTACTATCAAAGTGCGATTACACATCTCGCTCGGCCTGAAAGAGGATTTACATGATAAGATTATGTAATATTCCTTTACAAAAACGGATGTTATTGCACTTCCATATTTTTATGTACTTGTATTAAAAACATTATTAAAATATTTTACTTTGGGCCTTCCCACTCCACTTGGTTTTGCTCTATTATTCCTTCGGCAAGTTCTTTGTTCAGCAGCATTAGAAGGCACCAACGCCTTAAAGTATTCAGCACATATGTATGTGTGTGTATGTGTATGTGTGTGTGTGTGCGTGCGTGCGTGCGTGCGTGCGCGCGCGCAAGAGTGAGAGAAAGAGAAAGAGATTTTTTGGTCATATTTTCGTCGCCCAGGCTTCATTTGGGTGGATGCTTGCCAATGCAGTTTGGCCGAAATTTAATCATTGATATTTCTTCCTAATCAGACACGGTTACTGCCAAGCCATAGACTAGGCCTAAGCAAACTAAATCTTGCATGATCTGAATCAGGAAAACTACACAAGAAGTCAGTGTGCACCTGCTCTCTGTCTATCACATTTTATAGTTCCTCGTCATTTTTCAGTCCAGTGATTTTATGGGCTACAGTTGGCAGTTAATGGAGGCCTACAGAAGCTCAGCTTTCAATAATATGGGGGCTGCTGAAGCCGGAACAGACCAGTGTTCACTTTATTGGGTTTTTGTTTGGGTCAGAGCACTAACATAAAATTTGTGCGCTGGCTGAATAATGCTCAGTTGCCTAATGCAGTGTGCAGGAAGAATTTTTTGTGACAATATTATAACTTGGTTATGGTTTAAAACAGAATACAAGTTCTAGACGACAAAGGGGAACTTACACTATAAAAATGATCTTATATTTTGTGATAACACGGTATATTACCAAAACTTCAAATTTTCAACTCACCATACCATCCCACAGTCCTAGATGCTAGTGCCGCATAAGTGGAGTCCGCAAGAAGAGCTTTCATTTGATGTGAATTTTTTGGTGGCTATGACCTTGTGCTGAGATCTGAACATCTTTGTTCTTTGTTCTTCTACCTAGCCCAGACTTTTGCATAAAATGGACTCCAAATCGCACAATGTGGGCAGATTTCTGCATTGTTGTAGTAAGATTCACTATGGACAATCCCGAAACTGACCAAAATCCATCTTTTGTTCACAACACTTTTGCCTGTAATACCATGTTGTGAATGGTTTGGAAGTGGGAGGGAGGTGAGATCACGGAGCTAATTGATCTGTCCTGTGCATTATGGACCTTAGACTGCACACTATCCACATATACAAAGCAACATTGTTATCCCCCACCCCTATAACCTTTTTCCATTCTCCACTAATAGAGGATACTCCAGGTGAAAGGATCAAAGTTGTATGATGTCCAAGTCATTTCCCATGAAAAATGGTTAATGTAAAGTTCAGCTGAAGCAAACACATTCACTGGTACAGAACTGTTCACTTTAAGCGGACTGCACAGTATGTAACAACAATGCAATCTCTTGAACAACATTGCATTTCATGGCAATATCCGACTTGAACATCCAAAATCCACACATCAGCAAAAAGCCAAACTAAAAAAGCAGATATTAGTGGTACAATCACTTTATTCGTTGTGAAACTGTGAATCAAATTTTGGAAGCACAAATCAAGTAAAGTTCTTTGATCTTCAGCTCAAGAATTCCTTGTACACTAATCACACTTTAGAAAAACTATTCAATCAAAATTAACAACAAATTTGCTAGAGAAGAAAAAGTTTTTAAATGCTTGCTTACACACATTAAGAATTAAAAGTATATGAGTGTAAATGAAATTTGAGTAAAATATGTGACCACTATAACATGGCTATTTGATCACCAATATTGCCTTGCAATTTTCAGTACATTCCTGTTGGTGTGATGCTGTTATTCTGAAGACTTCCTAGCTAAAAATTTCCCTTTCCAAACTTCAGACATCAATGGTGTTTGCAGAATCCATGGATCGCCGTTAATTCCCTATTATTACCTGTAATCACTTGACATGGAAGTATTATTGGATGGTGTTGACCCAAACCATTCCCATTCGACTGCAAGTCAAATAAATGAATGATTTCACCAAACAAAATAACTCATTCATATAAGGTTAGATACTTTGCTATGAGTGACCATGTTTTGTTCCTTTTTTTCTGTCTTCTTCTGCAATCAGGTATAACATTTTTTACAGGTCTTTGCATATCATCACACAACATTTAACATTAGCATAATATATGTATGTATGTGTCATTACAATTGATCTTCGTAGTTGATTTTCAGGTATAAATATCAGTAAAAAGGAATGATTAACGATAAAAGATGGAATGATTGACAGGAAAAGAAGGAATGATCAGTTAACTCTAATGTTGACTAATATCAAATTTGCATGAGATTTAGCTAGCCATATCATACAACAGAACATACACATAGGCTATATAAAAAGTATACAACATGCAGTTGGTGGCAAAGACTATACAGCACCTTGGTTGGCCCGACTCAATAGCCTGTCATTCCCAATGACTGGAGTCTAACAGAATTGCCACAGAGTGTTAACATTTTCTCTTCCACATGGTTTAACATTTTTTGAGGGGGCCAAGATAAACATAATAAGAAAAACATCACATACGATTTGTTTGTCATGGGAAATTCATTGGATATTTGACAAATTTTCACCCTAGCTGACCCACAACAGTATAGTTCCAAACAAAATGATAATAAAATTGTAATCCACCAATCCAGTTACTGTAACTGTTCATGTACTTAGTTTTTGCTGATGCCAGGTATTTTTCACACTAAAAAATGCTCATTCTAAGTTTCTATGATTTTTTCCATTATCTATGGCAACGCTGACTAGTTGGGAATAATGGAAGTGAAGTGCCTTTCCCAAGGGCACAGCAATGCGAACAATCCAGCCATGACATAAATCTCAGACCTAAAACTTTTAAGGTCAACGGACTGAAAGAAAGACATGAACTGAATGGTCACACTGCCTCCATAAATGCTTGTGTCGTCTGAGTGGTACAGCACTTCGGTAACCCACAACTAAATTCAAGTGTAGGTTCCAGAACTGTTGCATCACAACAGAGTTGTCTTTCTCTGAGGTCTGTGAGTTCCCAGCTGTTTCCATCCACCTCATCCTTCTGTTCTCGCCAGATCTTTAAACCATTGGGGTTTCTCGCAAGCCATGCAGAGCAATCTTACCTGTGGAAGAAAGCATTCAACAATCATTATACAGTGTATTCTGTTTATACAGTAAGGCCTCACATACTCCAGCTCCAGGCAACCAGTTCATAAGTTTGTGAGATGTTCCTGTTCGTGAATAAACTATGATTTCATCACATACATGCAATAACCACATACCTGAATATTTTTGGTCAAAATTCTCAATTTTCCCCCTTGTTTTCATATAATTTTTTTCACATGCACACATGTTAAAATAGTATAGCAGATATGTGCTGAATAGTTTCATGGCTCCAAAAAACCCCAAGTTTCACAAATGTTTAGCCATGGATTGAGAAATGAAACAGTTTTTATGCTCTCCTCTAAAATGTGTTACAGGATTATTGCATTGATACAGTAAATAAGGAGCTTCGAACCAGTTCATTATGACAAGTATCTGAATCTTTCGATTATATGAGCCTAGGGTCCTAAAATTATTCTGTCATTTCCATCCCCTCAAATTCAACATTTTCCCCATAAGCAAGTTTTCTTTCAATCTCTGAAACTTCTCTTTCATATTCAGCTTCTGCATCACACACTGGAACATCATCAGAAGTTTGCATCCACTGATGTAAGCACTTGTAACTGGTGTGCATGCAATGAATAATGTGGGTATGGATTTTGGCTATGACAGTGTGATGTACAGTAGCCACATTTAAACACCCACCAGTGATGCTGATACATCAGATGTAAGGTTAATCCCCCTCCCCCTCAAAAATGGAAGAATGGCAAGGGGTAGAGGGGCAAGTGTCTAGATGCAATAGATCAGTGGCAACAATTATCAAAAGAATCAATGATGACAGAATTTATGGATAACACAGGATATATTATGAATCTCTATTCAAAAGAGAAGTTGTTTCATCATTATGTCTATTTGTACTTTAACAAAATACCCCTTCTAAAATTTGATTTCTCAGTCCCTAGAAAAGAAAAATCCACAGACGCACATTCTGGTACAATCAATGCCAAAACACAAGAGGAAAAGCACTTCAGCAAGGGAAAATCCAGTTCCAAGGAACCAGCCCATAATTTCAGGTTGATGAAGTGTACCTCTTCAAGAGTAGAGCTGACATAGTAAAATACTAAAGACCAAAGAATCACAGATATTTTGAGTGTATGAGGTTTGAGACCATGAGCTCCCACTGTGATAAGGATAGCTAGATTGTGAGAAACTGAAACTCACTGCAGTGAGCACGGCCATGTGTCAGTGTTCCCTTGTACTCATTGCCATTGTAATCCACACACCAGCACTTGTATGATTCCTCAGTCTCCCCACTGCACTGCTCACGCATGAAGTAACCCTCCTTGTCACACCGAGGCATGTACATCACTGGTGAAAAATATATTAAATACATGAATTTTGACAATCTGAATGACATACTATTTCATATTTACACATATTTTGCAATATCCATGAAACTGATTGGACCCAGCTGTTATTCAGAATATGCCAAATGTTTCCTATACAATGAGTGAAATACATGTTCCTGTGTACATTCCTGGCCACTCAGAAAACTCAAACACCTGTCAAAACTATTCAAACATCCCACTTATTCAAATCTAACCACATAAACCTCCCAACAGTCAACACATATGTTATGTGACGAAGCTATGTCTTTGAACTATATTTTTCTCACAGCCATCTTGTGGAACAGCAATGGTTCTGACCAAGTGGTAAAAGTGCTAGGCTCCCCTCATCAGGTAAAACTAAATCACAAAACAACCAATAAACAAAGATGAAAGTGGGTGCCAGGTGAGTGGCATTTGGAAAACTGACTATTAACTAAAATTTATTGCATTTATAAATTACAGCCATCACTGTTTCATACCTGGTTCTCCTGACCGTCTCACTTCATCTAATTTCTTGAAACATGGTGCCACTGAAAAGGATTAAAAAGTCACAATAACCTTTAACTCAAGTGACAAGAATTCCCTGCACATTCAGAGAGATATTCAAACATGTCAAGACTTGCTAATGGCTATGACTGACATTATTTTTAACAACATCTAGTCAACTCATGAATGACAACTGAACTACAAAAACTCTTTTAAACAATTCTTGATTTCTGTCTTCACTGCCTACCTCTTAAACATTTTCATAATGAAGTATACTATCTGATAACATAATTCTTGTCAGCACTACTGATGACTCATAATTATGAATCTTACTCTGATAAAGTGAATTTTGACAATGTAAATGCCATTCTATGGTCCAAATAAAAAAACAAGAAAATTTGGAAAGACCTTTTTGGATAAGTCAACCTTCCAGATCAGCTTTCTAATGCAGCCAATCATTGTCACTTAATATCTGTTCATCAATCTGACACACCCAACAATATTGCTTAAATGGAACTTCCCTACATAGTTTACAACTTGGCTGTGGGCACTATGTGATCCCTGACACTGAAACTGTCAATAGCAAACAAAATGAACCCTTCTGTCTCTGCATGCATGTACATAATCCAGTTAAGGCATCAACACACAGAAAATGCTCACCAACATGAGAGAAGCAGCAACACCATTCATTACTACTGAACTTCCCATCAGCGTTGCCATCACAGGAGGTAAGATAAGGCTGCAAGCACGGCTCCAAACTGTTCTCTCCCAGAACTGATATCTCATTCTCATCCAAGATGTCATCAGCGTTCTTGTCCATCTGATGAAACTGCCACATGGCTGACTTCAAGCACTCACACTTGTTTCCTGATGTATGAAGAATTGCACCATGACATTCTTATTACAGTGAAACAGCCATGCTTATAACAGGAATCTGATTTTATCAACAGAATTCTAAATCCCTGTTCCCCCCTTTTCTTTGCTATTAATGAAAACCCTTATTATAACAGATCTGGAAGAGCAAAAAGCCAGGTTGCTGCAGCATAGCTGCCTCTCCAATAGTTAAGTTTTTGCATGAACAGACTAGTGTGGTTTTACAAGTAGCATCCACGGAAAAAAAAAACATGCTGAAATAACAAAAAGCTTTAACTTTATAACATACAATGACTGACACACAAACAAGTCTTGGGTTTGGAAATAATGCCCATGGCAGGGCTTGCTCAGTATTTTACCTCCGCTTTCGTATGTTTTATATTATTTCAGCTGTACTTTGCATGTTCATGTGCTTATACATGAATCGTCTTCTGCCATGGTTATTCTATGTTGCTTGTTAGTGATAACTTAGCATACTGGCTGAAATACAATGACACACAAATGCAGCTGTAGACAAATGAATGAAACAATGCCACAAGACTACACTGGCCTTCTGATTATTTAAATAAAAAAAAAAAATTAAAGATCTTAAACTTTCCCTCTAGAATATCCCAAATGTCAGTGGATTGTCTTTCATCATTTAGTGTCAGAAGCTAAGCTAGATAGGTGTGGTGGACCATTTGACCACAACAATCAAACAAGAGTAGATAGAGTATGAGTGTCCCCAACTCTTTTTGCAAGATGCCTTTATTTTGTCAGCTGAAACTGGCCAGCGTAATATATAATAAACAAGTTTTAAAAAAGCATGACATCACTCGCAGATTTTGTTTTCTTTGAACACTGTGAGCACTTTGTAAAAGAAACTACTTACCATCATGTTCTCTCAGCTCTTTCTTCACAGAAGTGTGCTTGTAGAAATGCTTGATGTTTCCCTCGTGTGCTTTCTTGGCCAGGTGGTCCTGTCCATGTAACAGGTGAAACCAGCCCATCATGCGAGTCCTCATCTGGGTGAACTGGCTTGTGCTGCATGCTGGGATACATTAAGATGAGTTAAAACAAATAACACTGTAACTGGACATTTCATGATATATAGATGATTTCAGCTATCACAACCCAAATAACTGCATTTTTTATTTTTGTCAGTGCACCAGAAGACATCCTAAGTAGGAACATACCCTTATCCACCCATGGTGCTAAAATGTGCAAACAGAAATATGCACAGGAATTAAGACGTGTTCATCATCTCCTCACACCCTGAACAACTGCATCACAAAGTCTATCAAAAGCTCATTACATAAAGGCCTATTAGTAATTAAATCTGCGACCCACTCTGCTCCAGCCACCCACTAATGATATATACCAGATACAACAAAACACTGATGTAAAGAACATAAGGCGAATATGTAATTCTTCAGAATAATGGTACTTAATATCCACTGACCTGTTAGGTTCATAAAAAAAAAAAAAGCTGGAGTAAACGAAAGTATTCTTAACTGCTATCAGTTTGTTTTCAGAGTGCTCTACCGTAAGATAAGATGAAAATACCTTCGTAATCATCAACCTTTGGGGGTGCTGGGGGTACACTGAGGTGTGAATCTCCCTGGGAAGAAATATAAAATGCATGAGTGCATGAATCCTGATCTGCAACCCTATGAGTTACTAGAGATCTTAAACTATGCATTGCATAATCCAATACTCTGCTCTGACAACATTCTGTTCTTTTGATTACTGTTGCATTCATGTGTGGCTGAACTGTGACCTCCGGCAAGCACAACAGACTGCGGTCTTTTCAAATCAGAGGGCTATTTTCTATATTTAAATCCAAAATCACTGATGATCTCATACAGTGACATCACTTATATTGTGTGCA
This sequence comes from Ellobium chinense, assembly GCA_033807755.1. NCBI lineage: Eukaryota > Metazoa > Mollusca > Gastropoda > Ellobiida > Ellobiidae > Ellobium > Ellobium chinense. Next base: position 875,518 of record JAWQUT010000078.1, on the reverse strand, counting down.
TCAATACAGTAAAACCTGTAATGTAGGGACACTCAAGGGAAATCAGAAAAGTGTCCCCACATCTCAGGTGGGGTAGCTGTTGGTAACAGAAATAACAGAGTAGTAAACTTGCAGCCGGGGAATATCTGTCTTCCTCACAACAGTCTGTAAGTTTATGTGTGATCGGTGTGTCCTTTCCCATTCCCATTTCTATTCAGAACCTGATCACGGACAGTCTCACAGCAATATATATTATCGCCCTGTCTGCTCATTAGGAATAAAAAGTGATCATCCTTTCTGCCTGGTTAGAGAATAACAATTTTAGACACTGTAAAAGCTACTTCTCCCCTCCCTTAACCCTTCTTTTTTCTTTGCGGCTAGGCATGAATAGTGAGTACTACTCACTTCGCGGCACTGGTTTGTTGGGATGAGTTCAGGCAAGACAAAAGAAGATCACAATTTCTGAATAAAGAGCCTGTGTAGGTGGCTTACTGGATTTTTTTCCTGAACTTGTATTTCCTAACACGTCATTTGAAAGGTTGGGACTTGCTTTCAATGTTTTCTTTCAATGTCATTTTAAACTCCCATTTGGCCCACTTAGTAGAGATCTGCTATTAAGCCTAACGTTCACTATACTGTAGTTTATTCCTAATCACGGAAGGTTCTTGATTAATTTTCTTTCATTTAGAGTGTGGTTTTTAAGCTAGATTTATATTGTTTGTGCCGTTATTTTCTTCTGTGGACACTAATTTTCACCAGTCTCTGGCTTTCTGATCCACGAAATAAGCTGCCTGATGTCTGCTACACTAGTTGGTAAGAGAGGGCAATGTGGGCTTCGCAGGTCTGATAATGTGTAACCAATATTACGCCTGTGGTAGGCACATGCGAGACATGGTCTTCTTTCCACCTTCATCTCCCCACCACTACAGTCACTGCGCCGTAAGCTCTGCTCTTTCATGTAGGCCTAATAAGCGATTTGTGGACTCTGACTTTCTCACTGCAGAAATGGATAGGGAACATGGTTGCTTGTCACAGTGAAAAACAGTTCTTAAATCGGTGTCCGCGCTTCGCAATCAGAGGGAGCCTCTGATCGGAGATCAGTTTCAGTGAGAAAATGGTCGGTGAGCAGGAAAAATGTACAGTGAACAGAGGGGATCACTCATCGTATGGACCGCAGATGACAGGTTTTACTGTACATAAAATGGCAGATAAAATAATTGTAATTAAAAGCAGTGTCAAAAATTTACTACCCCACGCATGAAGTGACACACAGGATAAACTCCACCATCCCTAGTTTGAATGACATGATGTACATCAATATGACACAAAGTCTCCTCACAAGTAATTTTTGGAAAAGATCTGATTCGCAAGGAGATCTGGTGCAAGTCCAGTAACTTGTCATAACTCCTTCTGCTTTTGTAATCATTTGAGACAACTTCCACAGTGCATATAAGTTACCTTTTCTTCCTCTTTGTAGACCTGGATTTCCATATCCGGCTTCATAAAATCCTTCTTGCGCTCTGCCATGTAATCCTTGTCATGAGCTTTGATCTTGCCATAGTCATGAATTTTGTACTTGCTAAGGGCATAGTTCTCTTTCTGGAACTGTTTCCAGGCCTTCATCTCTTTCTTCTGATAGCGGTGAAAGAGCTTAATGCTGCAAGTACAATAAGACAAGAGTAGCTGTGATAAGAACAAATCATGACAAGTCAAGCAATCATAAATTTAATGCTGACAATCTGACTTACAGTATATCTACACAGCTAACCTGAACACCAGGCAAACTAAAATTTGTTCTTCCCCGGCTAACTCGAACATTTTCCTATGGAACAAAGATGTTTCTCCAACTTGGATGACCAAATGAAACTGCACTGTGCCCATGTTAAGGATATAATATATTTCCAGTGTTTTCTCAAACCAACATGATCTGTCCCTTAAATTTCAAAAAACCTCTTTCAAAACTTCACTGACTATGCGCCAATTCTCCCTCATTTCCTGCCCATAAACCTGATAGAATTCCCATAGACCTGAAAGAATTTGAGAAAAATCTTTAAATACCTGCCCTCTAAATTTCCAGAGGGAAATGTTGCCCCTAATTCATATGACCTTGAGAAAACACTATATATCCACTACCAGTGACGAGCAATTCTTGAAACAAGCTTCATCCCAATTATTTTCAGAGTTCTATAAATGCCAGTTGGATGAAGAATAGTGCACTGAAGTACCTTGGAACCCCGAGCTGATCTGGAAAACCATATTTCATCACTAAGAAATGAAACAACATACACAGTGTCAATTTCTCTCCTACAGAAACCAAGCCACAGATTTAAAGTCCTCCTCATGAATGATACTACTTGTAGCTGACTTACATTTATAGAATTCATCCAGCTGTAAGACTTCAAATAAATCAAAGACATGTTGTTGTTTTGGTTTTTTTTGTATAATTCTGCATTTTGATAGGATTACACTACAGCAACTTTACAGACACCATGCTCTCCATGGTATAATTAATTCAATATTCAGTGACATTAACAACATATTAAAATTTCCTGTGAATATGACATCCACACAACATGCATGGTTAGATACCAAATCCATGCCTTGTTATTTCTATCAACGGGCCACACATGACCAAAACTGTTTCCCTAAAGTTATAAGATTAAGGGGTTCATTTTTCGAGAATAGAGTCCACACTGTGACTTTTCTCATCCAAATGGTCTTGTTCAGAGATCAAATCATGCTCATGCAGAATGACAAATAATTGTCTTCCATCAAAAAGTTATAGCACTTTGATTGACTATAAATGTATAAAATTTTCTCTGCATTCTTTATGCACAAAATGCCACTAAATTCAGTGTAGTTCATGCTATGTGCTCAACAAATAAACATTGTCTACAACATCTGAAAGCGTTCACTCAACACTTTAACAAGTGATAGAAAGGCTAGTGTGTCCTTAAAGTTGCATTATTATCATTCACAGTGTTTGGCATTCGCATGGCAGGCTCATGGGCATGTACAATCAATATGTGTATTGGGAATTAGTTGCTTCTTATATACTGGTGACATTTTACAAACACAATCACCTGTCACTTTCTCCTTCAAATTAAACCGTCCTCCTAAATTTCTGTCTGCAATAAAACACACCAAGGGAAAAGTTATGCTGCCTAATCTAGTTATGTGTATGTGCTACAGAGAAGGGTCACTTCTGCACTGCATAATGAACTGGTAAGGCTGCTTTTCTTCCGATATGAAGTCAAAAGTAAAAATGTAAATTACAACAAAATCATACAGCTTATATTCTATGCTGCCATAATATCAACAGATGATTACTATGGTGGATAAGAACAAAATTTGGACTATTTTAACTGGAAGTAGTGGAAGACAAGTCTGGTTTGTGCATGGTTTTGTCATGGAATGAGTACCACGATCTTTATCTTTGAAGTGTCTGTTTGACTGAATTTACTGAGTGTACAATCAAATTAAAATAATTTACAAAGTGTTTAATGAAAGATTACAAGAAATTGAAATCTCTGCTGTGATAAAAACTGGCAAAATGCAATTTTCAAAGAAATTCATATATTCATATCAAAGAAAAAGACAACTCCTTCTCTATCAGCTTGATATTCTTTCACACACAACTTGAAATTAAGTAGGGAGGGGTTGCAAGGTGGGGGGTTGAGGTGAGAGGGTATCTGCTCCTAAAAAATAAATGACCATGCCATAGCCTATACCCATATCTGTGAAAATACCTTCCACACTAGTGATCTCCATATTGGTTAACAGTGTTTCACACAAGCCTTGTAATAAATAGGCATTAATTGTTGTCATTGTTAACACACTCACTTCCTGCTCTATGCATCAAACTTAGCTTAGGACAACTTGGCAATGACAGCTGTGGACTAGGAGGGATGGTCTCCGGGGTAAATAACTGTCGTGAACATGATTACAACTTCTCTCTAATAAATGCACCTTCCTTTGTGCAACTATCATAAAGAGGCTTGGCTTGTATACTTCAGTGTGTACTTTGAGCTGTATTTAATCACTGCAGAGCATGACCATGAAAAGTCCAGAGAATGCGGTTCGGCTCTGACACTGTTACAAGCTTACAAGTTGCGATTACTAGAGAGTTATGAGTGTCTGGGACATACGCACCTTTTCTTTAGATCTTTCTTGCGCACACACAATGGTTTGGTGTCAATGGGTCCTGTGATGCAAACTTCACCATGCTTACATTCAAGTCCACACTCTGATCCTGGAAATATCAAAAATGTCTATTTTCTGCCGGCTTCCATATTAGGCAGCACAGTAAAATTACTTTTCCTTTAAAGTAGACAGAACTACCAACAGGCTTATTATGTATTGAACCTGATACTTGCAAATCAGAACTTTCATTCTGAGGGGCTCTGATTCATTAGGCACCTTTGCCAACCTTGGGTACTGACTATAACTACTAAATGGTTGGTACGTGAAATTAATGTTTTACTGGTGAACAAACAAAAAAAGAAAAAGAAAAAAAAACCAAACACTACAACATACAATGGCAAGGCCTCCCTCCCCTTTACTGTTCATAAAATGTTTGACGTTCATATATATATGACGGCTGATAAACATTACGGCCAATTAACTAGGCAGAATACAAAGAGTATTTTAATTATCAAATCATTACTGCCTTGTTAAAATCTCATAAATACCAAATTACAAATGAAAATAAAAATATCATACACTAAAAGGGAGTTCTTCTGACATTATTTCTACTGTAGTTGGCGTGATGTGTCTGCATAAGTGGAAGTGGAAGGAATGAGAAGGAAGGTCACTGTTTATATTTTTTTCAAACCCAATTCTATTGCCAACTTTTACAAGCACAGTGAAATATTAGTACTTATGCACAAGTTTTGCTAGAGGATAAATTTGAGATTCTGAGTTAAATTCATTGTACAAATGCAAGGGCACAATACTGTCACAGTTAAGTTTAATTAACCTTGATTAGCAAAGTTAAATCCATGCTTACACCAATGGGCAGCAGCGATGTGTCTGGCCAAGCTGTGATGCTCCCCATACTTATCACTGTACATAACAACGAGTTTATTTTTTTGTGCTTGCCAGTCAGAATGACTCAAGAACTGAATTCTGATTCTTACAAGCAAGAGTCTCACAAAGCCCAACTAGCAGGGGCACGATTGATACGTTACCTTTCTTTATGTTCAGCCAAGTCAGGTCTTTTTTGTGACCAAACTGAAAAAAAAAAAAAGGCAAACATTATGAAAAAAAAAAAATGCCCATGTCGGGAGTCTCCACCTTGCCCCGATCCTGAAACCTGCTCTTCTCTATAATGGTCCCCTCATTTTACGTCAGAATGTGTCCCTGAGAATTCTATTCGGCATCATTTGGGGAATTCCACTTAACACATTTAACTAAAAGCTAACTGAAAAGAATGTGACTTGAGTTCACACTGAGAACAATGTGAGAAGTCACATACAGACTTCTTCCTCTGTATAACCAGGTATATAAAGAGGGACAAGATTATTCCTAATGGCTGCACTGTGCTCAATGACAGCTGAGTTTGACAGTTCAGTACTTTTCCATGGGAAAGACAACTTACTTCAATCTCAGCAGTTCCCTTTAGCTTTAACCATGTAACTGTGTGGCATTCATCACTCTACATTGTCAAAAATTTAGGAAGGATTTTGGCTATCTCCTGATACAGGACCGCTCTTGTGGAGATGCAGTTCATTTAGTCATTTGTTTAGCCACAAGATCGGTCCTATTTCCTGATTATCCCGAATTTCATCCCTTGGAAGTTGAATGTCTGTGATGTAATCTAGACTCTAGACAGATCTAACACGTCTGAGAATGTCTGATATTCATGAATATGATTTTATTTTTTCTTTTCATATCCTAATTCCCCACAAACCTTGTCTTTCTTGTGATATTTCGCTTTCTTCGAGTGGGGCATATGGTGGTATCCGTGTGATCTGCTGTCGTCAGATTTCCTATATTTGTAGATGGAACCATCCCGGAATTTGCCATCGGCGAGATCGGTTTCTGTCCTATATTTCTCTTTCTTCCATTTGTGTTTCTTCCGGGCCTCCGTCAAAGACACAGTAACGAAAATGAGCATTAACAATAGTCCTAGAAGATGGACTCGCATTATGCTTCTTGCTTTCAGGACGCTTGACTACTAAAATTGAAATAAAAACGGTATCACTCAGCTTTATGACCCCTCAGCCAAATCTCGGTGAATATGCGATGTCTGTCCGTTTGTGTACATTACATTCTGACAGGTTGCCAGATTTTTGTTGTAGTCGGAGAGCATACAATGCTCTCAAAAGGGAACTAACTCCGCCAAACTATTAAACGAATCAATGACATGGCAACCAACATTTCATTTTTGTCATAAAATTAATTTAATTAATTAGGCCTACACGATTGGACCTGCACAACTGGAGGGGCTTTCAGTAGAGCACAAACATCCACAAACACAAATCAACCAGCCAGCCACCCAGGCAGTTAACCAACCAACCAACCAACCAACAAACAAGCAAGCAAGCAAACAAACAAACTAGATCTAACTAACTAACTAACTAACTAACTAATCAATTGTTGTAGTAAATTTGTGCTTTCATGCCAGCACTCAACTGTAATTTTCTCAGGAACCACTAAATCGACATTCATCAAACTTATGTCACTTAGTCTTAAGCATCTGTCTGAGACAAATCATTTGCACTGTCATTTATTAAATACAGTTAGGCCCATTTCTTCACTGAGATATTGGCACTTAATGTTATGTAACCGAAGTAGGTAAGCTGCCTCTCAGCACCTTCAGATCATGTTTTCTAGTTATGACTTGGGATGATCTGTACAACTTATTTATCTTGCTTTGTCCTACAATTTGATGTATGACATGCTGATTAACTTGCACAGCTACCCTGCCAGCCTCCGTTAACTTTTCAGCCATTGCCCATTTTCTCCACATTGATGCCAAATTAGCGCATCGCAAGATGAGGCGAGAGGCCTCTGACATAGTAGCTCTCCGATATGTCCGCGTGACCAGTTATTATATTTCACACCAATTTCCCCTGAGTTAGTCTGGTGTTAGTCTACGCCTCAGCGCAGTCGAGCCCACATCTGGCTCCTGCGAGGTTCTTCACGCATTCTCCCCACAAAGGCTGGCTGGTAGTCTGGAAACTGCGACTGATGTCATAACATTCTATCTGCACTGCATCAACTACATGTAAATAAACTTTGATGTCGTCTTCACTACACGACTGTGTTCCTGACGTCTGTTCATGACAACTACTACTGACCGGCTGAGGTTCGAGTTAGGCTAAAGCCCATAGCCAACCTCGCCTCTCCGCCGCTCATCATCTTCACCAACAACAACACACCAACAGACCAAACAACAAACAAACATCCTTTTTCTCGCCATTTACGACACAACTAACCAACCAACCAACCAACCAACCAAAACTTAAAATAAGCCTAGTCTCCCCCTTAACCACATGTCTATAATGTGGCATTTACATGAAACGTAATTACCACAATATTTCAGTCAAATAATAAATATTTAACCAGATGCGTTGCATTCATCTCACATGCACTAAATTATGAATTCATTCATATTCCTAACCTGGCCCAAACTTTCAATCATGTTTATAGCATGTAGCTACAATGCTAAATTTCTTTAAAAAAAACAAAAAACATTTTTACCTCAGAATTATCACTTTCATACACTGCGCTCAAAGATATCATTTTATCTTTCCAAGAAGGTTTCCTTCAAACCAGCACTTTTTACTTTAACCTGGTGTTATGCTACTGATAAAAATAAAACCATTTTGTGAGCTATTAATGTAAAAAGCATCAAAACATACTAGAACATATTTCAGACTTTGGCTAAACTATTCACCAAGTTTCATGAAAATTATGGGACAATACTTTGGTTGATTTAGCTTGAAGTTTAAGCATAAACAGTATTTTGTGAGACGTGACATTTATATCTGACATGTATCAAAGCTTATACAATGTAGTACAGTATTTTATTCTGACCAAGTCCCATTTTTCAATTAAAGTTTCCTGTAAATCACCTGCTTACTTTTCAAGCCCTCTTCTACAACCATCACAAACAAACAACTCATGCAGACAGGTAAAACATACAGAGCACAATGATCTCTTTGGAAGAGGTGACGACAGCATGTACATAACTGGACATTAAGTGACAGAAACAGCTCACAAATCCATGGACTTTGCGGCAAGAAAAGTTCTTTAAATACAATGGAGAAATTATAAATGCTGTTAAAAGTATAATCTTTACGTCACCAAATACGGTTATATGTCATCAAGTATCTCTGATTGCGTGTGAAGAGTCGAACTGACAGTTGTGATGAGGTGAAAGGTCAGGCTGCTAATGAATGTAATTGTTCTTCAGATTCTTGTCTGGCTGAAAGTTGTCAGCATCATCAAAATTGCAGTGCAAGATTTGAAACAACGGTGGCTGATTCGTTAACAGTTCAGCAGGCAAAGAGTTCAGGACTTCTAAAGATTGTGGACTTAAGTCTCACATAAATGATGTACACACAATGGTTTGAGAAACCATTTCATAAACATTTGCTAAGTCCTATCCTATGTAAAATGGATATCTGGCTTTAGGAAATGAAAGATCTTGTTACTAGACAGTAATCAGTGCTTGTGAAATGACAATGTCACTGAATATTCCCCAGGGAGCTGAGTATGCAAATGGATGTTATGGCCTGCTTGAGAAACAGTAATGTTTAGTTGTATTAGAATTGCCAAACAGATATTTGCCTGGATATGAGACCTATACGCCTCCTTATGATTATCATCTTCTGTATCTATTTTTGACCAACAAGTCCAATCCTGAAAGTAAACACATAGAAGAGCACAAAATATTAATATTATTTATCATGATTTGATGAGAGCATGTGGTGGATGATAAGTCATGATAGCAGTTGTAACGGCAAAGGATGGGAGGAAGGATATAAGTAAGGACACATCTGATTTACACACAGTGCACAGCTTAACAATTGTAGACAGAAGAAATTCAATGGACTCTGATTTTGTTTTTTGGCAATTTTATTTATAATACATTTTTCAAGCTGCAAGGATTGAAAAACAACATGAGATTACATTTTCATATATATTCATTTCATCAAGTCCATGTGTGGAAAGAAGAAAATATTCTGAAACCCCAAAGATAATTTAAAACCAGTCAGCGAAGGAATTAGTGATATACTAGGACAGACATGCAAGATTTAATCAGACTGATTGACTCATTGCCTCTGCTATACTGAAATCTTGCAACTGTCTTAGATCTATATATGAAAAATGCAAGATGCCAACACATCACAGTCTCACCGTGCATTAATGTGAGGTTTTTCACGTCAAACTAAGTCAGCAATTTTAAAGAGATTTAAAGCTGTATTCATAAACTGGCTTGACTAATGCTTAAACTTTTGGCTGTCAATAGCATACCTTATTTTACAGAACGAAACACAATTTTGATAAAATTACATAACTTTTACACTCCTTTATGTGTTTTATATAAAGCTGGTTCCTGTAACATATCCACTATTCTGCCAGATTTTGACCCACTACAAGGATACTGCTGTCTATATTTCCAGCGGTAACAAAAAGTGCCTGATATATGAGCGGCATTATCCTTACTCTTTTACCTCACTTTGCAAATTTTCAAGATACAGAACAAACAGGAACTATGTCAAAGAGCTCCTTAATGTTCGTTGTCGCTTGGGAATGGTTTTGAAGACATTAATTTATTCTATTTAATTTCTGGCAGCCTTCCTGAAGGCATTAACAAAAAAAAACAACCAAAAAAAAACAACCAAAACTTTGTTACAATTAGGTTATTAATGTCACTTCCATTTATTCAAACAGACTAAATATTTTCAATAAGAGACTATGACTAAAAACTGTTTTGATGGACTCCTAAATGTGACAGTCTTATATGAACATAAAAGCTTTGCTTCACAGTACAGTGCCACTCTGCCCAAAGAAAAAAAAACAACAACAACAACCTCATTTTACATGTTGTTCCTTTACTAGACTGAGTCTTGACAGCAATGGCACTATAACATTATGCAGTGTGCTGTGAAGCTGAGCCTACTTCCAGAGAAACTGGTCAGTGATTATATTCCAAGAGCTCTACTGACTGTTTCAGGTGTCGTACTAACAAATGCATGTCAATTATGCATGACGGCCATCAACCCTCAGTGCAGTAGAAGAGAGAAGTGAGTTAATCAGTTAACCAAACCATGAGAATGGCAAGCAAGTTAAACCTATTAAAAAAAAAAACCAGCAGCTACCTAGGACACAATCACAACAATGAAATCACCACCATATTCAAAAGTCTAGAAATATATTAAACTCTTTTAAAGGTAAAAAAATTAACAAATTGCATATTGGGGAAATACTAAACTGCATGATGTTAAGGAAAATGTGAAAAAGGTAAATAAAAAGGTTGCTAGTGAATATATTATAAAAAAGACAGAAATACCCTGCTAACATGTTCTCCTCTGTTTAAGCCACACTGCACATAGACCTTGTTGATCATAATTCTGGATCCAGACAGTATTGGTGAGAGGATCAGGCCAATGGTCAGGCTAACCAGGTGGCCAACTTAACCAGGAGACATGCTAACAGAGTTCACTGTATTTGCATCAGGGGTGGGTAATACTTCAAAATAACTTAAAAATTATTTGTTATAAAAACTGTAAACTTATGTTACATGTGTACTGTGCAAACAGGCAACTATAACAGCAGATAATAAATGCAGTGTTTTTGCATTGTCACTGGAATAAAACCAGCCATCTTGCACTCTTAGCATTTTCTGACAGTCTGTGTGGGTAACCACAAAATGTACATGTGCAGGATCTCACCTGCCCAAACATGAAGCAAAGGCTGCTTCACTGGAAATAAGATGACCTCAAACTTCTTCCTTCCAACTGTCAGGATGGTAAAACTGAATCTTTTAGAAACATGCCATAGTTGATACCAATAACAAAGAATACATGACGGGTCTTTAATACTGATGAAGCTGTATACTTCTGCTCTAGCCATACAACATACAACTTTACATGGAAACAAGAAGAGGATTTCCTTTCATTAAAATGCCTCCTCGTCATCATAGTGAAGCTATATCATCATGCGTTGCCAAGATATAGTTTCAATATTTCAACTTCAGATTATCAGAGCTAAACAATCAGTTCTTTCAGGAGGTCAATCCCAAAGAAGATGTCAATTCTATTCCAGTAATAGTGTCTCAGTGCATCACAAGCCCACAACACCAATATCTACATGTACATTGTATGGAAAATCAGAGAGTTTTCTATGACTACTAAACCTTTCAATGGAGTTTCATTTAGTCATGAATTTTCAGCCAACTCAAATCATATTCTTTTGTTGAATCACAAATTACTCAGACAAGTAACAGGGTCTTAACTTTTGATAAAATAGCTAAAGGCCCGCAAAAATATTTTGTAAAGACCAATGGAGCAATAAAATATCAGTTCAAGCTCTGCTAGTAGGTAACAACAACAATGGTACATTATACAAGGCTTTATACATGGAGGACAGGAATATCAATGCAACACTGGATTTACAGACAGGATTCCTTATGGGGTAAATAACTTGACTGAGAGACATAATGAAGAAAATGCTGTGCCTTTCCAACACTAGAATATAAGACTGGCTACAAGGCCACTGAATACTGTATTCATAAATGCATAGTATTATTTGCAGAACTGTTTAACTCATTCCATGCCAATCGACGATATATCGTCGATATACGTTGCTGTGGCTGTGCCAATCGACGATACATCGATATCAAAATCTTCTTTTGTTTCGCTACTACAGGACTGGTTTAAAACTTTTTAGTACTCATAAGCAATGACAACTCTTCCTAAACTCCCATTCATGAAATCGGCGTTAGTTTTGAGTTGTTGGATGCGATTTTTCTTTATAGTAAGAAATAGTACTTTTAGAAAATAGTGGCCTGGCAAAAACGTGGAAAACATACTGGCATGGAATGAGTTAAGAGACATCTAATGGAATGACAAATTCACAACACACTCCCAAAACCGATAGAAGACTCCAGGACAGTTCAACTGGGCTTTGAATTCGAGGAGATAAAAAAATAAATGAAACACTATTTTGCAGAGAGTAGTGACCTAAGACACATGAGCTTGTAACTTCCACCAATTCTTTCTAGAATTTTGTGGACAGTAGATAAGTATGTTTATGGTTTTAAAGAAGACCCTCCTAATCAGTAAAAATGTTGAGTTGTTTGTGTTTGGCATCAGATTCCTCTACAGTACAATTATGATGTAACTAAATCAGAGATGTACATGGCTTGGGCCTCTGTGAGGTTACTGACAACAGGTGCTCTTAAACACGGTGAAAAATGCCCAGCAGGAAAGTTAACCTGCAGCATTCAAATCCATGACCTTCAGCACCTTCTACCTCTTGGGCACTCTGCCAGCAAATGTTGGAAAGAGGAAAGGCATCAGCGTGGTGAGAGAAGGATCCAAAGATATGCTAAGATGGAAGACAACAACAGTTATAAGGATATTACAAGATTCAATATCATTTAGAACTGTAAACAACCCTGAGCATCAATAGTACTGTATACCCCATTTATCTTCTCTGCTCTAAATTCTCATGCATTCCTTCTACAAAACAGAAAAACAAAAATATCACATCTGACCTCATCAAACAATGGTTTGCTTTCTGGACACAACATGGTCTCATATTAAAGAGGTTAGACTAGGGAACCTAATGGTATAAATACAACACCCACTGCTGTAGTCTCTGCTTAATTTGAAAAGATAAGAGAATTCATTCTGTTCATTTTATGAGAGATTCACTTTAAACATCAGTAAGGCCAAAAAGAGGGTACTAAGGAATGTGTTAAGCCATGTTTTCAAATCAGGAGAATTCATTTTGAACAAACTCCACTGTATATTCCCATACCAGATTTTTGGTTGATCCAGTCCAAGTCTGACAATATGGATCCTGTTCAGCTCAAGGGCAAATGTTAAAGTTCGCAGAAATCAACAGTTTATAGTATATAGTATAGGAGAAAAATGGGGCATACAATATCAAAATAAGATGTGGATGGCAAAGAGGAGTGGTTTATCCAGAAATGATGGTGGCGGAGTGGTTGACAGATGATCAGGGTGAGGTGGTGAGGGATCTACTGATGGTGGCTTACTCAGTCTTATACATTGCAAAGAAAACTTCCCTTCTGCACCTCTCTGAATGTTTCCCACTTTCTTTTTATGGAATGGAAAAAGAAGGAAGCAAATATCCACCTACCAGCCACACCACTGAGACAAAATGCCACTTCAGCAAAACAATGACAACCAAGGACACAAGTTGGTTGATGTATGCACAAGCATACATAATCAAGGAAAAAAGATAAACAATTCCATAAATGTGGAAAGACAGGGTGTTATAATGAAAAGTAAAAATTAAAAATGCACATTAACAGCTTCTACAGCCCCAAAAATTTATTCATAAAGGCATCCCTTATTCATTGTGATGAAGATTCAATTTTCATGACCAGTGGTGGTAACTTGAATTCTAATCTAATTTCAACCACATGGAATGACAACACATGACTGCAACTCACATCTCATACTGAACTTTTAAAAGCTTAGTGTTTGTACCAATGCAATAGCTGGTAACAAGCAAATACTTGTGCAGCAATGTGTCAACAACTCCTAAAAAATATGTCATTTCCAGTGCCCTTAATTCATTATTTCCAAGGTGGGGTGGGGTGGGNCGCGCTAAGCTTAAGCTGAAAACTGTATTGACGGACTGTACAATCATGCATATAACTTAATTAAATGTATAAAATAAACCTATGATATAATTTGATCTATGCTGAGATCAAGTAACTAAAAACTAGGCAAAGCATCCACCAAAAAAAAAAAAAATTGCACAATACATATACCAGCACAATTAGTAATAATATTAGCATTGAAACCAGAGTATACTGAGCAAAACTTTGAAAACAATACAGGTCATCCACACCCAATCCAGCTGGGGTTTGAAAAGTTTGAAACGTGAACACACCCTGTGCAAGCAGAGACCAATTGGAATGAAATGTTGTGCGATGTAAGAACAAGTAAATGTGTAGTTTATCATCAAGTGCCATGTTGTCATGTCTAATAAGTATAATGTGCAATGATCTGCCACAAGAGACTTAACAGTCAGAAATTTCAATTGCCAGATTTGAGGACAGTTCAAATTTCCCTCAATCTTGCCACAAAACTCTTGATTCCCGAGCTCTGTATTTTCATATTATCACCCTCGTTCCACATTTTCCTGAGTATTTTTTTGATGTCTTGAAATGTTTATATTACTATGATCTTCCATTTCTCTTCTTTTTTTTTTGCTATCAAAGCAATTTAGAGTTTTGACTTCTTATTATATCCCAATTTCACAAACAAAATCACATCTGCCCAACAGTTTTGCTTTGAGCAATGGGCTGAGAAGGCTCAATTTCTCAACACCTCAAAAAATGACTTTGGCAAATAAATTTACATTATTATCTAAGACTCCAGGTCTGAGCTGGCTCTCTGAAATCTGAAGACCATAAGGTTCTACTATACCTATACATGCCCAACAAAAGAAACAAAAAAACGCTCCAGCAGTTGGTATGGACAGAAATAGGGTAACTGTTGAATGATGATCTCTTCTTGACAGTGTAACCTTGAACTTGGTGTCACCTTCCAGCTCTGTAACCAACATCAAATTAGTAACTGGGCTGCAGGACTGTTGTATTACACTAATGATATGCCCTTTTCTTGGCAAGTTTCTTTTGGCAATCCATTACACACAGTATTCTAGTAGATATAACAATCTGGCACTCAAATTACAAATAAAGCCTCTGGGCACTGAAAGCAAAGGCAGAAATGTCACAGAAAATACTTGGCAACATTTCTGGTAAGTATAATTTTGAGTCCCACCTTACAAAGACTTACATTAAAGCTGCCAAGTCAAGTGGAACATTTTAAAGAAACATCCACCCACAAGAATATAAAATTTAGGTGAGACAGACAAGATCCCAATTTCTCTTCTATCGTTATGATCATGCACAATTTCTAGCTGTGTTTCATACACTCTCACATTTATATTTGCAATAAGCAGCTGTCAGAAGAAAAATCTCATGGATGGTATATAAAATCATAAAGTAATTTTTAGAACATAAAACGCATTCTATTCAGAAGAAAGCAAATATTGTAAATGAGATAGAT
Source organism: Ellobium chinense (assembly GCA_033807755.1). Classification (NCBI taxonomy): domain Eukaryota; kingdom Metazoa; phylum Mollusca; class Gastropoda; order Ellobiida; family Ellobiidae; genus Ellobium; species Ellobium chinense. The sequence goes on along the minus strand of JAWQUT010000078.1, from coordinate 860,249 downwards.
AAAAGAACAACCTCTCCTCAAAACAAAGAGTGATTCTTGAACAAGTAACATAGTGCAAAGAGATCAAACTTAATTATGGCATAGCTAGATAGCTGTAATTAAAAAAAAAAAGAAAAGCCTTCCACATAAAAGAATACTGACAACCTTTTTAACCCTTGATGACCATGATGCTTTTTGCAATTAAATCTTTCCATTTTAAGATATACAATTTATGCATCTTACTGCATACCAGACAAACATACAAACAAAGGTATTCAGGAATTCATATTTTAAGGAAACACTTCAAAATTTTCAAGTTTGTGATTAGTTCAAGTTGGTGAGGTTTATTTGTTATGGAAGATACAAGTTTTTAGTAGGGCAGGTCACAAAGTCTGTGATTAGTTCAAGATGGTGAGGTAAATTTGATATGGAAAATGCAGGACTCTGGTGGCAAAGGTCAAGAAGTCTAAGTTCAAACTGGTGAGGTAAATTTGGGAGCATGGTAGTTGCAGCACAGGTCAAAGTCTTGGTCAAAGCAGAATAATCAACACAGAGAGAAAACATTAACACAGAACTTAAAGCTTAAAATGGGCTTTTCAGAAAGTGACCCTATACAAACCATGTAAGCAATGCCCCCTTGTGGAGACCGTCTCTTCCATAAGCAGTGACACATTCACACTCTTTTCACTGACTACATAAAGTTTTGTAATTTGCCATTTCATGAGGAGCAGAAAGACACTGGTTAAAATCTCAAGAAATGGCACTTGTAGCAAACTGCCTTATCTCAAAGGTGTGCCTTTCAATCAAGCTTAGAGCAGTCCATAAGTTTAACACGATGACAGTAAAAATCTGAAAATGACTGATAACCATGACTGATATTATTAACATGCTGATGGATGTGAGGAGCCAGTTGTTTCTTTATGACTACATATCAGTGATCATCAAACAACCATATATGACAGACCAGAAAATGCTGCAGTCAATAAACAGATTACCCCAAAAATACAGAAAACAAAAAGTGAAAAAAAAAAAAATTAAGTTCAGGATCCTTTAAGACCTTTACTGAATTCTTGAAAATGTGATCAGGGAAAGAAAAACAAACTCAATGCTCAAATCCAGTCACAATCTACGGATGCAAATCACCCATCTTTCACCAGATACTGAAAGCTCATAAAATCTAGATGTGGTCTGCGCTGACAAACAGGGTCTACACTGCTTAATAAATCATATACAGGGATGGAACTAGGTCACCAAAAGTATGTAGGCAACTTTTGCGCAGAGCAAAGCACCTTCAGAAATGCTATCAATTAACCCAATCAAAAACAGGCTCTTGGAAATATTTGTTTTATAGATTATGTTCCTACATGCTGTTACAGCTTGGCCACGGTAACTTTAAGGAAATATGGCATAGCATCAAATCAAAAGATAAAAAAAATGTTAAACAGTAACATGTTTCAGCCCTGCATATAGTAGACGATCTTATACGTCAACCCTGACAATATATATCATAATATTATAAGTGTTAACACAATTCAGCCACATTCTGACTAAGACTTACATGGACAGCAAACTGGCTTCTTTCAGATAAACACCTGTACATATCCAGCCTCCAAATCTAGGATTCAGCACAGAGTTGGTGCTTATTCTTCCAGCAGCAGTGTGATTTAAGGTTATCCTATATGCTCTGTTGGCTTTACTTTGGCGACCTCCTCCTAAACTTCTGTGGGAGACTGGACACATTCTTGTTTTGTGCATGTAACTATTTCACTTCCATTTCTGCCATAAAATAGCTAAAAAAAAAAAATATGTACCAAAATCACAATTTTACAATAGATGCAAAAAATATTTGCACTGCTCCTCACTTTATCACTTAATCAATTTTGCATACAACCGGCTATCTTTGAAATTATAAAGCTTCAAGACTGTTACCTAGATAGAAAGATGGAAGTATCAATACATAAATTTGACCTATTTTGGTGTGTACAATCTTTTCCTGTGAAGCGGCAGATCTGTGCAACCACCAACTAGATCATCTATGCACCATCTATGGGAACAAAGGAAGTCTAAACTTCCTTTTATCAATTCAAACTATTCTGATAACAAACAGTTTCAGCCTAACACGTTGATTCCTGCAGCTGAATCCAAATGTCAGTGCACAGTGCTAATTAAATATATTCACGATGGCCTAGATAAGTTTATATATTCAAATAAAGCCCTTTATAACTGGACAATCTGCATAAGCGCAATGATTTGTTAGAGAAGGAGCCATCCCACTTACAAAGGTTCCACCATATTCAAATAAATGCACACTGGGCACGCAAGTAAAATATACAAGCTAAATCTTCATTGTGAGATCTTCAACTTTGTCAAGCGCCTAGAGCTCATTTATGGGGAGTGGGCGCTATATAAATATTCTTTATTATTATTCTTTATTATTGTTGTTATCTTATGAAAACCAGCAGACACAAAACAGCATAAATGATGATGATGATAGTCTGGATCAACTTTAACATTCCACAAAATATTTCATTCCACAATGTGTAGGCATGCACAAACACATACAAGCATGGATCTATGCATGCTAACCTCTACGAGAGACAGACTGGATGCTCTAGTAGAAAAGTGGTTGAAGAATAGATCCATATGTTTGAAATGTGATTGCCCCAAAGCCAGGGATGAGATTAATGGCGAATTTAATTTAAAAAAAACAACAAACAAACCATCGGGTTCTGACAACACAAGGGAAATAACTGCATGCCTAGGGGTTCGTTCATCAACATGATCAACATACAATCTTGAGCAAACTGCATAGCCAATATCTCTGTACATATTCTTGTAAACTTGAAACATCATCATGATCAAATCAAGCAACATCTGCACTTTAACAGTACATAAACACAATGTGCAGATGACTCTTTTGAGTATTGCTGCAAACCACCACACACAAATTATTCTGTGGCCACACATAACACTGTTAAATATATTGGTTTCTTCAGGATTTCTCTGATTATGATCTGCTTGCCTTCCGACATCTTCCACAAAATATCTAATTTGCATCTTCCATTTCTCCAAAACACTCTTCTGCTAACATGAAGAACTTGTTTGCCAGCCTCCCTTTCATGGCTGCCATCGCTGCCTCTGCTGCTTCATTGTACAAGTCCCCTGAAACAGATTGGAAATGACATTATGAACACAAGCCCTGAAAGCTGTGTCTATCATACATCACTGCTCTATGTAACATGAAATAAGATAAGATAAGATATGATAAGATAAGATAAGAATGACTTTATTATCCTTAGAAAGGAAAATTGCCTTGGCTGTGGTACATGAGAGTAAATAACAAATAATCAAATAGTCTAAACATAGTAGTACATAACTCATTACAATACAATACTCAGACTAACTCACATTCATAGGAGTGAGATATTCATTAGCCTCACCATAGCTGTTTGCAATTCATATGTCCTAGACGCTAAAAAGAGCTGACCACAATGCCAAACCAGGCCATTTTGATTTACTTCATTGCTCTGTTTTCTAATCACAATACTTGTTTACCAGTAATTATTAAGCATTGTTCAGTTGCTCATGCTTTCGAGCCTTATTCTCAGGCCATGGGATTGTTTGTCCTGACTGGCTGATTCAGAAAAGTGAATTGGTGACTAAAGTTTGGGACAGAATCGGCACATAAAAGAGATTTTCTGCCAACCATGAAACGAAAGGTATGAAAACTCTCCCCCACAACACCAAACTCCATTTTATCGGCACTTTTTTATCAAATGAACAACAATTTGAGTCTACAGGGTTTAGCAGTTAACTCTCTAAATATTTCAGGCACAAAACTATTCTCAATTATGGGGAGCTTTAATTTTCAAAGCCATACTCCAAATTTTCCATCCACATTCAACATTCATAACTCACCCAAACAATGCATTAAAAGTAAAATTTGCAAATCCTTGTTAAACACCATGAATTTACAATCTGTTAAAGCTACTGGCTAAATAAATCTAATTTGCACCTACAATATCATATCTAACTCTTTTAAAAGTGGAATAACCCATGTCTTTCCTGGATACTATGTATAAGGTGACATGTAATTATTGGATACATCATGATGAAGACTTACCAGCTCTTTGGAGATCTTTATCCAGCCCATGACCTCCCACTCTGAGCATTTCGGCTTGCTGAGACAGAAGTTGATGCATTGGATCTTCCATGGTAGAGTCGTACTCCCCACCCTCATCGTGATCATTCCTATCTATCGCCAGCTGGTAATAGTGGACGGCATCTTCCCAGGAAGTGGATCTGCAAAATGAGACAACATATATATAAATAAACTGCATAAGATCACCTTTCACAAAAAATATTTTAAAAAATCTGATTTCTAAAATTTTTAACAGCTGTTACAATTACAGATAGATAACTGGTATGGATGTGTGAGAAATAATAGCAAACAGAATTGTAGATTAGAATGAGTTATCTCTGCTGGAAAGATCTGTTGCTGAGGATGAAACTGTGACAATGCACACCTTTACTGTTCTGTATTTGATCAAAAGTCAACTGTTAGTATAAACTGTTGACAGATATCCATTCAAATCCCATGAAATGTGTATTTCTCTACTATAATCTCTTCACTTGACATGCAAAGTGTGATCAACAGTTACACTAACACAATCACATCTCTTCATATTTTTGTTACATTATCCTCAGAGACAAACGCATCACAATTTCTCCTCTTGCAATGGTTGAATTAAATTGCAGAAAATCTCAGGGAAATTTAGAAACCTATGAAGTGCTATTTCTTTTTGACAACCATAATCATTATCCTCACTCATGTGTCCATTCACCTTTTTGTTCCAAGATTCTCTCCCGTCTGAAAAGCTCTGGCCATGTAGATCATGGCATTTCTGTCTCCGGCTTCCGCTGCTTGGACCATGTAATCAATACCCATGTCGGTCATTTCAGGTCTTTGCTGTAGAGGTTTAAGAAATCAAAAAACCACATTAGCAAACCAGAATAGTGGTCAAAACTTTGCAAGCTTGCATAAGTTGGCTTGGTTTTGAAATCAAAAGTAAAGTACTCTGACATAGAAGGTCATTTAGTGGGAGAAAACTGTCAAGCAAGGCAGAAGACTCTGAAGATTTACTGATTTTGCAGAACATATAGTGCGGATCTCATAAAAACACCTCCCTCTGTATAATAACACTGTAACTGAACAAGTAGAATTGAAAAAGAAACAAACAAAACAAAAGAGAGCTAGGGGTTACAAATAAGTAACAGAAACACAAACTAGAAGAACTTCTAATCAGCAGTTCAATTCATGTTACTCATACCAAAGTTAAGAATGAATGAACAATACTGCAATGGTTTAGGTGTCACGATAATATACTCTAAACAACTCTATAACTGTGTCAAAATTGACATACTCGCCTCATAAATTATAACACACATGAACTCCACAGCTAACCGTAATTTTATTCTTTCTCTTCAAAGTCAATATTAGGATGGTGCAGTACTTGTTGGGTGTCATTGTATGTCTCAGAAAAACTGCTATACATGTGAACGGCTACATCACAAACGCCACAAAAAAGGAAAGCAGTAATCAAAGTCTGACCTGTACAACACAGTTGACAAACAAATCCCTCTGCAAGCCAAGATACAGTCTGGCCATTGTGACTATGGCCTCTAAGACACCAAGCTCTGCTGCATGCTCCTCATGAAACAAGGCTGCATCCCAGTCCACGACATCCTCCTCCAGAGAGAACCGGCCCAGTTCATGATACCTGGCCATCTCATGGTGAATCTGATANCAAGACTCTTCAGCCATTGTTGAACCGCGTTCATGAGTTCCTCGTCGTCATCAAAGCGTCTTCCTGCAAGATGGCGCTTGAGAGGTCCAAACAGATAAAAATCAGAAGGTGCCAGATCAGGACTGTGTGGTGGATATGGTAATATTTCCCATTTGTACTTCTCAATCCAGTCTTTTGTGATCTTTGCCGTGGGGGGAGTGGCATTGTCGTGTTGCAGAACAACACCCTTTTTCAGACGACCAGGTCTTTTGCGACGAATGGCTTCTCTGAGTCTATCCAAGGTCTCACAATAGATGGTGGCATTGACAGTTTGTCCAGGAGGCAAAACATCTAAAAGCAGAATGCCCTTTGCATCCCAAAACACTGTAGCCATGACTTTTTTCACAGACGGCTGACGTTTGAATTTTTTGACCGTAGGGGAGGATGGGTGTTTCCAGGTCATTGAATCTTTTTTTGTTTCAGGAGTAGAATGGTGGACCCAGGTCTCGTCTTCCGTGATCATATGGTCCAGAAATGCTTCATTGGAATGTTCTCTGTCTAAGGGGTTCTTGTTTGTGTCACCACCGGGTCCCATTTGGCCGTTGATTTCCTCCCTGTACCGCGTCAACAACTCTGTGCAAGTTTCAACTCGTTGCTCTTTGCGAATGTCGGTTAACATTTTTGGTACCTAGCGAGCAGAAACCTTTCTGTATCCCAAATCATCATGAACAGTTTCGTGGACAGTTGTTTTGGGAATGTCCAGGGCAACAGCGATGTCCCGTATTTTTACCCTCCGATCACAGAGGACAAACGCCTCAACACGTGCAACGTTGGCGCCTGTCTTCAATGTTTGCGGACGTCCAGTGCGAGGTTCATCTTCTATGCATGTTCGTCCCTCCCTAAAGGACTTGCACCATTCACCCACCAGGGTCTTTCTGGTGGCTTGTTCTCCATAGACAGTGGAAATTTCTCTGTGAATTTCACAAATTTTTATACCCTTTGCATGTAAAAATCAAATCACAGCTCTCACTTCAAACTTTGACCAATTCTGTAAAGGGGTCGCCATCTTTGCATGGCCATAAATATGCATCCGTTCACCGAGGCACTTGAAACTTTGCGTTCAGTAAGTGCATTAGTGCAAAAACCAAATGCACTTTTCCGATTTTAAAAACAATGATTAGTTTTCTAGATATCGGGAAAACCCGGGTAATTACCGGACAAGCCTCGTACTTAATCATTTCACCATTTAGGTGGACCTCGATATTGGTATTAAAAATACCCCAATATTTAGTATACTTTTTTCATGCTCCAAGGCATACTTTATACTTCACATGAAATTCTACTGTACTTACAGCTGTCAAGGAATCTTGCTCTGACTCACTCTGCCAACGGATTCTGGCTTTCACATGGCCAAGCGGACTGTCCACAGACATGGGCTCATCCTCACTGTTGGGACTGAGTGGAGCAGAGGAATCGTCGTCACCAAACTGAGCAGAGGAGTCATCATCCTGGCTGGTGCCAGACTCTGATGACAGGTGCCGTCCCAGAATTTCTGTCAAATCAAACGTGTCCATCGGAGAGGTGGAAATGCACGAGTCCTCACTACTTCTGAGCTGTGTCAATGGGCTGAATTTCTGAACAGAGAAAATTAACGTAACTATGCGATAAAAAGAAACAAAACACGTCAATCTAATCAGTGTCAGAGCAGTAGATATCAGACATGTTGACATAAAACTGAGACAATGAAAATAGTCTGAACAATAGTAATTAAAGTCAGCAACATTAACAGACTGAACAGACTATTTCTGAACAACATAAAAGTCTGCGATTCGGATACAAATCAACAAACAGAAATTAAAATCTGAGATATGAACTGAAGAGAGAAAGTGAGGACTATGATAAAGTCTGCCAAAACTTTTGTATTTTGTTTTTTTCAGCTCCAATCTTTTGCTCCCAGGTTCACAGAAAACACTGGATCTGACTAGTGTTTGCTAGGAATAAAAGTTGATGTTCAGCCACAATACTTAAGTAAGTTTTCAAACAATACCCAATACACATCCTAAGTATGAAGCCGTTCTCACTTACCTGCTTTCCAATGAACTCCATGCAAGATGCTACTTCTGTTTCAGCCAGATCAAATGGTGTCAGCTCAAGACTCTCACAGATAGAATTACAAATGTGTGAGTGAAAAAACAAAGCCATTCCCTTGGCCCCCAGGTTGCCATCTCCATACTCCTTCCCATCCGAGGTGTGAATCTGTGGGTCTGTGTATAAGTCTCCCACTCCCTGCACATCAACTACAATCAGCTGGTGGCCTGAGCGTTCAAACGTGAAGTGGCTGAATGCCTGAAAGCCAGACAAGATAACATAAACTATGAATGCAACAAAACAACCAAACAGAAAAATATCCATTAACAGATTCTGGAAAGAAAGAAGGAATGGATAAGCCTAGCTTTACAAAAATCACCCATGGATCCAGACAAAACAATGCTTGTCTGGAACTCACAAGGAAAGAGAAGGGTGGGAAGATCAAGACAACATGACAAGACAGTTCTAAATGAGCTCCCAACCAATAAGTGAAGTATTCGACTCTGCAAAGTGGATGGTATCCCTCAGAAACCCACCAAGATGCTTTGTTTCACAACTGTGGTCCAGACTGCAAGACAAGGAATAATGGAAGAATGCCGGAAAGGATGAAAGACCTCAAGAACTCATCTTCCTGAATCAATAGCAGAACAAACAATCCTGCATTTCTTATGGTCTGAGATTGAGACACAAAAGTGTGACTGAGTAATGATCACACTTTAGTTATTGGTAACAAGTGTTGTGATTGGAATACAAAGCTGTGAAAGAAATAAAAATTTGGTATTGGCTGGCCTAGCTTAGCAATGGAGAGATTTTTTTGTTAACTATCAGGAAAGGTCAATTACTATGTAGCATCAGAAAAAAGAGAAATAAATCTGTTTTCTTTAACATCAGGACACACTGTATGCTCATGGATTAGTATTTGGTTTGTTCCCGCTCTTTTCAGATCGGTGCTTCGGCACTGGTTAGTGCTTAGTCTTTCATACTGTGGGGCAATGTTATTGTTCTAGATGTTAGTGTTTTTATAAGTTACTTCCTTCCTCCACCAACTGACACTCAAATATACTCTATATATATATCTATCTTGGGGGCAGTGGGGTCCCTGATTACCAAATAAATGAACACCACCATGTGTCAAGTTATTAGTATATTCCTATCTCTAAAACCCTGGTCCCAATGTGTCCCAGGGGTGGAGTACTAAACCCCAAGCCCTGCCTCCTAATGATACAAAATATGTTTCACTGTGATGTTTTATCTCTAACAAATAGGCCAAATACTGGAGAGGGCCTTTCTATGAAAGCACTGTTATAGTTAGACCCAACAGCTACAGTTTTTGGTCAGTGCATTATCTATTATGTAAGAGGTGGTTGCTGCACCCTCTTAGTATGGTTGTACTGTACTGTTTCTAGTGTCCCTCCAATATGTTGATGCCCCTGGCCCTGTGGTTTTCCCCACAGACCCCATCCTCTGCCTGGCATCCAGGGTTACAAATATTTTTTTTCTTGAAACCTGATATACATCTCCGGCATCCACTGTACTATGGAGGGCAGCATCCCATAGCACTTCCCAGCCAACCTCCTCCCCTTAGATTAGTTTATATTTGTTTTGTGCTGGGTGTAATCTGAAGAGAAATAGCTAACAGATACATCTTTCAATGGCAACCTTCTCAGTTCTCACCGGTTCAATATGTTATCTGCCACCTCTTCTGATATTATGATAAAAAAAATGGGCCTAGTCACCACCTGTTGCTGTCTCCTTACCATAGCTAACAGTCCATGGAATTTGCATCATATATCCCATCCACATGCAAAAATGTCACTTGCAGATGTGACAACCAGCACTCAATATACAATTCTCCATTATAAATTGCACTCTGTGCATCCCATATCTCATCTTCATTCTTGTGAACTGCATGGAGTTTTAAGGGAAACCCTGGGCTTAATTTCATCAGAAAATAATTTAGAGCTGCTAGGACTTGTGAAAAAAATCAGAATTTAATTGGATTCACCCCCTCTTCTTTTTTTCTCTTCTTCTGATCTGTCTCCCCTTTTTCCTCCTGATCCTAACCAACAGAATTCCTCTCACCTAATTTAATATTCATCATCAATCTTGCTTTATTCATGTCTAGTTTTAGACAGCAGCTTAATAAACAAACAGCTCAGTTTCTTTTTTTTCTTTTTTCTTAACAACTCTGAACTGTCTACATCATAGCCCATAAATATATTATGTCATTCATATTTATATATGTACTAATGAAGATCAACTCAGCTTGAAGATTCTATGTTTTTGTAGGGATATGTTTACCATTGTTTCAAATATCCCGACAAAATTTAATTAGGCAGCTCTGAACAGAGCAAATCAAGAAGTGATATCAGCTTATCAACATGCTCTGATGATGAACACACCCTTATGATTCATATTTACCATGAGAATTGAAACTTCACTTTCAGGACATCCTAGTATCAGATAATTAAAGGATTATGAGGCCACATAACCAAGTCTTCTTATCTGGAAAAAGTTCTAGAGAAGTATGAATATGGAGGGCATTCAACTCTGACCAAATTTTTTTCATTAAATCATGAGTGCACTAATTACTGTTGAGATTAGCATATGAAACACACTTATTACTTTATCACTTATCTATTTTTTAACTAAACTGTTCCAATTTTGATGCTGTGATTCTGATCTCAGACTTCTTTTTGTTACATGGGTATGGACAGAGTCAAATATTTTATGCTTAAAAGCAAAATAACCATAGCCACTTCAGCATTCTGTTATAAGGTCAATTAATGTGAAAAAACATTTCATATGTCAATCATTTACTTTCTTTTTCAATATACACAACATCAAATTTCGTCAGTCAGTGATCTGATGCATAATAAGCGGATGACATGATTTCAGATGGAGGCATTCCTATAAAACACCTGGGCTTTGGTATACCTCCCATCCACAATGAAACCAAAGATTGCTGGCAGACTGCAGTAAACTTTATATACAGTAGGACCCTGTAAACACAATCATAGCAACACAGTCCTCTTCTTTGCACACTCCCGTTCAGAACTCTCTAGTGTATTTTTTTAAATACATATCTGTTATCACATCTTTCTGATATCACATGCTCTGGAGTTTGGTCTGAAGGAGGGAGTGTTAGCAAGGCTGTAATGTTTAAACACCTCTTTATCTTATGTACACAACAACATATGAATTCTGTAAATACAGTCAACTTCCTTTAACTGCAGCTTCTTGGGAGCCCAGAGGCAGTTGCTATTAAAATGAGCTAGGTTTATCCAGTGTTTTTTAGATAGAAAAACAGTATTTTATCAAGTGGAAGATGTTGTAATCAAGCAGAAGCTGCGATTATGTGGACAGCAATTACATGGAGTAGGCTGTAAATCACTTTACCTGCGGTGTGAGACGAAGATGTTCCTCCACAAAGCCAGAGTTTGAATTGTATTTGATGTACTCCCCTTCAATAAAATGCTCAAGGTGAAACAAAGGAGTGCCTGGACGGTCAGGGAATTCAAGAACATACATCTGGAAGATGTCCACCTGAAGACCAAATGTAGGATTTTAGTATCTGTGTTCACGATGTCTGTTTCTAACAGCCTGCAGCATCACGCATTATTACATTTTATCAGTTTATCAAAATAGCAGATTTTGCTGTACTGTGTGTTGATTTAGTAAACATTACTAGCACCTGTAATGTAACATCCAACTTTCAATCATGTAGAGGGGATTTCCCTTTAAAACAAAATACAAGAAACTGAGAAAGTGACTTGTGTACAAGAGATCATTTGCATATAAACAGAACTAGTCCACACTCTTTCCAGGGACTGGTACAGGTGAAGTAAGACACATAAAAATACCCAGTGATTTGTTACGTGCAACTATCATCTACACAGGTCCACATATATGAGCCTGCTTTACATGTGTCGGATGTCCATTTGGTATAACTCTGGAATTCTCTGAAAGTGTAGGCTACTTAAGGCAAGAAGTAGGATCAGGGAAGAGAAAATAATCTGGCTGTGTCCTTGGACAATATCACAGGACTTTCTCTCCTCCAAAATCTGTGTCCTGAACTTAACCCTGTCCTTCATTATAACCTAAACACACATTGGGGATTCCAGGATTAAAACAAATGGACATATGACACTTGTAAACCAAAGTGACCGTATGTGTGTGTCCAAGGAACTTGATACAATCCATACATATTTCACATATTCCTGAACAGAAAACACAAGACTTTTGCAAGTCACCATTCTTAACCCCTTCGTGACCCATATGACGTACAGCGTACGGCATATTTTGCTCTTTGTTAATTGTGCCAAGATGCCGTTTGGACGTATGTGGTACGTCATATATGGTGGTTAGCCAGGACCAGCAGGACGTACGTGGTACGTCATATTTTTCTCGCATTTTAACTAATCATAGCAAATAATTAGAGCCAAACTGACTTCAGAATAGTACTCAGCGATATTTTTTCAATACGAATACACCTCTTCTGTATCGAAAGTTTATAGGAAGGAAGCGTAGGCGGAACCTGAATGTTGCTTTTCTTTGTTCCTGTATACAACCGGCGTGCTGTTCATTCAGTTTTTGAATGACCTTGAACATTATTATTATTTATTGAACGTTATTATGTGAAAGGCCATTCATTATCCGTCAAAAAAATATATACTTTTTTATACTTTGGAGTACACTGGAAGTGAAAATTCCTCATGTATTGACAGACCTCTAAATTCACTGATGCTCCTTACAATTTTCTAGCAAAAATATGGGAAAATTGAATCACCAAGATACCTTCCGTCACGAAAGGGTTAATATTGAATGCACTTTATAGACCTACTTTCTTTGGTGGATTATGCCTGTTATACTCCTCTCCCCAAAGTTTGGCATCCATCTGAAGTCTGACATCTTGAAAGTATATGTCCCTATCCACATTTTCAATGTAGCTCTTTGCAACATAGTTGCTTGCATTCTTGTCAAGACCATATGTTGAATTACAAACAGATGAATGCTTCTTTTTCCTGTGGGTGGATAAATGTGAAAAACACTTAATAATTTTACAACAGCTTATGAAAGGACACGAGACCAAGTTTGTTTCTCCAAGTGATTCTTACACCTCTCAGATATAGCATGCATCAAACATCCAAAACACTAATAACAAATCATCTTGCTGTGAGTGTGAATCATTATGTAATCTTTTGAGTTATGAGCCAAAAAAATATAAACAAATTTCCTTCTCACTTGAAGTCCAAACCACAATCTCTATACACTGTTCCATACATTTGTCTTACTGTCACACCCAGCACATCCAAATGTTACCTGATGCAGATTCATGGCCAGATGTTACATACAGGGCAAAAAGAAATATAAAAACCATTACCATATACAACACACCATTTACCTTGCAGTATCCTGAACACAATTTATCCACACCATTTACAGCCTTATGTGCAAAGCTCAGTTGAAGCTATTCTTAACAGAGCCAGGAGAAAAAGAAAAGACTAAAAGCGAAAGCACAGAAATAAGAAGAGGCCTTCCAGTACTTTCTCAATCAATAACTACATCAGCACCTCAATTGCTCATCTCTCCCCCGCCAACAGTGGTGAAGGGTAAGCACAATTATACAGTGGTGCAAGAGAGAAAGGGAATAAGATATAAGTGTTTTAACAACTGCATACTCACACTCTGAAACACTGCCTCATTGCACCCCTGGTAAAGGGCTGTCAAATAGAAAATACATGATTCTCTCCAATATAAGCTTTTTGCAAAGACAGTGTAGTTAGAAATTTCCAGAAATCTTGTGCGTTACTTGACATTTTGGTTCCGATCTGGTATATATATATGTTATATATATATATATATATATATATATATATATACAACTTCAAATTCTCTACCCAGTCCTTCTCTTCTTCAACCTTGAGATCAACTCTCACACAGTTGCTCTCATGATATGAATACATAAATATGATGAATACATAAACAACACCAAACACCTTGATCAGCCACAGGGCTCTTGAACACAATACAGACACGAAACCAATAGTTTTGTTGTAAAGCCACAAAATAACACATGCAGAGGCAACAATGGGATAATTTCACACACAAAGCTGTGCTCCTATTATTGGCCTATATCATAAATAACCATTCAGGTTCTGTATGATCGCTATAGGTCTATAAGTATTTCTAATCATGTGATTCATGCCTGGCTGATTATTTAACTAAGTCTCCTCACAGAAGCCTCAGACCTAATGTATCTTTTTATCTCAGAATGCACATTCTCAAAAGCACTGGAATTTTTCTTTATCCCATCAATGAGATGTGCTGACCTTTTTTTCCATTTTGACCAAAACATGGTCCTGAGTCCACACTTTTCTCCGTGGGTTGTAACGATGCCGTATGGCCAATTCTGTTTCCAAATCATCAAGGTGATATTCTTCCCAATGGTCAACTCCTTTGCGCAGTTTCTTCATGATTCTCTCAAACTTGGGCTTCAGCTTGTAGTGAGGTTTCTTCTGGATGGTGCTGGAACGGAACTCTCTCGCTTTAGAGATGGCCAGTGGTTTCAAGTTGCTTTCAGGAAGGGATCCAGAATATGCCTGAAACAAAGTAAACAGTCAAGTTATTGTTTCATTTCCATTATCAAGAGTCTTACAGTCATTAGACATAAATTTCACTTCATCTCCGGCCATGTCATCACTCTTTTTACCTGATCCACAAATTATGGACAATATTTATTTCAGGTCATCTCCCCTCCCCCTATCACCCGGTCAATCACAACAGAAAATGTCAGCACCTAGACATCAAATATCATACCAAATGAACACATCCCTTGAAAGTTGATTTCAGATGGTTCCAATCAATTTTATCAGATTCTGTAAAGGTTTCGCATTCCTTTTTAGCGACGAGAAATACAGTCCCGACAAGAAATACAGTCCATTCTGCTTATTAACAATCTGAATAATCATAATTTCCACTTAATCACAACATTTTCCACATATCAAAATGCTATATCTTTTCAAATACAAGTCACTCGATAACCACAACTCCTTTTAAGTACAACTTGCTGATTCTCCCAAAGTGTTGCGAGTAAGTAAAGTTGCCCACAATTCAAAGTTTCCAAACTACTAAAGTGAAGCTATAAATATTAGCTTTTGTTTGCAGCCAAAACAAGACACACTACACACATAATAAAAATACACACACATATTACCTTAAGCAGCCTGCGCTCTCTCAGTGTAATGAATGGTTTAACAGGCTGCCCCTCATTATCCTGCCGCATGCGTGGAGTGGTGTTGTTTGTGCTGCGCTGGTCTGCCAGCGATTCACAAGAGGCATCTACATCCACATCAAAATCAGTGATGGGAAACAGCATGATGTGTTCCTCCTCACCATCACTGCCAGCATCACTACTCCCACTGCTATTGTATTGTTTCATGGTATCCATTCTGCTACTGTTACCTAAATTGTCTCAGAACAATTAAGATTCTTTAAGCCTTGTGATTGAAGTAAACAGGAACAAATATGCAATTTTAATATGTTCAGGGCAATTCATACATCTCTTTTGTGACTTGTAGCTTTCTGAATTCCGAAGATCACCAGGACATTTCAAAGGAGTAGAACAATCTACAGCTTGATATGCTTTTTTACATCAAATCTTCTGCGGAAGTCCAGTTCATTCCATTGCTTGATATGCTAAGCTGGCAGCCTCTCTGATTTACAGGGGTGATGTGAAGGGGAAACACTGCCTGAAATAAAGTAAGACATACCTTATTGATCTGTCACAGGAAATATAGGTCAGAAAAGTGTGACAAGCCAATAAAGACAAATATACACGTGCATACACATGCTTGTTCTCACATACAGCTTTAAAGAGAAGGAGTCTCAGGTCAGGGCGGAGATGCCACTCTTCCCTCACACTCATTCCTTCACCCAAACCCATGTAATGTAAATTTGTAATGTAATATAAGATTAATTTATATAGCACACAAATTCACTACAAAAGTACTCTATGGCAATGCATAATTACTTAGTCATAGACAGAACATATGTTCTGTACAACTCATGCACACACACACTCACACACACATGCATCCACATACATTCACAACTGTGTTTTAGCACTGATTAAATGAAATCTTCTTGATGGTAAATGAAAAAAGATCTTAAGAATCTCTCAGTTTTCACTTATAGTTACATTGTTTTATCTTGGTATTATTTTATACATATATTTGTTTTATATTATTTTTGTTGTATTTTTCTGTTTTCAAAACGACCTACAAAAAAACAACAAAGGGAATTCTTTTCCAAAGCCATGGTGCATACATGCACCTATGAGTACTATGACAGTGACACATCCCTATGACACACTAGGAATCAAACATGAAAACACTTTATTGCAAAATGCAGAAGATCTAGTCTAAATCTAACTGTATTAACCCTATTATGTAATATCTAGACTATTATAGATCTAGGATTGACTTAACCTAATTATTATTTTGGGACATGCAAAGTGTCTCATTCTGGCATTATGTTTGGTCTGCAACTCAAGGTTTCACTTTCAATTTAAGATTTCCATAACAAACAAAAATAGAACATGTTTTGAAGTGTTTCATAATTTCATATCATACAATGAGATTCTAACACACTGCACAATTTAATTAAATATTAAGTGCCAAAAGCATATAATCTGAAAACCAACCTTTTTTTTTTCTTTTTAATATTATAAACTAGATAGACTAGACTAGATCTAAGTAGACTTCGTGGAGGTCTGGCCTTCTCTAACGACTAACGACAGCACCGATTCCATGACTTGTCTACGACTAAATGAACTGTATCATCGGTGCTGTCGTTAGCGATAGCCTATACTTGTAGGTATACAGTAAAACTGAACAACAGCAAACGGATCACAGTATACCATAGATTATCCTCCTGCCTGAACTGGGGCACCTGGACCAGAACACTGAAGTCTGAAGCGTGGTGAACCGTGCAAGAACTTAAGTTTTGTATGGCAGTATGCAGTACCAGTAACCGATGCCGAAATTACAGAACACATATTACATTGCTTACTTGAATGCAGGCTTCATGATCCTCACAGACACCATTTCTGCTCTCTTGAAGTCAACCGGTAGCTGAACATTATATCTAGCTGATCCATGCGGACGTAACGTTTAGGTCTACCTGCTGACTGCTCTAAATAAAACTCTGACTGACTGCTATAGACAACTCTTAGTTTAGTCAGGAAGTCAGAAACAAGTAAATAAATATTCGCGCATGCGTGTTAAGTCCTGTCACGTAGACCCTGAAAATTCGGGTCAGGGAAAGGTAACGAGGTTGGCCGAGCTGGCCAAGTTTTGTGGTAAACAATATTATGTCGTGCCTGAACAACAGCCTGTTCTTCTTAGGATACGTACTTGCATTGAAACCCAGTTTGTGTATAATAACATAATCTGAGCTTGAGCGATGTGGACTGCGCTGTCTAAAGGAATAAATAAGCGACTGAAGCAATAAATGTATAATAATGTGTAGCTCGCTTTTTTTTTTCTTTTGTGGACAGCAAAAGGAGGGGGGGGGGGGNGGGGGGGGGGGGGGATGGAGAAGGGCAACAAACTTCCATGCTAACCATTGCCTCAAAAAAGCGTGATCAATGGAATGAGCGATTGGTTGCGAAAATGATCTAACGAGACAGATTTGAATAGTCCAGACAGCCTAATTTTCATACTGAAACGACATGAGAGAAAGAATCAACATCATCCGCGTCTTACCAATAACAATATAATAACAATAATATAACAATATAATAACAATATAACAATATTTATAGATACACTATCGTGATCTGAAAAAGGGTCTTATCAACATCGAACCTTCTCCCCAACCCNACACACACACACACACACACACACACACACACACACACACACACACACACACACACACACACACACACATTTTGTTTTACATTAACATTTACACACGACACAATCAACGAACTAGAAATGGGCCAAGATTGCGCGAAAAGCACTGGTTAATCTTTTAGCTGACATCATCACACTGATCATTTTTCTTTGTTCACTCAGTGAGCCATAAAAGTCTGGCGCTACGCTACCTCAATCATTCCCTTTTTTCTTTTTCTTATTAATGTTTCCTACATAACATTAATGTTGTCAGTTTTGCTGTCTGCCAGTTCAGTGCCTGCCCGCACAGACACTGTCGTGATTGTCCCAGGGTCAACTCCTTGAACTTTAAGATTTTTTTTTTTTCTTTGGATTTCTTTTGCTGGAATTGAAGAAGGCCTGCTGAAGCGACGGTCCAACTAGTCGAATGAACAGGAGAGATAACAAGGATCGACTTCTACGATGCCATGACAGTTAAATTTGTTTGAGAAAATCTTGGATCACATTGAGGAGCATTATCATAGGCTGTATTGACATTCAGGAAGTGCATTACCCTGAACAAACAAACAAACAAACAAACAAACAAAAACTCGTGGCTATACTCACGAGATCTTTGAAAGAGGATCTGTCTCTTGCCCACAAAATTTAACTAGAGAGGACGATTCGGCACAGAACGTCCCTAACTCTTTTCCCGGCGTCAACACTACCGAATCTTCTCCCACTCCTCCAACCAAGGCGGGAAGATGTGAGACGGGGTCAGCCAGAGTCCACTACCATCATAAACTGCTCCGTTACCGTCCGTTTGAGGCCTTCGTGCTTGACCTATTAGGACTTGACCTTGACATAACCGGTCTTCGATTGTTGTTTGGTACTGTATCAATGATTATATTAGTATTATTGTACAGTCGGACTGTACTTAATTAATTAAGAAGCTTATCCACCTTTGGTGGCATCAAAACTGCTAAGAAGTACACATTACTATAATAATTATAGTAAGCATTTTATGCTACAAAATGCAGAAACAAGTAGATGATACAAGCACGACCTTAACAGTTTAAGAACCGTTTAGATCATATCAATAAATGAAACTGTGAGGGGTTGGGTCGTATAATTAGCCGAATAACACCTAGGGACTAACAATACACACGATAAGACACTTGCAAGAAAATACGCACACAGATTTACACCAAACAAGAATGATGATCACTGAGCTCTGGGTTTTTTCCCGTTGAGGTCGGCACCTGGCTACCCCACCTCGGACTAGGCTCGTCAACGCTCTTTTTGCTTGTGGCATGG
>JAWQUT010000078.1:769413-829696 GCA_033807755.1 Ellobium chinense | reverse complement strand
TATATATATATATATATATATATATATATATATATATATATATATATATATATATATATATATATATATATACACACATATATATATATATATATATATATATGTGTGTGTGTGTGTTTTGGCTCCCGACTTGACTGATCTTACAAGCCTACTTAAATTTCTCACCAAGACCTTCCTACCCAGAAATTCTTCTTCCCACTCATAATGGTGGCAATGGAAGTAATCTTAAATTCATTTGTAAGCAATAGCACATTACTTTTACAATTCATTTGTTCTGTAAATGGTCAATCTGTTTTGTCTATGGAGCATGACATGTCTCTTGGCAGTATGTATTCAAATTATCCATTATGAATCTGCAAAATTAAATTAATCCACAACAGCTACATCTACCGACTCATGACATCCTATTTTTGTAAATCTGCATGAAAGTTTAATCATGCATTTTACAATCTTTCAACATGTGTCCTAATCTTTCGCTTTCTTAACCTTGGAGCATCCACCTAAAAGCCCCGGATAAAGCTGCAAAATCAGTTCTTCTGTATTTGCTGTATGCTAAATATTTAAGCTAATTTGGATATCAGTTGAGTAGGGGATTTTGTTGGAACTATTTTGAGCTAAAATTTAGGAAATCTGGCAATAAAGCTGAAAGAAGTGCTTTCTGGAAAGTGTCCTGGGAAGATTTTACGAAATTTGAAGACATGATGCATCTACTGATGGGCTATTGGGTCAAGGATATCACTGGTGCTTGCTGCCTTCAGGACATGCCTACTGGGCACATGCTAATAGTAGAAACATGATAACTTCCAAATGCATCCCCTCGCTTCACTAATGCTCTTGGCTCAATATAAATTATAACAAGGATGTGATCTTGAGAGCTTCCATTTGTGGGCAGTCACAAGGCTGTCCTGGCACTGATATGACCAAATGGATTCCAATATACTTTTTCACACTCGCCTCGAATGATGCTCCTGTTTAGGAAGGTTGGTGATGAACACAGAACTTTCCAAAGCTCTCTACAAAAGTTGGGGATTAGCCGGGGAGGATTTCTAAATGCACCTTGCAGAAGCAATAGTTAATGTTACTAACTGTGCTAAATGTACATCCTTTTATTTGAATTTCTTTACCAAAAACAGTGTCAACCCTCTTGAGTCTTGACTAATCCACTCTCATAGAGGCTGTTGTCGTGTTGAAATGGATGTGGGACTGCAACAGATCATTATTTATAAAGAGACAGGAGGTGTATTTGGAAGTCCTTTTTCCATTAGCTAAAATTATACAAAAACAATCCCATCAGATGGTGTCGATCGGATATTACGGTGGCTTTCTGATCTAGACGATCCAGATCTACGAATCGAGATCTACAACAGACTACGCCCCTGCTGGGATGCTGGGCCTGATCCTCCCTCATCAAGTTTTGGCCACTGTCGTGCCATACGGACTAAAGTTTGAAATAAAACTTAATGCGTGCACAGTTATATTCATAAAATACTCTACTGGTAATATCCTCACCCATAATACCGTGCGGTTATCAATCGGTTGGGTCTGGTGTTTCGTTTAGCAGTAGGGTCTCTTGCATGAGAGACATTAGGAGTCTCACTTCCTCCACCATAATCACAACAATGGCAGACCAAAATAAGAAATCGATTGACCAATGAAATTACTCAAAATTTTCGCTGCGAGATTATAAATTGTTCTGGGAGGGGAGGCAATCGTCTTCGTTGTTTAACTTAGTTACTATAGTGGGCGATAAGTAAGATCGAAAACGATATGCATAATGTATGGAATAATTAAATTACAAAGTACAGGATTATCATCCTACCACCGTCTTCCATAACTCTTGCGGATTCAGCAAACTTTTGCCTTCGTACATCCTATCCAATAATGTGTCTGTATTAGCTGATGCCAATAACTTGATGTCTACAGATACGTTCGATAATTTTGATGTCGATACTAATTTCATGTATGCAATATTTGGAGTTCAGCTCTGCCCACCTTAGTCGATCGCCACAACTTAGAGAAGGCAGTTTGAAACCTGGGTCTCTGACGGGAAATTCTTGAAAATGCCGACAATTTTGCGGTGCAAATGTGTTATTGTTGGTAGGCACGACAAGCTAAACATTACCTTCTTTCAAAGACATTGTCAACCCCAGTTTGTGTTTAAAATATGAAACAAAATCCTCCACAGGTTTTGAATTTTCTTGGCATTTCAGCTTATAAATTATAAGGGCAAAATCTAGACTATGTCTGTCTCAAGATGTGATCGGATTAGAGTTAGGAAGGGGTAGTATTAAAGTTAAGGAAGAAGACATATTACCAAGGATTACCAAGGATTATTTTTTAAGGAGTCTTCGTTGTGGGTGTTTTCTCTTTCCTAATCCAGTCTGGGAATCCAGCACATGTGACATTGTTTGAGAGTCACAGAAGTTTGACCACTTAAATAGCTAATGCCATTTGTAATGGAACTAATGTTTCCCTAATGATTGGAAAGCTGTTTTTAATGGCTTTCTCTAACAACAGCACTGATTTAGTCGAAATATCAATCTAGTCCATGACCTGTCTATGACTAAATGAACTGTATCATTATCGTTGTGGTGCTGTCCTTCGACATAGCCATTTTAGTGTCCTGGTGGTGCAGCCTTTAATTCTTGTTATGTTACATTGCTATGTCATTGCTGAGTCACTGTTTTAGATTGCAGGATGACTCCTTTAATACCAACTAAACTAGTTCTGCTTGCACTTCTCTCACTTAGCCAGGAGTGAAGAGATTGACCAACATCTGCATTGTGCATGAATAGTAAACGGAGTGATCTGATCCGGCTTCTATGTCATAAGGGTTAAACTGGCAGGTTTTTTTTTCCTTATGACTTTGTGTGATTGTGATTAGGGTAGAAATACTCTTTATGTTTTGTTTCTTCTAAGCCTCATTTAAATTATGTTTCACTTACTTCATTTCTCCCTTAGGTGATGCTGGTGTTGGGAAAAGCTCAATAGCTCAGGTCTTTCACAGTGACGGGTCTCACTTTCCAAAGAATTACACAATGGCAAGTTTCTGTTCTATACTTGAAAGTAAACCATGATCTTATGCTTTAGGAATTGGTTTTGAGAACTACACAATAATGTCACTGTTGTGTAACAATTGTAGAAATTGCTGAAACCTGTCATGTCTATGCTGGAATAATTCATAATTGGTATCACACATTCTAGACTTAAGTAACACACGAAAATAAGGATAAGATTTATCTAGATTAATATGTTGATATTATAACAAAGAGAGGTAAATTTTAAATTATTTTCATTAACTGGACATTACTGCAGTAAAAGTCATATTAAACAATTATTTTTGTTTTCCTCTAACTTAGACCCTAGGTGTCGAAGTGCTGGTAAAGCCTGTCAACATTCCTGAGACAACAGACAGTGTAGTAAGTATCTCTTATAATAATAATGTCAGAGCGGAGAGCCATCAGATACAGTAGAACCTGTATATAGTAATGACAGTTTGTTTCCTATAAGAGAGCTCTCGTCTTGTGCTGATGTTTTGTTGGTTTTTTTTTATNGGGGGGGTATCTAGAAATGAAGAAAACTTTTCACCTTTAATTCTGAACTTATTCTATCTTGGTTGCAAGTTTGGATATGCTGTAAAGCACTTTAAAGGGACAGATAACAACTAGAAGAAAAACTAGAAAGAGACCCTTTTAAACCCTATGATTGACACTAAAACAGATGTACAGTCTTTATAGGGTTTCAGATTAACCAGTTGACAATCATCACTATAATATTTTCCCTTATAATTGACACTATTTGGGATTTACGAAAAGGTGATGAGACAAGACTGGTAGCCACGATATGGAGGTCAAACAGATCAGAATTATGAATGATTGTCCCTCACACCTGATTGCAAAGGCAGTTGCTCAAGACAAATAGGCATTTACCAGACCAAGTTCGGCTGCATAGTAGTGTCAGAATGAAGAGCCAACATATGGTTTTCAATCCTCTTTCTGGTCTGGCTATCTTTTATCTGGGACTGATTGTCTGATTCCTCCACTCTCTTTAAAAGTTTTTAATTATGAGACCATTCTTTACAGTATGTATTTTCATCATCATGTAAAATCTGTTTTTCCTTTCAAGGAAATCTACCTCTATGATTCTGCTGGAAAGGAACTCTTCTCGGACTTAGTCAAGAGATTTGTAAGTTTGTTAACTGTGAAGTATTTATTAACACTTGTTCATTGTTGTTAAGTGTCACTATTATTCATCTTGAGTATAGCAACACCATGCTCAGTCATTAACAACTGCCAGCCCAGCATTTGAGTTCATGCTGACTGGCACAGAATGAACATATTAAACATGATATCACAACACTTAAATTAACCTTAGGCTCATAACAGTTTTAATCTTGATTAAGTTCTGTTCTGATAGTTCAGAGTGGGAGTTGAAAAGGCCAGTGGGCCAGCCTTCTTGGCCATCAAATAAGGCTAACATGTTGGGGAGATTTATTAGTTTGCTATGATGAGATTTCATCCTTAGTTGCTACCAAATTTGAAATTAGTTTGTTTTCCTTTTTGCAGGATGAACTGGTAAAATAGTTCACATTCTGTTTTTGGTGATTTCCTATTGGCCGTGTCAAAATCAGAAATATAATATTAAGTATCAATAGCATAGGGCATTTAAGGGAAAAAAAAGACAAACTTTCTTTTCAGACAATGGATAATATGGATAATGAATTTGTGTTTGAAACAGTCTCTAAATTGCCTGGTCAGACATGATGATTAAGACATAGAGTTACTTCAAGCCAACATCATTTCTTCATTTTTGGGTTTGTTTCAGGCATGGTTAGGGTTAGGGGAAAATGCTGATAAATTGTCTCAAAGAAGCAATAATTTTGCGATCAGAGTTTAACAGTAATTGGATTGCCAAGATGTATTATTAGTATTGGCCATATTTTTTTGTTCAGAGTTACTTTTCATCTACTTTAATGCAAGTAATCTTTTGTTTTGAGGTTCAAAATTGAAGAATGGACAAGAATTAAAGTAATTCCCCAAAGGCTTTGTGGAACTGACTAAAAAGTTCTCCATCTTTTGTTTTCAGAAGTTTCGGCTAGGGATATTCAGGTTATTAAAATAGTAAGAACGTTGAGGTAAAATACATTTCTTCATGAAAGTATGGGACTTTTCATAATATTTTCAGGGATTTCACTTCCATTAAGTATTTTCATTACTTTTTGCATTAAATAAATGTCCAACATTACTGAAACAGACTGCGAAAGGCTATACACTTTCCATAAGAGATTGATTCCTGCATTTCAGAGATATTTTTTTCTGCAGCCATGTGGTATTACCAAATCATTTTTTTTTTGGTCTAGTTGTGTTTTAGTGTCGAACACTAAACAATGAATATGCTTTGTTTGGTGGAAAGGAAGATTGTATTGACCATGCCATCTTTAACTTTCAGTCTTCATTAGTAATGCTAGTAAGGAGAATGAAAAGACAGTAAATCTGCTTGAAAGCAGTTTGACAGAAAAAACAGATGTGTAAGCATCTTTTGATTGTAAATCATGTTGAAAGAGTAACTAAAGTTCAGCAGAGAGCTCATTATCCTAAAAACATTACTAAACACATATCCCTACCTGCTGTATATATATCAGACTATCATTTTATGTAAACTGAAATGGATGTAGCAATAGACTCTGGGTCAAATATTTCATATACAGTAAAACCTCATAATTTCATTGCAAAGCTTTAGTTCATTGCTGAGTATCTCCATATAAATTTAACTTCAGGATCTTAAATACATCATTATTTTGAAATTTCAAGCCAGTACCTTGGACTGTGAGAGTGTGAGGTTCTGCTGTATATCCATTCATAAATTGTTTACTTCTGTATCTGTTTCATGGCCTTTGACATCCACAGTGGGACCATCCATCTGTTGTCATGGTTGTGTATGACTGCACAAGCGAAACATCATTCTCCAGTTGTGTGAAGTGGCTAGAGAGAGTGAGATCTCAGAATCCAGGCATGCATATTCCTGGTAAGGCCAGCTCCTTGCTTTTGTTGTTGTTCAGTCTCACTTACTGGAGAAGTGTGGTTGTTTTTTTTAATGAAGATCCAGTTTTTGTGAATTTCGTGAATTCAGTTTGACTTGCTCCCAGTGAGAAAAAGCTCCTTCAGAAGTTTTCAGAGGGTTTACACCTATATCGTCAAATTTGGACACTATCAATTATTATGTTGTATTGTTTTTCTATCAATACAAAGAAGGTTGCCAGTTTAGTGATTTTATTGACAATTATCAAGATATTATCAGCAGTCTTGTAGTGCCATTCCCTGTTATTCTAGACCTGCATACATATACTAATGAGAAAGTCAGCATTTGGAGCTCAGGAAAATTAGACCTTAGCAAGGAGCCATTTTCACCTTTTTTTTTAATATTAGATCTTTTTGAACAAAACAAAAAAACTTTCACAATGTTTTACCCCTGATATTTTTGCACCCCTAGGGTACTCGACAGGACAGGAAGCACTTTATCTGTTCCTACAGGTGCTATGACATAAGAACCCAAGGCACTGTTTACAAATAAACAAATACTTGTTGTTCCTTTCTCCACCGTTATTTTTGATGATTGTGTATTCTGTATATGTTTCACAGGTGTCTTAATTGCTAATAAAATTGACTTGGATCAGCGGAGGGTGATAAGCCCAAAAGCTGGGAAAGAGCTTGCGCAGTCCAACAAGATGGAATACTTTGAGTGTTCTGCTGTAAGTAATATAATGTGTTAAATTACATCACTGAAGACTGAAGATGTATGACACATCCTCATCTTCTTTGCATCTGGCTGAGTACTAATTATTTAATAAGGTATCCTGCATATTCACTGGATCAGTCCAACTCTCTCGTGCTTTAGGTGGCAGCCTGTTCTTGAATGTTATATAATTTTAGTAATATAGTTCCATGTTATTTGAAATCTGACCAGTCTTCAGTAATTTCACATACATTTTTGGAATTTTCTTCACATTTGTTCATGCTAGATTATTACGTTTGTGACACCTATTAGAAGGGCAAATCACTCATTGTGTACAATGCAATTAATCCGCTAATATATAAAATCCCCCTTTTTTGGGGCCCTGCCAGACAGTGTTAGGGTGTAGAAATATGTAAAATGACCTGTGATCTATGTAAAGCATCCAATTTTAAAGTTTCAGGTACAATTTGAGCCTTCTCGATAAAAAAAATAAAATGTGTAGGCCTATGTATTTGCACGCGGTGAAAACCAGCCAAATGAAAAATTGGGGACCAAATGAGAATTTGAGGTGATCTTTTTTGAAAGACATTTGTGAAAAATTTGGGTGTTGACCCCCCTTTTTCTTCCCGTTAAAAGATCGGGCAAAAGAAGTACTTTAACCTCCATGGAAGAAATTAACCCAAATCACAGTGGTATATGTAAAATAATACAAAATGTTAATAGGATCAACAGAAGAAAAAACAATAGGTGTCAAAGTCCTATTAGATTTCAGGTGGACAGTTTGTTACTATTTCTTGGATATTTTGAGGAAGTTTTCATGCTAAGTGATGACTTTATACCATCATGATAAGTATCAGTTCATCTGGAAGATTAGTGATACTGCCAAGGTAATTCATTACAGTTGATTCCACATAGTCATCGTGAATTAATTGTACCTCTGGCTCAGTTGCAACATTTTTTAGAGATCAGATATATATACAGTGTATATATATATGGACTTCCATGCAATTAGGAGATCAACAAGTATACTGAAATAAATAAGAGAGCAGGATCTCATACTTTATGACCAACCACCCACACACTCATGTTTCAGCTGATAAAATTATGTCCAAATATGAAATCTCATAAATGCGCAGTACACTTTCTTTCTGCCAAGAATAAAATACTTTGTACCATAAAAATGCTTTAAATGTAGGTAGAAATATCAGTTTCCAAGCATATATCGCCTTTTCTTCCTGCCTGTTTCAAAATTTGAATTCTGTTTTACCATGCTGAGATTTCAGATATTTATTTCTTGATTATTTCAGAAAGAAATGCAGAATGTCGACACACCCTACTTCTACTTGGCCAATGAATACTACAAATTGTACCAGGAGCGTGTGGAATTGTTTAACTCTCTCACATGATAGTGAACACTCTTTTGTATATTTTCAGATTTGTGTTTCTCTAGACAATTCTTGTATGATTAGTTTTCATAACTATATTTTTTTAACTGGGGAAAATACAAAATAAACTGCCTTTCTTTTAACTACAGATCTGCTGTTTTCTCTAGGACAAAAATATCCAATTAATTGTTCTGTATCAACTTTCATGAGCGCTTGAGACTTTCAGGTCTATGCTACTAAAAAAGTATAAGTTCTGCCATTTCTCTTACATCAATACAAGAACATCCTTCCTGTTTCTTGACATTTTTATTTGCCAGTGTTCATTGGACAGACATAAGTCAGAGGCCCATCCCAGAATCTATCCTTACAAAAAAAAAACAGTTAAATAACTCACTCTTTGGTATATACATGAGCTTTTGCTAATGTTCTTGGGTATGAGCTTAGAACATCCATGTTAGAATGCTGACTGGTCAACTCATCTGAATACAAGCAGATGCACTGATAAGATCAACACTTAATTACATAAACCCAGATACGGATGTTGTCATTACCCGAAGAGGAGAATGGCATATTAGTGATATATTTAGAAATTGGGAATCTTTCGCATATTTTAGTTATTAGAGTCATGACAACACAATAGGTTGATTTGTATAAATTTATACATCTCATCCATGAAAGGATGAATCACTGGGCAACACAGGAGAGTAGCTACAAATAGGAGGGATATATTGTGGTGCAATATGGCTTTGCAGGCCTGACTTATGCATGGATTATAATGGAAAGATTGAAAGGTTCAAAATACAGCAGCAAATGAGATGAACTTCCCTCAAATACAGGGTGAAATAATCGCTGATGATTGCAAGTTGACAGTGGAACACAGAATCATGTGATTAACAACAGAAAACCTGAAAAATGCATTCCATATTGTGAAACTTTGACATTGACTGAATACTGGAAGTGGATGAATGGAAAGGCATTTGATCTTCAGTAATAGCAAAATTTATTGCAATCTGATTTATCTGTCCTTGACTGTTGTCATATGATTATGATGTCATTTTCATCCTCAGTTATTCTTGAGGATTCAAGTGTATATATGGTGTGCTGCAAGGAACAAATGTGAATCTGGGATAACTTTATTGTCCCATTTCACTTCAGTGAAAAATTTCACATCTTGTGCATAGTAACTCATTTGTTTTGCATATTCTGTAGTTACTCTTTTAGATGTTTTAACATTGAATTCTATTAATTTATTTAGGAAAGTTTTGTCAGCATTGTTTTACCCAACACAACTTAAATTCATATTTGTCAAATTTTCTGGGTTTAAGATGTCTGGAAATTGAATAAGTTGTCCATTACTGTGCATATAAGTTACTTAAAGACAAAAAGTATACTTTTTTCTTAAAGGAAGATGA
Source organism: Ellobium chinense (assembly GCA_033807755.1). Taxonomy (NCBI): domain Eukaryota; kingdom Metazoa; phylum Mollusca; class Gastropoda; order Ellobiida; family Ellobiidae; genus Ellobium; species Ellobium chinense. The sequence goes on along the minus strand of JAWQUT010000078.1, from coordinate 820,167 downwards.
TACAACTACGTTGTTGTCATTTAATAAGAAATTATGAGATGGGCTGGTCCCTTTAAGTCATAAGGTGGAAGGGAAGAAGTTGAGATAAATTTTTCTCCTCCCTCTCATCTTATGAGAGAGGTGTTGGTGGTTTTTTGTGAAGCAAACAATAACATTATTCTTCAGATAGGTTAAATAAATTGATAGATTTTACAAATTAAGATGAAATTTTTTATGTTTTTGTTACACAAAAATAGTAACTAAAAATCCCATGGCCATAACCTGCAAATTGCATGTCTGTCTTTGAAGACTGGCAGTTGTTGAAAGAATACAGCCATACTATAAAATGCATATGAAAATGGTCGGAAGGTAGTTGCCAGCATTGATTTCCCACAAGACCATAAAGATGCTGGAAGTCAGGGATTGGCATAAATGTCACCCAGTGACATTTTGTTGCATATGTCATCAGACTGGAGAATATAGATGAATGTCTGTCAGTATGATGAAATTGTATCCATATTATATGAAAGTTTCATTCTTTACCATGTTGAGTCTCATTTTTTTCTGAGCTCTTCTGTCTGGTGAATCCTTGTATTTCCCTCTGCCTTTTCTTGTGAATTTCAATTGCAGCTTTTCTGCCATGCAGTTGATTGCTTTCTTCCAGAAATTGGTGATAAAGCCAAAAACCAAAGCCTTTCAGTGGTCATGTAAGCAGTTGTAAAATACAGACTCTACTATAAAGATTGACTCATGCGGTACAAATATAATATGATCGGTTCAGTATCCAGCAGAGCCACAAAGGACATTTTGTAAAAATGATTCAAAACAATGACATTATTTTTTCACTTTGATAATACAGTCAACTCCGGTTAATCGCCTCGTTTCCCAGGGAACCTAATTTTTTTCTATGTTATTATTGTAAAACTCCCTGGATAATCGCCTCTCACTCCGGATAATCGACCACTCTGCAGCGCCCGTGAATTCAAAGATCAGCGGTTGAAGGATTAAAGTTGACAAACAGATATGTACACAGACGGTTCAACTGCCCAACGGATGGCAGACCAATTGACTGAGACAGCTGACACACCGAAACAGGTGTGAGAAGCCTTTTCTCCCCACCTCCCCTTCCCCTTGTCCACCTTCGTCCCATGCTACGCATCACCACTGTCGCCCGTCCGATAATGCTAATGCACCACAAGCCGTAAAGTCTCAGCAAGGCGGAGAATGTAAACATCATATGGCTTCTGTTTGGTGGATTTCGGCTAGATCAGAGAACGTCCATCCCGACCATGCCATCCTACTTCTTATTGTCTGCTGGGCTACTGCGAGGTGGTCAATGAGAGAGACCGCGGAGATCAAACATTTTGTGCGCTACAACACTGTCAAACTTGAGTCTGTCCTGAGTCTGGTGACGAGAAGGTGTCAATGCACGACATCAAAGAATTCTAACCCCATTACCAAAACTATGGTCAAAATAACCTTCTCCACCTAATCGCTTCTTCACTTAATCGCCCACTTTTTCCATGATCCTGAGGAAAGGCGATTAAGCGGAGTTGACTGTACCATAACAGGCTGCACATATGTCTCATAATGTATTATGTATAAATCCAGTCCTTTTAGTGCTCTGATTATGGGTAGATTCGCCACATTCAGCATTTTCCAGTGTGCAGAACTGAATTTTGAAAATTTATAATAACTATAATGTTTATAGGTTTTGCAATCAGGTTTATGCCCGCTCACACAACTTCACATTACTGTTACTCCAGCAAGTGAGATCATTCAAGGACATTCTCAGTTCTGAGGGTTAGCCTGCCAATAGGTGCTGATCACTACATTCTGAAAATACCTTTCGCTGTCTCCAGCCAGCTACTCATTATGCAGACAGTTGGAAGGAAGAAAATGTGAATGAAATGCTTTCCAAAGACACTAACAGACTGTGGCATGAATCAATCCTGTGACCTTCAGATTCTGTATCCAAAATCATAGCCAGGATCTTCAGATTCTGCATCCAAAATCATAGCCAGGACCTTCATATTCTGTTTCCAAAATCATAGCCAATTGGTCACACTGCTTCACCTGTCATAACATAACCTCATTAAGGAAGTATTCTCTCTAAGAATGACCCTAACCTTCCCAGCTTGTTCTTGTTTAGAATGGTTAGGCATTTAAATTTTTAACATTTCATATTTAAAGCTTTAGCACTTCAGAGAAATAATTGGCAGGATTGTATTTTAGAAGTACTACAGTCCAGAATATACAAGCACATGAAGATGAAAAACAAACAATTCCAGTGTAATCTGCTCAACTACTTTTATTACCAGTTTCTGAAATTAAGTTCCTTTCCAAATTCAACCAGTCCCTAAGTTAGTGACAAGAATGACACGAAACAGAACTCCACAATGTTCACCACAACACAGAGCATGGAGTATAAAACTTATGGATCGGTGGGGAGTACAGAAATTGATCATTTTGTGTGAGATTTTCTGCATCAGTTAATTCTGTAAAATCCCTGGAACCACCTACATGAACTCTGTAAAGACTTTTCATCACTACTACTGTAAACCAGTATCATATTCGAGACACTCCCTTCTTCTGTCATTTTCAGCCTGTTATCACAATCGTCATACTGCCGAATTTCAACTGCTGGTTTGTCATGTTTAGTCCAGGCAAGCAGTGGGGCAATACTGCAGCAAAATCAATATTTTTGTTCACATACTAATGCGCATGAAAGATCATGCTATTGTGCATGAAAAAAAGACAGCGATTTAAGTTTCTGACGTCCATGGCTATACCTGCAATGCTGATTACTGTCATACTGCCCCATCATTGGCTTGTATCCCAGTATCCCAGCTGCTACAAATAAATATCACACTTGGTTAGAAATTCTCACACAAAATCCTGTTCAACAGAAATTGTGAATACTGCAGGTAAATTGGGAAAGTGAAAGAATGAAAATGGCATTCCATCATAAATTATACATGTTCTTTTCTCAATGAAAAGTGGATTTATCTCGTTTAGGTAATATTCTTTTGTGTAGTTAATGTAAAATATGGATTTCTCTGAACAGATATCACAACCTGTTACGTATGAAAAGAAAGATCATTCTTCTTCGGGTTAAAAACAAACAATGCATTTTTGGGTGAACATAATGATACTGCATTGTAAGAATGGAGCAGCATATTTCAAGTTTACAGAATGGAGACTGAATAATCTTGCTTTCTTTTGGCTTTTCAGAATTTTAATAATCACCTTTGATTTCCTCATGGACAAAGCTGCCATTTTCAGATTACTGCAACAGCCAGTTATTTAACTCCATGTTAATGAAAAAATACCCTGTGAAAACAATCTGACCATTAAGAAATGTTGTCACTGAAACCACTGATAAATAATACCAGCTCAGGTTACAGTCCTCAAACATTTAGTATTACATCATCTTCATCACAGCTGGAGTGTAAAATTAAGATTTGGATTGTTGGGATTAAACAAATAGAAAGCTATATATACAAGTCAGACAAACGAAATACATTCTCAAGTGTTCCTTGCTCAAGGGAATGATTTGATCATTTGGTATTAAGTAACAGAAACAAAGACTTTATGCAAAAGGATAAATAACCAGACAACTGTCACAGCATAATCTTCCAGCTGCCTCCTCCCTCTCCTAACCCCAAATTTGGACTGAAAAAAGATCAAGCAAACTAATGCAAACAAGCAACAAGATACTTGGGAAAGGAGGTGAACATTATTTGTTTGTGGAAGAGATAATATGTCTTGCCTGATATGAGCCATTCTCTAACGGGATGTTGATCCATCAATTACAATACCCCTCACAAGAATTTATTGCACTTTGCTGCTCTCGTAGACACCAGAGCATATCCCAAAACTCCACAGCACATAGAAGAATAAGTGAACTGGTCTCAAAATCCTACAACATTTTTTGAAACAATTACAAGAAAATTGACAGCACAAAGTCTTATAGTAACAAGTGAGAACTGCATGTTAGTAGTGTGGTGAAATTTTAGTGGTGTATGTATGTTTCATACTGAAATTATATAAAAAGACATTGATATTTGAAACTTTTGTTATGAAAAACTGTAGATCTGTTTGAATTTGCTCACAGTATGCGTAGATTCTATTGTATCCATAACAATTCCTGAAGTGTGTCATACATCAAAAGTATACAGTTCACAGTATTGCACATAATGAATTATCACAATAAACAAAGATTAATTTGCATGGAATGCACAACCGAAACAAAAATACTGGAGGCAGAAAAAAAGTTATGAAGCAAAACAAGATATCATAGGCTGTTTCACAACAAAAGCACCCTGGACAATTGTATTTTTACTTGATACACACAAGCAAATTTGTTATGATTGTAACTGGGGAAAAAATAATCCACAATGTCTGCCTGGTGATGTGACCCCTCAGTAATCTTTCCACATGGCTTTTGAATAAATCTACAATATCACGCCAAGCATTTGGAGGTCATTAGATGTGTTCATGTCTATTAATTTTACAGTATACATCTTGTACAAATTAAGATGATGGGTTATCTTGCTAGTGCCAGGGAATTGTTTCATGATGGTGCAAGATAATTCACTGACATGTTGGTTGTTTGACCTTTCTGGTCAGATCCAATCACAGCATTTTAATTTCACCATGTTTTCACATTTATGAATTGATAAGCCATTGTTTGAAACTGTACAGTTTGAATAGAAAAATGTTCACAGATAACAGAAAATAGCTCAAATGGACATGTCTGGAATCTTTTTGCCATAAGTACATAAACTGACACAAACATTTTGGTCCCAGTAGCGGCTGATTAGATTGTTAACAAACTGATATATTTTTAAAAGAAATGCAGGTGGGTATATGGACGATACTGTAAAACTGATCAGATTTACATCCATGAAGTACACATGGACCAAAATTATTAGATTACATCAAAGAAAAAAATACCCGTTTGTGTACTGTAAAACTAAATCGGGATTTAAATTAAATAAATTCCAACAACAACAGAGCAAAAAAAAAGAACATGATAATTTCAGGCCCAACGTCATTATATTAACACTTTGTTTACCTGCTTTTAAGGATGTTATGGTCTATAAATGCGAGCAATTTGCACTTCAGACTCATTCAACAACATAAATTTTAGAGAATTTATTTTTAGAGACAGCCACTGCAAACCAACCAAGAGATAACCACTCTTCAAGAAACAGAAGTCGCTATTACTCTGTGTTGTAAACCTAATCTATGTAAGAAAGCTGTTTACAATATTAATATTTTAAAATGGTTCAGTTCAGAGTGCTCTCAAAACAATCCGTGCAAATGATAGCAGAGAGGACCTACTGGAAATCTGATGTTGGTAAACAAAGTGTTAATTGTTGGTAAATTAATAGATTAACAAAATATTGCTTCACCACATCAGTTTAGAGAAAATAAAATGCTTCTACTTGTAGATAACTAGTGTAAATTAATTCCAAGTTCTAACTTTGAAGGACACAAAATGACATCAAGGGTTGTAAATGCACAAACACATTAGGAATGACACAATATTGTCAACACAACATAAACAATTTTAAATGCAAAACTTTCATCTTAGTATCGTTAGTTTGCTCTGATCTTTAACACAGTACAGTATATATAATATATTCCCTTAAAAATCCACAGGAGCTCTTATTAGACTTTCAGTGATTCTAGTAAACACCTCACGTATCCTAAAATAAAAGAGCACCTAAACAAAAAATCTAAATTTGGTGATAAATGTAAATGACTTACTTAATATACATCATATAGAAAAAACAATCCCTACTTCTGTTTGTTCCGGAATTTCTCAGTCCCATTTCCATTTGTCTGTCAGGGACTTTCTGATCTCCCATGGTAGGGAGTAATTCTAGCATTAGCTGTCTACAAGAAAACAAGATCAATTCTTGTGGAGCAAGACTGTGCTGTGTGATAGACTACAGCAACAATGACCGGTGTCATTTCATTATCCAGTGACACAGAGCAACAGAATGTTTGTAAAAGGTTATTCCAATAGAATGCCATGTCAATTTGGCAAATTTCTAAAAAAAATTTAGATTTTAAGCAATCCCTGTCAGTTTATATTTAAAGAATAGATTACCACCATTTAGAAACAACCAAGACTTACTGCTGTTAAGTCAAAGCTCTTCAGAAATTTGGGTAACTGACATGGCATTTTGCTGAAATTCCTTCCTGTGAGTCTGTGAATTCGGCAGCCCAATGATCATGAATCACTANAAATCATATTATTATTACTGAAATTCATAGCTGCTCATTTAGGAATATCAATAATGCCTGCTGTTAAAACACATTATGAAATGTCATACTATGGGAATGTGTCTTCTATATGACGATATATTTTGTCCTTCCAATCAGACCAATTTCCAACCCCTACATAACATACCTGAATGTCCATAGTGCGTTTCTATGCTAGTATAAGTTGCACAAGTAACACACACACACAAGACTATATCAAACATGGTTGGAAACAGTATAGATTCGATTCCAAATAAAAATAAAAATGAGATCCATAATTTGAGGAATTTAAGATTTGCTGTATCTGGCACAGTATTTAAGCACTGATGTGCAATTAATTTTACAGCTTTTGTAAAGTAAATGCTACAATTCATAAATATATTTATTGCTCTAATACCCAAATATAATTTTTCTGCATCATCTGAGACCGAAACAAAATACCAATTCTTAACAAAGTCACGAGTTTCACATACTGTAAAGTCAAATCATGGCACAGCTGATACACTTACTGGGAAGGATAATTTGTAAGGAAATCCCATAATGGTATTAAAAACCAGGATAGCCTGTAAATGAGATTTTCTCCATCAGTTTCAGATATAATAACTTTATTAAGAGACATGATGCAAAATCTCATATTTCTATCAGCACTATCTTTCTCCTTCCAAAATAAATACATTTACAGTGTCCATCAAACAGTAGGCTCTAAGTTTATAAGTTGACATGTGGTTCATCATGACCCTCTGTTCAGAGTGATACTGTGCTATCTGTCGACATGTTGTTCATCATGACCCTCTGTTCAGAGTGATACTGTGCTATGAGTTGACATGTGGTTCATCATGATCCTCTGTTCAGAGTGATACTGTGCTATGAGTTGACATGTGGTTCATCATGACCCTCTGTTCAGAGTGATACTGTGCTATCAGTTGAAATGTGGTTCATCATGACCCTCTGCTCAGAGTGATACTGTGCAGCCATCTTAAGACTGGCTCAGAAATGAAAGGAGATAAAAATGTTCCAAGTGCTGGATAAGTCTGGTAAGTAGATAATTTTAATCCAGTAACCTTATGAAAAAGTGATGCAAATCTTCAATGAGACACAGCTACAGGCATCACTTTCTCACAAGGGTTAAAAAGCAAATCCTATTCTGACTTAAAACAGCATTACAGGAAATCAACTGACCAAGCTGCACTATTTTTTTTTAGCAGATTTAAGTAAGATAGTTTAAGTCTATACCTCTAGCAACAGAACCTTGTAAACACTCATCATGCGGCCCTAATATTATTGTACCATTATTAAACAATATTTCCATCAGGTTGGACCAACTACAACCATCTTGAGATTCATTACTGCTCTGGTATTAAGGTATACATTTTCAATAGGATGAAAAGTGCACATTCATGTGCAGCATCTTCATACAGAAGAGCCCAATGTATAAATGAGGAAGGTTCAAGGCAGTTTGGCATGCCAGTGTAATATTCATGTCACAGAAAATTGTGCAAAGTAACTTAAACTTGCATACTTTCTTTAGAGACCATGATACTGATGATTTCTCTTTGAAACATAATGTTGGTCTCATAATGTTGATGTTAACTTTGCACTCCTCTAAATACTGATTATTTTTTTATCAGCAATTTCATGAGCTCAGTGGAAAAATAACTTCTCTTTTTAATGTACTTCAAGAAGTCAGATTTGCATGTGTTCTATTAATTACCATGGTTACCAAATTTCTCAAATCAGAAATTGTGCCAAACAAAGATTTTTTTTGTTTACCAGTCTGTGGGAATTTAAGATCTATGCATTTATTTCTGCATGGTAGCAGCAATGACCATATCCAGCTGCTCTTGCAGGGCCCTGGGCATGAGACGAAGGATTTCTCTCATCTGTTCTGGCTCCAATCCCTTCAGGCCTTCAGCCAGGAAGTAGTAAAGCTGGACAGTTGTCAAGCGGTCAGCCAGCACTGACCATTTGGTACTTGGGTCCAGATATGAGAGTATAGATATCAGTAGATCACGGTCATCCAGCTGAGTCTGCAAGTCAAAGGTAACAACTGGTGTGAAAATGGAAAATTACAAGTGATGTTTTTCTTGAGAGAAAACATACTGATCTAAATTCTGATTTCATTGTAAACTGACTATCCAGTGGTAAAGTAACATGAACGGTGTAGGTTAACCTTAAATCCAAAGACGTGCATATCATTAATAGTAACAATTAAAGATAGATACTTTAGTTTTGAGAACAATACTGAAAAATCAGATGTTCCCTCTTCATTTTAAAATATCTGGTCCAACACTTCAGGTCAGCCTAAAAAGGAAACATTGAATTTCAATGGAAATATGAAATCTTGTTCAGAAATGGAAATTTCTGTCATCTGGATTACAGTAATCTATGATGCCCTTTGTGCTTGGGCAGTTAACCTATAGGCACAGACCACACATTAGACTGACAAGCAAATCCTACCCACCTCTTGCTGAACTTCATTCCACAAAGCTTCACATGTCTCCACCTCTTCATTGTTGTCTGGTTTGGGCATAGAGTCAGCAGTCAAGGTGAAGTTCATCTCAGGTGCTGGGGCCAGTTCAGACATCTCTTCACCAACTCGGATAGTATTGACAATGCGCACACAGCGAGAGATGGGGTGGAAACCTTCAGCGTTGGCAGTGATGTGGTAGTAACCATCAGCCAGAAGACGATAGTAATCTCCATCCTCCACTGTGACATAAAAACAAAATCAAGATTTTAAACTTGACCATTGAATACCAGTGATTTAGTTAACAAATAAATACTTATACATCTGAAAATGCTTATTACATGATTCACAGGATGTCCCAACCGTAATATCCCTATCACTAAATTGAGCCAGATATTACTTTGGGTCTTGAAAAATGTTTTGGAATGGCACAAACTTTGAACATGCCCCAAAAAGCAACTAAATGAATCAGCGGACAGTTGTATCAAAATATAGTTAGATAAATATCTGATAGAGGATACCTGTTGAAATATCAAATATAAATTGACATCAGAAAAGCCTTGTTTTAAATGTGTTCTATTGTTAACATCAGTTTGTTATGCTTATTTGGACAACACCAAAGTATAACTGTATTAAGAAAAACCTTAGCCCCATCTCAACATAATTATCACAAATTCAAGCAAAAAGTAAATCAGAGGTATTCCCTTTTCTGTATATACTGATACTTGAAAGTCCATACTACCAGAAATGTCTTTACTCACAGGAAAGAATATCATGTTCGATGGGCAGTCCTGAGGCCAGATTGCTAACTTTGATCTCTGCATTGGCAATTGGCACATTGTCAGTTGACTTAACAAATCCTTTGATCCCAATATGTGTCTGAAATAGAGGATGAAAAGCACTATTACTTCACTTGCCATTATACATACAATTCTTGTCACTCCATCAGTCAATTTCCACTAACTGAAAATATATTATGAGTGAAAGGTAAGAAGTCTTATCTATCATGTATATGAAACCCTTTCATGCGTAGTGAAAGAACTATTTCCCCGATTAAAAAAAAAAAAAGCATTCAACAGATTATAAAGTTTAAAATGAGCTTTCACATGCTGAAATATAGAAAAAAAAACTGGTGCCAAAATAATGATACACAATCATATGGCTCTTTTAGCGACTGAGATCATAATTTTGTAAGCCACTGTCAACATGATTCAAAGTCTTGAATATCACAGATTCATAATTTCATAAATAACATTAGAGAAGAAGCATATGAGAGACAAGTACTGACTTTAGAAAAAACTATATGGCATTTGACTAACCTGATGGTTACATGTGAATAGGAAAAATAGCCCATCCCTTATTAACGGAAGTTTCTAATTCCCAGACATAACACATGAGATATGGGCTTGGATAGCCATCCACACATACAAACACACACATATATCTAGGTATCACAGATATCTGACATGGTTACCTGTAGAATGTAGTTGAAGAGGGCAGCTGCATTGTCAATCCATAGCTGCTCCAGCTGAGAATCAGGTGGGAACTTGTCACAGCCCAGCTCAAGTGTGATCTCAAAACAGTTGGTGTTCAAGTAGTTGTAGTCCTGCATACCTGCAAAAAGACTCACAGCCATTAGCCATTGGACTTCTTATCTACAAAACTGTTTTCATCCCCTCTACATCATCCTGTTTACTAACATGAAATCATTCACAAAATTCATTCACAGACAGAGTTGAGATGCCTGCTGTACCTAAACTATTTAAATCGACATTTTTATCACTACGTTTGAATTCTGAATCTGATCATTGCAAATCTTCACAGGTGATTGAAGATAAGATATTTAATAAGAGTTTTACATAGTACAGAATTTGACCTCTTTTCTTATACTTTAACAACAAGGAACTGTAATTCAGTGATGTGGAATATTGTGAAACATGAAGAACTCATATCTACTAACTTGAGTTAATGAAATAGGTAGTGGTGGGGGTTATTCATAATGTCATCATATTCAAACCAAGCGGTTTACCAAATGGTCATCTTATCTAAAACTCTCAGCTTCACACATACGAAAGACTGCTTTAGTCCTGAATCATTGAATTTCCTATGCAAATCTCTTACACAGGCAACACCTTAAGGTTTGAAACAGAGCACTGAGAGTAGTACCAGTTGTGGAGGAGATGCACAAACTGTATAAAACAGGCTGTGCATGGCATGCTGAGGATATGCCAAACACGTATACCTTGAATTCTGTGGGACCACCACATCTAGTTCAAGTTTGCTAGATTTTGAGAAATATGTGAAGCACTAGCACAGAGAGACAAATTTGGGTCTGGAAGTTTGTTCAAGAGAACTGTGAATTTGACTTACATATGTCCAAAGTATTTATGCTTGACTGCAAAATGAAATACAAATAAAATAAGCAAAAGATAACAAATTCCACAACCTTCATGGTGCTTATACTAACCCTTTGCAACTGAATACCAGAGCCCTCCATTAGTGATGGGATTATTGTCTCCTTCCTTGTCACAGGGAATCCTATCTGGATCAGCCATGGTTCTATGGTAGTAGGCGTAGGATTTGGCAAGGTAACTGTTCAGGACAAGACATAAGAAACAAAAACTTCAGATCCTATGAAACTTAAAAGAATGAGAAATAGTGGCATCAGTGGACTACAAAGTGCTATTTTAGAGTTCCTGAAAGGGTGTCTATTATAGACTATAAAAGTTTGTAGCCTTACTTTTGATGTTACATACCTTTACCACTTTCAAAGTAGTCCCATTGAGGGTCAGCACATGCTCCCAGTGCTGCTGCAAAGCCTAGAGGTCTTCATGTGCTAACCTGTCAAAAACCATATGTGATTTGGCATGGATATCCTTGTCATCTCAAATTTCATTCCCTTCATCTATATTTTCATCCTGGGGAAGTGGAAGAGCAAAGTCTTGTGAATACTTGTCAAGAGGGGTAGTAGTGGATGGTTGCTGTTTGTCGGTTGCTTCCATCTCACATCTAGGCACACTGCAGCTCCAAGACGTCATTGTTAACATCTACGCTATCTGTTGGCCTGCAAACACAGCTCCATATCACTGCTTCCTCTTCTCATAAATGAAATTTCTGTTAAAGGGAAGGAACTTAGAGATGACAGAGGAGATACAGACTGAATCATAAATGGTGCTGCCCAGGGGTGCCTCTAGGTCTGGCAGTGACCATAGGATCATTGTGCTGACTCCCAGTGGGGCTACATGAAATGTAATGGAAGAATGTAACATAAAAAGCAAGTCTTCAAGTTTTTATAAGCATACTTCAGGAACTTTTTAATCATACTATCTCTAAACATACATGTGAACTTTGGTATGAACAAAAGTGTTCAACTTACACAAAGGTATGATCATCAGGGCAGGCAGTGTACTCCTGGCTTTTTCCTGATCTAGTCTCATCATATGGATAGTTGGCAACCACGTCACCACCATGTAGATTGGCAGACAACACAAACCCAATCCTGGCCAGCCAGCGCATCACAGCCCTTGTCTCTGGTTGAAGCTGTCAGTAACAGATACGAGTATTTAAGAATTTCAAATGTTTCCTTCCCAAACAGATTAGACTAGTGACAAGAAAACCACTTTAAGACATCAAATATTGCAAAGCAGAGCTATTACAAACATTTATAAATAAGCTAATGAATTCTAAGATTATTTTTACTACAGAAGATTTATTACAAACTGTCATTTCATGAAGTTATTTTATTTGACCATACACATGCAGCAATATTAAAAGTATGTGACAGTAAGTGCAAAAGTTAAAGTGTGCATACATAAAGGATTAACATGTTAAAAAAACACTGTAAGACAGATCAGTAAAAACAAATACACTCACAGTTTTGTCATTGGCAATGGCTTTCTCCACTTTCATAAGATGGTTGTTTCTTCCTTTGTGTTCTCTTTCATTTTCATAAATCTCCGCATTTAGATCTGGGAAATTTCTGTTCAGGTCAACACCATTTGCATTTGATCTTCCAGTCAGCCATCCAACTTCACCTTTCTCCTAGAATGTTTCAAAATAAGACAGTAAATCACACGATTCATCACTGAAAAGGACACAACAAATGACACTATGAACTGTCAAGTTTTATCACTGTGCATGAGGATATACTATGAAACCTGTGGTTACAATAGCACCACTTGTTTCGGGAAATTTCATCAGAATTACTAAATCTGGTGTACACTTTCATCAATGGTATATTTCTCTACACAGCAAACAATATTCAAACCCAAGCGACTTCAAAATTTGAGAACTAACAAAACATTCAAGGCAAATGAGCAAGACCTGAACACAAACAAAACAATTTCAAGATAAGTGGCACTAAAACAGCCTGTCATTAATTTGGTTTTAAATGTTTATCTGCTTTCATCTAATAAGATGCACAAAATAATCTGTTCATGCAAGTCTAACAAATATTGATTCTTTCTCCTCTAGAATCTAATGACGGAAATACCTCAAAAACAGTTTCATTAATTAAAGCATACAACACTAAAATTTTGAATGTGAATTGTTTTATATTTTGAACCTGTACTGATTTGTGCACAACCAATTCTTTGGTCATAGCAATAATTATAAATAAATCTTTTCTAGCCCAAAAGATCTTCTGAAATATGTTCATTAGTGGTAACACAGCATACCTGTTTCTCTTTGAAAGCTGCCTGCCAACCATCAGGATTCATTGATGGCAGGATATGTATGCGTGTCTGTGTCACAATGAACACTGCCAACTCATCGCCTTTCTTGTACTCATCACACAGTGCTACCATAAGGTACAACAGCATCTCCTTGCCAACAACTTCATTTCCATGCATGTTTCCTACATATTTGAACTCTGGTTTACCTGAGGAGGTGCAGATGGAAGATCAGTGTAAGTGTAGGGGCTATTCAGTCACAAGAACAACCATATGCAGTATACTGTTAGCCAAACCTGCCTTCATATTTGGACTGTCTGAACTGAGTTACACTTTTTTATTGACTTCGTAGACAAATTGAGTTACAGTGTGATACAGTATTATACTTCTAAGCAATTCACATCATACATGACATACTATTACACAGTGAAGCGCCAGTGAAGACAGAAGAGGGAAACAAGTATGAAAGTCAGTGGAAAGTCAGTACAGCAATCGACGCAGCAAAGGAGACACTGCAGCTGAAAGAGGTCATCGGCTATACATAAATCAGCAGGAGAGGAATTGGCCATTGTGACATTCAATTGTGGTCCAGAGCAAACACGAAGGAGCGCAGAGACATGGTCATCCAAGAAATCAGAGGTACAGAGGATGAGACACGAGTCCAGACAGCAGTGCAACAGGTCCAGTAAGATCAATGGACTACACGGGAGAATGCGCTACAAAGATCTCTGACTTGGAACACATATGGCACATGGCCCCACTGCGACTAAGCTTCATCATCAGGTCAGTGTACGACCTCTTGCCCACTGGCACAAACCTCATGAAATGGGGAAAGACCACAGCTGCTAGTTTCCCCCTCTGCAATGGAGGGCAAACCCTGATGCATGTGATATCAGCTTGCAAAATGGCACTGGCATAAGGACAGTACACATGGCGCCACAATAGAGTCCTGTGGAGATTAGCTGAGGCAATCAACAAGGCCAGACAAGAAGCAAATACGAGACAAGTAGCCAAGTTTGTCCCAAGGTACTTCCTCCATGCAGGACAGGCAACCGGCAGCAAGATCGGCATCAAATCCACCAGCCCTCTTGTGGCTACAATACTGGACACTACAGATGACTGGGAAATGACAGTAGATTTGCCGGGCTGTCAAACGTACTCTGAGGCAATCCAAACATCTAATATGCAACCAGATATTGCTGTGCATTAAAAAAACACAAAGCAGATGCTGCTGATTGAACTGACAGCTGCCGTTTGAGTCCAAGATGGACGAGCAGCATGCATACAAAATGGCCAAGTACAGTGATCTTGTTCTCAAACTATGAAGAGCAGGGAGATTGGCTAGAGTAATGGCTGTGGAAGTAGGGGCAAGAGGTATGGTCAGCACCTCAGTCTATGACCTATTCAAGTTGCTCAGAATATGAGGATGGGCACAATCACATACACTCTGAAGGATCTGGCAGAGATTGCAGAAAAGAGCTCAGCATGAATAAGGATCAAACGTAACAAGCAGTGGAATGTTGTGCAGTAAGTTTAAATATACCTACAATGCAACTTTCATTATGGCTTCACAGTGGCAGAGAGCATATGAAGCAAGAAATAAAGAAACTGGAGGTTGCGGGTTCAAATCCCTCCCGAGGCGGGAAAAAAAAACCAAGAGAGGAACACTTAGGAGTCATAACTCAAGTGTGGTCCAGCCCCTTTAGAGTGTCAGAAAGTCAAAAAGGGCCAAAACACTTGTTAAATGGGGGTATCTTCCTCTGAAGATCTTCTGTTGTCTCGCTCTCCGAGTAGGAGAGTTTCCTATTTACATATGAAAAACAACAAAATCATTGTTGGTCGCCCATGGTGCAGGTCCTGATTACTCCCAGTTCTAGAGAATGGTACTTATTTACACAGGAGACCAACACAGGAGACCAATAGGGAAAGGCAAGTGAAGTGTCTTTCCCAAGGACACTACCATATAAACCACTTGCCCCAAGAGTCAAACCCATAAACGTAGACTACAGTCTTTAGTTTCTGAGTACAAGTCACAAACAATTTGGCCACACTGCTCCATAGTTACAGCTGAATGAATACAACAGCAAAGAGCATTTGCATGAGACTGTCTCAGTCATTGTCCTTCCTGTCTCTTCCAGCATTTGTTAACTGAGTTTCAGCATGTCTGACTGCAGGTTTTGTTTTATTGGGTCATTAGGGACAGAGATTCCATACACAGTAGTCAGAATGTTGTAAATCTGATCCATTTGATTTTATCAGAAGATTGGCAATTTCAATCGAAGCAGTCAGGGCATAATATATGTCCTTTCCAAATTAAATGCCTTTTTATAACTTTAATTTTTCTTTCTTTTTATCCTAGGGATTCATGGTTAGGTATTCTCCCAACAGCACTAAAGAGGACTTAGTCGTTTTTCCACTGGAATTAAAAATTTGTTAAAAGAAGTTAAGAATGCCCCCTTTCTGATGCCAATGAAGACAGAAGAGAGAAAGAAGTCTGAATGAGACTAACATATCTTACCAGAACTCATGCCTACTAATACAATTCTAACCCTTCCTTTAACCCTAATGCCCACTGAGACAGAAGTGTCTCACGAGGCATGTCCTAACCCTAATGCTAAAGTCCGTCAAGACAGAAACATCAAAAGTGAGTCTCATTTGGACTTCTTTCCAAGAAAAGTGAATATGAGGAGTTGTCCTCGCATTTGATAAACAAACTGTCCCACAAATTTAATTTATAGCACTAAGCGAAATGATAATCAGATAATGTTATTGTTACTACTGTTTACCTGGTTTGTGAATGCCCGGATTTTCTGTGATTTCCAGCACTGTCAAATTCCTTCCTTCAACTGATGGTTCACTAAGATTGTAGATTCTGGTAATTTCTGGACATGCTTTGTTCACTTCAAGCATCAAAGCCACCATCTGTTCAAATGTGTGGTGGAAAAATAGTGTTTCATCCTTTGCGTCGTCAACAGCTGCTTTGGTGTCACTCGGCTTGTCTGTCTCTGGTGTCGCGCTGTGGCCCCAAAATACACATGTCGCGAGAGAAAAGGCCAGAATAACTGAAAACCTTCGTATAGTCTTCATTTTATCCCTATTATATTTGAATTTTCGACGTCCGCCACGGATCTTACCGTGCCAGAGTTTACTGTTCGAAAGAAATGCTATTATAATTTATCCAGCTGCTGGGTTGTGACGGAAGCGCTGAGAGGTGACACTCTGACGTCAAAGGGAGGTCTTCTCATCAATCAAATCATATGACTTTGAAGAGAGCCAATAATCAAAATGATAGAAAATGGGATGCGTATAATAAAATTTAAATCTTTTCATTTTAGTCTGAAGGAAGTCATATTCATATTAATAAACTCTGTGTAAAATTTTTTCTCTTTCATTTTTAAACAATAATTAACCCCTGAAGGCGCGAGAACATGGCGGCGATGATAGTAGGACGCTGCTGTAAAGTCGCGCAGCTGATTTCTGGCATCAAACAGATGCAGTAAGTGGTTGCAGAAACGACATTGTCGACAAAGCAAATAAGGCTTAGCAGTTTTATGGTGTAGTGCATAATTAGTATTATCACAATGCACGCGCAAGAGCATCTTTGATTACTATATAATTTCATTATTAATGTTCAGCTTCACTTGAAATTAATGTGTGATGAATGATACACTACAGTACAGAGTGAAATAGACGGCATTCTGCTATGTGGCATTGTTTGTAGCATCAGTGCGCACTCATTGTCACAGGCACTGTAGTTGGACATGGTACTTTTAACCACAGTAATATTTATGGCAGGTTTAAATAGTTTAATGAAACTCAATAGATATGAAGCTGGTCCTGACTCCTAACTCCTAACTCCTATTCATTCAAAATGCAATTATTTTGAAATCTGGTTGTTTAGACTAGATTCTATAGTCTATGTTTGTATGATAAAATAAAGATATAAAAAAAACAACTTGTCCATCTGTATTGTTTTATATGGTTGTTACAGTGGAACCCACTTAAGCGGGACACGCGTGAGCGGGACGCCCGCTTAAGTGAGACGAATGCCTGAGGAACGGAATTTTTGCTATTTAAATCTATACGCGTGAGCGGGACGGCAACCCGCTTAAGCGAGACGACTTGAAACCAGATTTCCGTAATATACACGCTGTTTTTGACAGGAATGCTGCAAATTGTCACTATCGTACTGTGTCTTAGTGCTTGTCTACCTTTGCCCATCAGCTGAAAACCTGAGACCTACAAAGAAGCGTGTACCGACGGCCCTGATTACCCCCCTTACGTTACGTGAGAAGTGATTGACACTACCTCCCCATAGCCTTCTGTCAGGCAGTTGACCCTTCTGCGCACGCATGGACGAATCAGAGCGGACATCCTAGCCACTGGTCATTTAACCCGCGCAAGCATTAACGAATCAAGATTAAGTAAGCCACCCCCCCCCTGTCAGCCACACTGTATCCTTTCTTCAGCTTAGGCAGTGATCGACACTTACGAGCCTTACCTGCGCTGTTGCACAACACTCAGCCAGGTTGTCTTTGACAAAGGCATGACCATCATTCGTGTTGCGTAAATGTTTTTCGACACACGCCGCTCACGTCGCGCTCCGGCGAGAAGTGTGACGCTTATCTTTGCTGGTGTTTACGATCATGTAAATTTGATCCCAAATTATTTTTTATCACTTGAATGGAGGACGGAAAACATCACGACTTCAGATGCTAGACCTTTCATATTCTCTCCAGTTTTATTTTAACATGTATTATTTCTTTCCATCTATGTAGACATGTCCCGGTCTTTAAAAGAATTTTAATTTTCAAAGGAGAGTGCTGAGAAGACTTAGGTGCTTCTTTGAAGCCAACCAAAAANTATTATCACAATGCACGCGCAAGAGCATCCTTGATTACTATATAATTTCATTATTAATGTTCAGCTTCACTTGAATGTGTGATGAATGATACACTACAGAGTTAACAGAGTGAAATAGACGGCATTCTGCCATGTGGCATTGTTTGTAGCATCAGTGCGCACTCATTGTCACAGGCACTGTAGTTGGACATGGTACTTTTAACCACAGTAATATTTATGGCAGGTTTAAATAGTTCAATGAAACTCAATATGAAGCTGGTCCTGACTCCTAAGACCTAACTCCTTCATTCAAAATGCAATTATTTTGAAATCTGGTTGTTTAGACTAGATTCTATGGTGTATGTTTGTATGATAAAATAAAGATTTAAAAAAAACAACTTGTCCTTCTGTATTGTTTTATATGGTTATTATTGTGATTTTTATACTGCGAAAGCTTCACAAAACCGGCAGACGAAATTTTCTAGCCAGGGCTTGAGGGCATGCCCCGCTATACACTAAATATGTAACAATCAAACCTAAACATGTGGCCTATTTTGCTATAGATAACTGGGTCAGTGATTGGCCAAGACAATAAAGCTATAAACAGGCTGTATCAAGCAGTGGTATTGGCTGAGGGGATAAACAAAGGGCTTTCTGTAACAACAGCACCGATTTAGTCGAATTATCAATATAGTCCCTGACCTGTCTATGACTAAAGGAACTGTATCATTATTGTTGCGATGCTGTCCTTCGACATAGCCAAACAAAGACTTGAAACAGATGGCATTATTATGCAGCCAACTGGTCCCGAAATTATCTACTACAGTTTTCACTTTAAATGCATAATAATTGGTTTACTATTGTGTATTATAGTTGGAACGGAAATGATAGATAAAACACTTAAAAATAATCAAAATTAAATCAAAATTTCAGCTTCAGAATTGCGTAAAATTCGAAATTAAAACCATGTGTTTCTACAATCTGCACTCATGAATTGAACTGTGCCTTATGGCGTTCTTTTGGTTTCCGATGTTAACGGGCACTCAGCGAACCGCCCCGCGGCTCTGGAATTATTAATCGATATCAAGGTCAATGACCACTGTAAGTTGAACACTCTTCTTTTTTGTTTTTTTCTTTCTTGGCTAGTTTTTTTTTTTGAATCGGTTGCGACCTTTGCACATCCCATATCTTTCGCACGATTTTGAGTTGGAGTGGGAAAATAGTTTTTGGGGCGCCGCTATTGATAATCACGGGTCATGGTCTGGTTCACTTCAATTAATACGACCTGTGCTGAAAGTTTACAGAGGTTTTCACTGTATTTATCATGTTTTAGGAACATTTTAAGCATCTCAAAAGCGTTTACCTCTGATGTTGTCGGCCAATATAAACACCTCGAACCGATGTGTGTGATTTGGTAAGGGTGAAGATAGATTTAGTCTGTGCTATCAAGACTTGACTGTTATCCTAAAACGCAGTCTACAGCATAAACAATACATCAATTAACAGGAAACAAACAAACAAACAAGGAGGTAGCAAAAAGGATAGTAATTAAGGGAAATAAGTCTTTAAATGAGTGTAAGGGGGACAAATCATAATTCTTGTGCTAATTATAAACACTTCACTAAATTACACCTTCTGTGCTATATTTTCTTTAAATATTGCAGAAGTACAGTCGAGTCCGTTTAACTCCAATTCACTGGGACCACTTCAATGAGTTCGAGCAATCAGAATTCGACTCACGATTTCCAAGGCGAGTCAACCGTATGTGAGCAAGCGAGCACCCTGGGGAGATCACGAGGGCAGCCTCTTGTTTATTATACATACCTATATACCATCACGGTGCACCGGGCCAGATGTGTTGTACACACTGATGCCGAGATGCTTGATTTATCGATCAATTTTTCGAGCCCATGCGCATTCTCTTCCCCCCACTGTCTTATCAGCGATGGTGTAATACACATGCCCTACAAGTCCCCTACACACGCCTGTACTGCGGTTAGTGGCACTCGCAATGTCCAGTTTTTCTGCCTCTTTCTATCCGCGGTACAGTCTTGTTTGCTTTTCAAGCCGTCAGTGTTGTTTGGCATCACGCGGGGTGTACGCCGGAGGTGATTTTGCCTCTGTGACAGTGCTGGGCAGTTGGAGTAATCAGAAATAGGCATTAATTACTTCTTGTTATGCAAAGGCAATTAATAGACACAAAGAGGGGAAAAAAAACTATTATTTCTTTTTCTTTCGAATAATAAGAAATTGGAGGTATCCGATTTCGACATACATGGACTCGACTGTATTTAATTTTGATTAGGACTGTGCTAAATAATTCCACTTTTGGCTTTTTGGATTCATCTGAGTAAAAAAAAAATATATTCCTTCAACTAAGTTCAACAACCTCTATGTAAATATTTAGCACCATAACACAATTTGCCTGAAATTTCAGTTAATCTTTGGAAGCTATTTACACGATCTATGGGGCTGTGCTGTCTCTGCCATCATCAAATTCTGATTCCTTAGATCCTAAGCTTTCATTTGATATATAATATGACCTGTTTTGATGATGTGTAATTTCAACTTCGCTAGGGAACTTTGGGTCACTACTTTTGTGAAATCTGCCTTATACTCTTATAGGTGCATTCCTCAGCCATGGCTTGTTTGGAGGTGAAATCAGAAAAGTAATTTCAAGCTTAGGATGATTTAGAGACCAGTGCACGAATGGCCCAATGCTGCAATGCAAAAATAGTGTCACCTGGCTTCCTCTAGGGACAAGACTGCTGTTGCGTCAATACAGTTCATTTAGTCATTGAGTAGCTTCCAAATCTAGAATTATTCTAGATTATTCTGTCATTTTTTTCTTGCACAGTATGTACATTGGTAAGTTCTTGCATTGTTCGACAGAGTTTAGAAATTCATTATTCAAATCAATGTGCAGATTATTTGAAATATTTTAGATTAGTTTTAAAGTGGACGCTGAACATATCTCTGCAAATACTCTTGTCTTGATGGGCATGAGCATTAGGGACACCATCTTGATGGGCATCAAGAATCCTTCAGCAGAATTACCAGCAAATAACACAGTGGGGTATTTGGAAATACTGTATATAAAGAGTCATCTAGTTTGGGCATAGTGTAGCTGTTTTCATGCAGGAACACCATAAACTCTGTGAGAAAGTGACTTACTAAAGTTACAGAAAAGAGCCACATTATATAGGAGGTCAGATTATTTTTTCCAGTTCATAGACTGCTCCTGTTTTGTTACTTTCTGATTTTATTTTTTTTTCTATTCCCAGCATACTGCAGCCACCACAGTCTTGTGTTTCCAACTTAAGAAAATCAATATGGTATGGATCAATTTTTGACACACCTCGAAAGGAGACCAACACAAATTTCCCACAGAAACCAAAGAGGCCAGCACCTGCATTTATAAATTATTTGCAAAATGTGGAAGCAGATATAAAAAAAGACCATCCAGGTACAAGTCTCGGGTGGTGACTGACAAGTGACATATATTGTATCTTGTATATATAATGTGGGCATTGTGACAAATACATCAGTTGTGAGTGTGGAGTCGTGGCAGAGGCAAACAGATATAAAGGTTTTTTTGTTGTTTTTTTTTTTTAAACAAAGGTGAAACTTAATGATAAAAAATTGCAGACAGGCGTGGAAATTTGCATGTTTGATACTCTTACTGTCAGCTCCAATAGGCAGAATAAGCAAAAACTTCACTTGAACTTTTAGTTTTAAGCCATACCTGTAAGTTCAGTGATTGAATGTAGCTTTATGTTTGTTTAATTTGTTGCAGTTTGTCTAATTTGTTGCAGTTTTAGTTTTAACCTCAAATATGTGATATTGTGGCTCCTGAAGTTTGAATCCATTACCACCTTTTATGACATCATGAATAGGGAGCACCAATGCACTTTCTGATAAAATTAGAGCTTTAGACTAAATGTTTGTATGTTGGTAGGAAATGTAAATTTTGCTGCCCTAAAGTAAACAGTTGCTGTCTTAGGTCACATGTTACGATAAGGTCACTTACAAGTAAACTGTAGAAAGTACAGTGGAGCACACGTAATATGGACACATTTAGCACATAAACACTGATATTGATTACCATATTTTTTATCCCGATTTTTTTTTTGTCTCCATAAGGGTAAATGGGTGGTTAATAAAACTTAATATGTCATGTGGTTAATAAACATGTTCTAACACGTTAAAACCCACCAAAAGTGTACACATTATACATGCTCCCTTTTACAATAGAATTCTTTTAGCATGAAATTGAATGGACCAACCACATCTTGGCAGGTTAAGCAAGTTTTGTTATCCATGTACTATATGATGTAAGAGGAAATGATAGTCCTTCAGAACAGTTGCAGGTACTGAGTTCATATGTTATGCTTTTGAGCTAGGTGTTGGTTGGGATTGCTCTACATTATCATCACCTTCAATTGGTGCAGTATTTATCGTAACCTCCTTGCACCCGACCACCAGTGGATAAAGTTATGGTAAAACAGGACAGGAATGATTCATTTGTTCTTCTGTCTTTGTCACTATTTTCTTTTACGGCGACACAACAGCTATTTTGTTATTAAAGATTTTCAGAAACTAGTTAGCAGGTTACTGCACGTTATTTACAGTGAGTAAAAAGGGCATTTGGATGAGGCTTTTATTTGGATTGACCAAGTGCGTTCATATACTTGGAATTTTTTTGTATATTGTCATCCATTGATAGAGATCTGCCACAGGATCAGTATTAACAAGAAATATTTCTGAAAAACCAGTATCTGTTCTTCTGTATTGCTAAAATGATGATGGCAAAAAGAGGACATAATCTACTGGAATTTGATACAACTGAGATTTTTACTGTGAAGTTCATAAATGTGTCTGTGTCCTGTTGCTCATCCCTGGGATCTGAGTTGCACAGATCAAGAGATAAGCTAAGCATTGTTTTAGTTTATCCCATCTGTTGGCATGCCTTATACTTTGTATGGACCCAATCTAGACATTGAATCAGCAAGAAGTAATGTTTTTAGTTGGAACTGGCAAGGGAATAAGTAATAACCATCTTCTGTTTCACACACAGATGCGAAGAGGACTGACATTGTTAGTTATGCCTCAAAAATGTGGAGAGAGCTTAACCCAGAGGAGAAATCTGTAAGTAATAATACAATGCCCATCATAACAACTCCCCACTTCAAAACTTTCACTTAATTTATCAAGAAATAGTACAGTCATTATGAAAAAGCATAAAATGCCCGATGGGCATATCTCTGCAAATCCGTGACTGGAAAATATTGGGAGTGGGCAAAATCTGAGGGCTTAAAAGCCTTTTTGATATAAAATCCAAAATCATGGAAAAGTTTTGAAGTGGGACTATTGGGGAGTTATTTAAGACAGGCAGAATAGAAGTACATGTGCAATTACCTAATTGCTGTTTGATGACATAGTACTTAAATAGTTAAATACAACTGTTGGTTTTGGTGATAAGTGTGATCCAAAATAGCATCAGGATTACATGCCAAACAGTTTATGACTACATGACATAGATCTACACGACATCAGATTTTGGAAGTGGACAGAATAATAGTGTTATTTTATTCCCAAACATTTGTTGAAGTCGATCTTCTGTATCAGTAGTGTGGCATTTAGAAATCCTCTTTTATTTTCAGTTTGCCTGTACGTGAGAAAAGAAATGTGTGCACAAAAACAGAAATAAATAGCTCAGTGTAATTGATTTTATATTTCAAAGGAACATCCACCTGAACAATTTACAATACATCTGACTTGAACCTGATGTTAGAACCGCATGTATGGCATGTATGGTACTCTTTGTGTTGCAGTATTTATCAGTACTAGGACAAAAGTTCAAGAGGCAAAGCAGGGATAAACTCTTTGTTTGTAGCCTCACATTTATAGCTTATACTGTATTTATACCTAGTTCTTTTAAGTGACTCTCCTACAAAGTATTGTGCATATCGAGTTGGGAGCAGTCAGGTCTAATTATAAGTGATAGCGGTAGCTAAATAAAGTTCAAGAAAATAAAGATGTTATCTCCTGAGGCCCATATATTTATCATAGAATTCATTGCCCAGTTTTGCATAATCCATGTCATTTGGGAGTTCGTCACTGTATTAAATACTTACTGACTAGCAATGTAAAATGCAGTCACTCACTGCACTGATTAGCCATAATTATGTCTGAGGTTTTTTATGGTTAATACTTTTCATCCATATGGTGCATAAAGAATAAAAACTTTGACGTCCATGTTATATTGTTGCAATGTGACACCAGCACTGATCAATGACGCATGGATGAAAAGGATGGTAGTAAATTGCTCACATCAAGAGGCAATGTGAGGGATAGTGTGGATGTAAATGAGAGAAAGACTCACTG
Organism: Ellobium chinense; assembly: GCA_033807755.1. NCBI lineage: Eukaryota > Metazoa > Mollusca > Gastropoda > Ellobiida > Ellobiidae > Ellobium > Ellobium chinense. The sequence continues at coordinate 795,543 of JAWQUT010000078.1, read as the reverse complement.
AGCAGAAATATCCTGGTGAGCTGTCTTTGCAACAAAAATAATATATGAAATGAACCAAGGAACACATAAACTACATTGAAATCTTTCTTTTCCCCAGCGTTTTGCCATTGCAAGAAAGGAGATGTATGATCAGTATAAAGAAGACATGAGGCATTACATAGAAAACCTGACACCTGAACAAATAAAGGAAGAAGAGAAAAAAAGGCAGCATCGAGCAGTGTTACGACAGAAAAAGGTTAGCTTGCATCATATTGTAAATGACTTTTAGTGTCAGAATTGTTGCAGTCATCACTGAATACCACCACTGGCATCTCCCACTCTTGAAACTGTCTGAAATCTTCAGGTTTAGCCAGCTGTTAGAGAAAAATCCTGAAAAATTTGAAAACTTTGTAGTTCATTGAATTGCATTAGAAAATACCCTCTCATATTTTCATTCAATGTTACCTGAATGAAAACCGATCAAACATTGGAGAAGTTGGATGATTACGTCCTTTTGTGCTTGGGAATGGACTAATGTAGGGTGATTGCTTTAGTTTCAGTCTTCTGTCTGCTGAAAGTTATTGTCATTGGAAAAGTGTCAAACTACTTGGATGTACCACAGAAAGAAACTTTTTACAGGTTGTGGCAATCCTGATTACAGTATATAGGATTTTACGAGACCTCATTTTCTGTAGAGATTTCAGTGTCCCCAGGTTTCATTCTTGTTACAGGGCTGTGTGATATTAAAGCTACATATTGTCATCGGCCAATAATTTGTTTGTCTGTGTATATTTGGAACATAAAACCTGATAAACAAGAGAGTAATAGCCTTATGTTACATGGGGAAAGAGATGGGCAAGTTGTGTAGAATGACAGTATTTGCAGTAAATTTGCAGCAACAGCATTTCCTCACAGTGGCCAGTGTATGTCAGTTAGGAATTACAAAGTGAAAACAGGGATCTGAGATCTTTTTGAAGTATGTCTATTGTTTTGATTATAAGAACAGCCAATCAGATACCTGGATGTTGATTTTTAATGTTCCAGGGATTAACTGAATTATACCTGAGCACTATTAATATCTGATGTCATGACTGGGAAAGAAATTTATTTCTAAGTTTCAATCCATATGAAACATGTAAATTCAGGAATACATACCTGAGGATATTACCCTTGAGATTTGGAAAATGGTCTTTGTTTGTAAGGAGGCTATATTTTCGAGCATGCTTTTGGGTTTTGATTGGATACAAATAAATCACATAGTTTTTGGTGGACAAACAGTTATAAACTTACTTGTTATTATTTCAGGCACGACGATCATTAGGCATGCCAAGCAAACCTCTAGGTGCTTTCAATCATTTCATGTCAGAGAAATTTGGTGAAAGATGTGGAGAGGATGTGCCGGTATGTACAGATTCACTCACAGTGAACATTAATTTGTTAGTTTGAACTTGTATGTTGTTTGCAGACCAGAAGTGGTCTTCTGATGAGTTTGATAACATTAAGAAACTGATGTCAGATGTAAAAATGGTGGAATTGAGAGTGGATGTTTCTATCACTGTTTTAAATTTTTTGGTTCCGTAATGGTAACAGTTGTTTGTGAGGAGGGAAGGGAGGAGAAAGTGTGCAACTGAAAACGGCTGTTGGCTTTGTTGTGCGTTTCAAACTCGAAGGCAGTCAGTCTTCTGAAGATGCTTCATTTTTGCTCCACAAGCCACTAGTTTAATTAATCTACTTTCAGTTCATCTTCACTTCATTAGTAATTAGGTAAAGAAAGCTTTACTCAGTGGCTGTCCGGTCTAGAGAAAGTATGGAAAAGCTCTTCCTTTAACTTGTCCTTATTGACTTTCAATGTTGTGTTCCACAGATGTGGTCAGATGCAAATTTGGTGTGAATTTGTTACGAATTTTAAGCCAGTTCTGATGATGGCATTGTTGTTCAAAAAGAAGCTTAAGAATGTAACATTTTGGTTAAGAATAAGGCATCTGTTGTGCTATTAAAAACTTGTTGCATACAATCCATCATTGCAAAATTGTATGATGTCTCTACATATTATGAAATTGAGGTTATATTGCTGAGATATCCTCTCCAGATTGCTCTTTTCTGTTAGAAATATATCCTACAAAGATTTTCAAATATAGACTTCAACCATTTTGTGGTGGAGAAATGTCCAGGGATGGGAAATAAATTTAATACCTTGTTGATTCCTTCAATCTACAGACATATTTCAAGCAGCTCATAGAACAGTGGAGGAAAATGAGTGAGAGTGAGAAGGAGGTAAGCCATAAATTTGTGGTTTTTCTTAAATTTACCTATTTCATCAGTGAATCATAATTATTCATTGTTTCAATGTTTGGAATGTGTGTTGACTTGTATGTGTAAACTAGGTTCTCCGTCTTGTACCTGTCTAGGGTGTGAGGGGTATTGTGGATTAAATCATACTGCATCTTTACATGCTAAGAGAATCTACACTATTGTTATCTCCACTGTAAATGAAGTTGATTCATTCTGTAAAGATCATCCTATTTCGTCACCATCTCCTAACACTGTCGTAACCGATTTTTGGTAGATTTGCATTTACGACAGTATTAGGGGATGGTGACGATTTGTCATTCATTTGGGATATGATGGCTCTTTCAGGTATACAGGAGAAAGGCCCATGAGCAGAAACAGAAGTATGAAACAGACATTGCCAAATGGGAAAAAGAAATGATGACAATGGGAAGGTTTGATGTCATTAGAAAGAAATCATTGGATCAGCTGGGAAAGGCAGAGAGGAAAAGCAAGAAGAAACCAAAACACTCCTCCCACGATGCCCATGAAGATGACCTCTGACAGGACATGGATTAGGAAGAAGTTAATTCCTTTTATGTCAAACTCTACCCTGTTTAGGGCTCAGGGATAGGAGTGGATTGAATGGTCTTCGGACAGGAAGGCACAGTTATTAGAAGACAGGAATGGAAACAGGGGTGGAGAATGGGGTAGGGTGCGGGGGCATGAAGCAAAGCCACAGCTAGAATGAGGTCTAGAGCTAACAATGCCTTCAGTCTGTCAGGAAGGAGGTCAGTTTTTAAGAATTTCACATTCTGAGATAATCTCTTTTTCTTGGTTTGTGTGTAAAACTGGTTTTATCTTGTGGGGAAACTTAAGCTGGTTTATGTCACCCGGCAACACCAGCTTGTTTCCATTCTCAATGACCTTGATTTCATACTGTGAATACCTTGCTGCCAGTCCTTTGTGCAACCAGTAAAGCGACCTGAAGAGACAGCCCAATGTTTAAAGGCAAAGATTTTGTGGAGTTTAATAGAGTAAGGCTGATGGTTCACTGGGGCAGGTTATCAAGCTTCCTCTATGCTTTCCACAATGATTAATCCCTTTAAGTATTGTTCACATTCTGCTGGCCTGTCCTTACTGTTATCAGTAATTACCCTTCAGTTCATTTGCCATCAGGTTTGGATTTACACTTTGTCATCTTCTGACTTTTTGGCGTCAGTGCTTTTTGTAGCAAAGAAGGCAAAATTATTCTCTGTTCCTTTAAAAACACTCATTTGGCAAACAGGGTATATGGTCTATCAGCAATGCAGGATAAGAATGATGGGCATTTGAACTTAGGCAGTTTCAAACTTTGTGAATACAAGTATGATCACTAGTAAAACTTCAGGTTGTGGATTAAAGATTCAAGGAATAAGAAACTTTATTTTGCTGAAGTTATAAACATATGACCATCCAAAATGATAACAATGCAATTAACAATCATCGTAAGGCACCAACATTATCATATATACTGGCAGATGCAAGAACCAGTCCATAAAATATCAGCTATCCATTACAATCTCTAATAGTAGATATGCAAGGAGGCACATATTTCCAAGCCCACGGACAACAATTCAGGTTGAATGAAGGAAGGGATCTCAGTGTTATCAAGGAACTGAGGTAATATGCTAATTTGCTGGATATAGCAGATGCGGACTAGAAATTGTGAGAGCGTGTCAGATATTATTTTTTTTGCTTGTGAAATAAAAGTGAAACATTTTTAAGGAGGGGGCAAATTAGCATGAATGCTTTTTGTGTGAAATACTTAGGAGAAACTGTTTTGAGTAGAAAGAGTATTATCATTGTAAGGGCATTATCCATTGTCTTGTAAATACATTTTCTTTGTATGACCATAACAGAGATGTGTGTGTTGTGCAGTGCAAATTCTTTTTGACATACCTGTCTGGTGACAATGAATACATTTGGTGTGTAAAAATATCAGTTTGTTTCCAGTGAAAGTTTTCAGAAAGTGGAGGTACTTTTGATTCAGAATTTCATGAAACTATCAGGTTTGTCATGCAAGGAAGCCATGTGTGAGTTTTAAGTTTACCATTGGAGAGATGGAGGATTTTTTAAAGCAGCGGGATAAATGGGGAATTTGGACATGTGATCTGTGCCTTGAATACATTACTACATATATACAAAGTGAAATGTTGTGCGTCTAACCATTGTTTCTGTCAGGGCCCAGAAAATCACCAAAGCAGAATTATACTCATACATGTACTTGCAGATTCACTTTTGATGTCTCCCACTGCCATGTTTGATTTTGATCTCAGAATGTTCTCTCTGGAAATGTTTAGGCTTCAGAATAAAAACTGCATTATGAAGACTTAGACTAAACATAGTCACAGCAGACACTGTTCCCAAACTTGGCACCCAGCAGCCCAATTTCATGTTCCTTGGAGACTGGAAAATGCTTGCACTGATACAAAGATTAATGAAGTTTGGCAAGCAGAATTGTATTAAAGAGGGACCTTTATGATTCATCTTACTGTTGCAGTTTAATTCAGTCTTTCACTGCCTACAGTGATGATCCTAAATAAAGCTGTGCCAATGTAGGCATCTTGGACACATCTAGTTGACTTAGTGTAAGTTCACAGCATTGATTTCACATGACTCCAGACTTCAAGGTGGTTGAATTATGACGAATTTCCGCATTTTTAGGCTTTGCAGTGATTTTGCAAATGTTCACAAATTTAGTAGACATTTGGCGCAAGTTTTCGGATTTTTTTCCGTGAAATAATTTTCTTCTGATACGGTCACAGTATTACATTAACAGGAATGCAGCATGTATATTCATATTCTGTTTTTATAACTTTGCATCGCTTATAGACGGTATAGCAGAAAGGCGAAATAGTGAATGATGTTACGAAGCTAACAGCGCCTAGTTACAGAAGGTACATTACTCCATTGAAAGTTTGAGACTAAACAAAACTGCACTGGAGTCCACTGCTGGAGCTAATTTTTGTCACGTTGGGCCCTGATGATAGTTATATATAGTCGACTCCACTTAATCGCCCTTCCTCGGGATCACGGAAAAAGTGGGCAGTTAAGCAGAGAAGGTAATTTCAGCCATATCTTTTGTATGGGGTTAAATTTCTTTGATGTTGTGCATTAACGCCTTCTCGTCGCTAGATTCAGGACAGACTCGAGTTTGGCGGTGTTGTAGCACACAAAATGTTTGATCTCCGCTGTCTCTCTCATTGACCACCTCGCAGTAGCCCAGCAGACAATAAGGAGTTGGATGGCACGGTTGGGATCGACCATTCATCCACATGACACATTCTCTGATCTAGCCGAAATCCACCAAACAGATGCAATACGATGTTTACATTCTCCGCCTCACTGAAACGGAAGGCGTGGGGGGAGGAGACTATACGGCTTTCAGCGCATTATCGGACGGACGACGGTGATGATGCGTAGCGTGGGATGAAGGGAGACAAGGGGAGGGGGAAGAAAGGCTTATCACACCTATTTCGGTATGGCAGCTGTCACTCAGTCAACCGGTCTGCCATCCGTCGCGCAGTTAAACCATCTGTGTACATATTTGTTTGTCAACTGTAATCCTTCAACTGCTGATCTTTGAATTCACGGGCGCTGAAGAATGGTTGATTATCAGGAGTGAGAGGCGATTATCCAGTGATTTTTATATAGAAAAACTTCAGTTCCCTGGGAAACGAGGTGATTAAGGGGAGGGTGATTAAGTGGAGTCGACTGTACTAATAGTCAGGACTGGAATTCTATTAAAGATTTAACGCCAGAAGCCAATAGCTACGAACTACAAGTGGGAAATTTGTGCCTGGAGAGAGCAGAATTGAGCACAGACATTGACTCACAGTGATAATACATGAATACATCATGTTTAAGAGTGAGTTTAGGGACCATAGGTCATGTGGAGCTGTGAACTACAAGAAGATGGAGACAGGGATGGATGTGTGACAGGAATCAGTGGGCACGAGAAAGCATAACATTCAAGAAGCAATGAAATTCATCAAAATGGCGACCGTGTCAACTCTAAACGCACCAATAGTGATTGTTGCCTAGAGTACATGCATTTGGAGAGCAATATCACGGATTGAGTGAAACATAGGTGACAATGCTGAGAGAGAAAGGGTTGGTTTCCACTAAACTTTCAAAGCTTTTTTTTTTTAAGGAAATATCAGGGCATCTTTCATTAATTTGCAGACAAAGATAATCCTTTGAAGTGTCTTATAAAGTGTTTCAACTAGATCTTGGTTTTACATTTATTTTGATGTTTTAGTATATGTTTCTTATAGAATCCATTTGTTAGACATTATAATGAGCCTGTAAATCTGATATTTTACAATGCAAATTTTGGGGGTTTGAAATGCATTTTTCTGCAGGGACAGTTATAAGAGTAGACTATATTGAAATGAGTGAATGACTGACTGAACTGGTGTTGAAAATAAGTGATATCATAATTATTTGTGTTACCCAAGGAATAATAGTGTATAGGATGAACAACTCTCCACTGAGGTGCAGAAATTTGGTAATTTGAGCATGAACGACTGAGTCAAGCATATGTTAAGGTCTTCATTTAGATGATATTATAATGAGTATGTTACACTACACGGTTGAATGGGTTGACATTTTGTATTGTAGGAAAATAGAAATGTTTGGAGATTAAAAAAAATGCCATATCCTGGCTATTTTTTCCGGAATGATGATGTCTTGGTCTTCTGAATATCTTTACATACAGTACTTCCAAGAGATCGTGTGCTTGGCATGCATGAAATTGATATAAGAGTATTTTTTAATATTAAAAGAGACAGTGTGATGAAATTAATCACCTGGGTCATATACACTTGTGAATCTGTTTGAAAATGGGATATAGTGGCTGATTTTGGACTTTCCAATATCTAAAAATAGACTTAGAAATCAGTACAATGTAAAAGAAAATGAATGGGACAATGCTGATGTTCTGTTGGATTTATTATGATGAAAGTTCATTAAACACTATCTTTACCATCCTTCACTGTGTTGACTAGTGCTAAATATGTTGATATTTCAGCATGTTTTATCTCATGTTATCCTATTTTTTTTTGCCCATTCTTGTATCGGCTTGTTGGCTGAGTGAAAATGATGGAGATCATGATTAATCTGTCAAAAAATTTAATTTGACTTGTATACCAAAAATGTTACTTCAGTGAGAAATGAATTTTTAAATCCGTCCTATTTATCATGTAGTGGTACAACTGATCAAATTTATGTGATTTCCTGAATCATGGGAATGTTAGAAAAAGAAATGTTTTATGCATTCATAGTGTGCTTTTCTACTTGCCTTTGGCATGAATTGTGGTTTTCATCACCATACACATAGCCTAGGAAGTACATAACCTTGGTTCTTATTCTGCCTACCTCTGAAACAATGGAGAAAGATTTTGTTCAGTAATTATGTGGTAAACAGGTATAACATTTTTGTATTTTGTCTATTGCTGCCAGTAGTGACATTTAAGGTCACCATTTTGTTTTAGAACATGTAAAAAATGCTATGCTAATATGTAACAGTTACTTTATGGGAAATAAAATGGGTTTATTTTTCATAGTGACTCGTACCTTTCTACAGCTTGTTGTTTCCCTCTGTGTGATGATCTTAGGATGAGCAGGATTTAGGGTAACTGGCATTGAACATCCTCCTACCCAGCAATTTCAGCCTGCTCTCTTGACATGTGGTCCTCTGAGGACATCCCACCACAAGCTTTCTGATGCTTTTTAATTCTTCAACCCAATTACATATACTATTCTGTCAATTTATGTTAATTTTCAAATCTTTCTTCTCTGATCAAAGTGGCTATATCATCGTTTTTCTTCTTTGTTATACAGTGAACCTCGGATCTAACGAGGTCAGATCAAAGTGGCTATATCATCGTTTTTCTTCTTTGTAATACAGTGAACCTCGGATCTAACGAGGTCGCCGGGACCGACCTTCAGTCCTCATTGAAGCCGAGGTCTTGTTGAATGCAAAGCTTTCTCTTCAAAAATATCACTGGTTGCTACCCTTGACTCCAGATACCATCAGCGTGACAACATCGCGAGCTGGTACATGAACCAATTTTTTTTTTTTTAAAAATTTTGTAGACAAAGCAGTGTAAATGTTTAGAAATGAATGGTTTCAGTCACCGTCTCTTGAGTCTGATTAAAATTTTGCCTAGCGCAATGATTGGTCCAAACAAAAGGCTTGGCCAATCATCAGTCAAGCATATTATTCCATCGTTCCATTGTCCTTGCAGAGACTTCAAAAGCTTTAAAACTCTTTTGCTGACCGCTTAGATGGTCCTATCGTTTTGACTCTTTCCTTCATCCTCTCCCTCCCTATTCCGCTCCTTTGCACATGCAGATACTACAGGTAACCTTTCAGCTTGACTCAGTCTTGTAAATTGTAGTGTAGACTGATAGCAAGTGTTACGTAAACCTTTGGGAATTGCTCGCTGCCGACAGTTTTATTGGTGAAAAGGATGTGCGACAGCCTAACTTCAGGTTGATGACCTTGTTAGAGCTGAGGCTGCTAGAATTCTTTATTCGTTGGATCAGAGGTACATTTACTATTACAAATAAGGGAGAAAAAAAAACAACCAGATATTTTCATTTCCCTCATTGAAGGCGAAGTCTCGTTGAATCCGAGCTCATTGTATTCGAGGTTCACTGTACTTCTAATATTTGAGATCCTTCTTTTTTTCCAAAGTCCTTGGGCTCTCCCAAGGTGTTGTTAGCCTAAGTTGGAAGCCAAAAAGCACCCATTTTGAAAGTTACAACACATCAAGAAATCCAAAGTTCATTGTTTATTATCATGCACTGCAGGACAACCTGCCATATAAGTACAAAACCAGTCTTATCAGGAAGACTTCCAAGCACACAAGTAATCTAGTCATACCAATTACTGTTCATTCTTACACACAATGTACATAGCATGATGCCAGTTTCATGATGAGCTAACCACTCCCTTCCTTCCCTCAATCTCTAATCTTGGGATATCCACAGAGTTAGAAAAAATATTGGTAGGTGATAGCCCAAGAAAGCATACTACACTGGGGAGATTTCATACTGTATTTAGCACCACATTTCTGAGACATGATAAGAGTAACAGGAGACCCAAGGGCAAAAATGATCCAGTTTTGTTACAGTAATGACACTGATATGAACAGGAAACTGTTACCTCTATCTCAGTGTCTTATGAAGTTTCACTCTGGTGGTGGACATAGCTTAGCTGTGCTCTTGGGGCTCCAATAGCCAATTAACATACAAATTTGTCGTTTATGAGTCTTTTTAATCAAAAGGCACAAAGTCACTTCGGTCAAATTCTGGGACTTTCAAGGGCTATGGGTTATGGGCAGAGTTGTGGGTAAAAAAGAAAGTATACAAGTGGGAGAATCCCAAGGGAAATATCTAGGAATTCTCTTGAGGATGCTATATTTTCCCTTATCTAATCTAAGCATAACAGGGGAGAGTCCCAGGATTTGGCCAAAGTGACTTGGTATTCTTTGAAAGAGAAACCTGCATACAGTTTCCACATTCAGCACATACACTCTTCTTGCAGCAGTAATGAAAATGCCATCAAAAAAAATATTAAAAAGCTGTTCAACATGGGGACTTTTCTTCTTGAAGTCAGTACCTACCCTGATCAATTCATGAGCTATCAATGGCTGCAAACTTACACACAGCAGTCGCTGCAGACATATCCCAGATAAGATGAGGCCACACAGAGCGAATTGCCCGTTTACCCTTACCCATCAAGTAGAATCTAGATGTTTGTTTCAACTGTTGGAGGTGACATTGAGTGAATTAACAGCACTACAGTCTGATTACAATAAAGAACTTTGTGTTAGATGTTATGGTAATTCATACCACTGTTATGGGTGGACACTGGACATGCCAACGGACTGCTCTGTTGTTGGATATCACGTTCCTCCCTCCCTTAACACAGTTCCAGTTGTAGCTCCATTAAAGAGTTTCATGATATAGCCATAGTTTGTCTGCTGAAAAGCTCCATAGTGATATGGCTGAGGAACAAAGGTATACTGTTCTGTCCTTGAAGGTATGTCTCTATGGCATCTTGCAATGTCATTGAAAAATCAGTCCGAAGCATCTGTACCTCACCGTCTTCATTCTTCTGCAAAACAGGAAATACTTTGTTCAGTTCATGATGAGGTATATGTAAATTATTGCAATTCCATGAAAATACTGCCATTTTTTGTTTAATATTAAATATTCATTTTAAAAGTACGACTTATTATTAAATATGAATTTCATATGCACTGATTCATAATTATTCTATCAATTCATTATTCAAGTGGATCCTGTTATTAACTGTACCTCTGCAATAAGTATACTTTTTTTCCATGCATCAAGGATATATTGTATACTGGAGTCTTACTGTCAATAGTGCTTTTATACCAGATGCTTTGTTTTACCGCTGCCATAGTTTGAAACTGCTAAGAGCTGAAAATTTGCTGACAATTGCCTCAATCGGTCTCAAACTTGCTAAAATGACAGAAGAGGTCATTGAAAGCATGAGGCTGATTGGGGAATCTGGACAGGAATGAGATCTGATGAGCAGACATAATTTCCTCCTGTGCACTATTGATGATTCTTAAACAGAATAAAAAAAGTGAAAAATTCCACACCTGAAACAGGAGATAATCTTTTGAACTCTCTGCATACATGCTGGTTAGCCGGTACTGGTTAGAACAGGGAATGTCGATCTTGTAGCCTGTGAGCTGATAGCAAATTTCTCGGAATTCCCTGCTGGTCTTCTTGAAAACTTCCATCAGGCGCTGGTTGCGCATTTCTTCTCTGTTCAACTGTGCTTGCATATCTGAGGGTGAGGAAATTAACAGAAATTATACTGCATGGTGTGTTATTATACTAATCCTAACCCAGGTCACCAGTTATTGTAAGGTAACTTAAATAACAATAATCATTTAATTGTCTGCCTCATATGTACACTCTCCTAATATTCCACTTTGAATCCTCTGACAAAATGACACAAGAAGCAAAATTACCCAAAAGCTATAAACCATGTTTATTTCACAGTATTTAATAACTCATATTTCGTCAGTCCCATTTCAAACTGGAACACCATCAAGGGTCGCTCGAGCATCATAAAGCACTTTGCAGTGATGAGAAAGAAGCTTTTTACAAATAAATAGATAAACATGGTGACCTATTGAGTAAAACCTAAGGCCAAGCCATTTCATGGTAAGTTTAAGCAGCACAATCTTAATTATACACAGGAATTGGTGCAACTTTGGAAACAGAGCGTGACAATTTTGAACATGCTTATTACAAAATAGCTTGATATGACATTAGCCCTAGTCTCATTTTTCAAGTCCTAAAGTAACAGCTGGATTGGATTCATCCTATAAATGTATCAAACTAGGTCCGAAACGAAATGCTTAAGGGCGTTCTGTGAATTTTATGAGTATGTTCTAGTTTTAACAGCCAAATATCAGAACATTAACTGTATATTTTTCAAACCTTCCAACTGTTTGCTGGGGGATGGCTGCTGTAGTTTTTCAGCAACTTGCACTGTGAGGTCTTCCACCTGTCCTCCATGTTCCTCCAGTATTTGATTGCGTTTTTTCAATTTTTCATTCTCCTCTTTCAGTCTGTCCACTTCTTCTTGGCGGTTTTTCTCAGCTATCGCACATGGATTCATCAGGAAGTGAACAATCTTCGTCTTGGATGGATCATAGTCACCCTGATGTAAAACAGCCAAAAGACATTTTGTTACACATTTCCAAACTCCCTCAAAACAGAAGAGCTATAAACCTTGTAGTTATCATCACCAAATATTGCAGAAAGTGACAAGGAAAAAAAACAAAAAACTTGTCACTATCATTTACACTGAATTTCACTTTGGTCACAAATAAAATATTTTCAAGGTGCATCCTGCTGCTGTTATGTATATTTCCTACAGTACATGGATCTTTATGTCTCTTGTGCTGTCCTGTTGCCAATGTATAAATTTGATTGTTCGCCCACATACTACAGTTGTGGTTTGGGTTACAGTTAAATAAACTTGTTAAACCTGTAGGCAGAGATCTAGCCACTACAATGTTAACAAAGAGGAAAACACTCAGGTATTCTGAGAACAACATAATCTTGCTACTTTGTGCCATCTTCAGTGAAGAAACACACAAAAAAAAACCACAACTCAGACACCATTGGTCTGCAAAGCATCTGAGAATTATCTGAGAATCTAAGCTATTATTATTATAACTTGTGTTAGATAGAAGACATACGTCAAGGAGTGATTTTGCTCACATGAAAGGCTTAGGCTGGCGAAGGCCATTTTTCTAGAAAATTTAGATGACATTATCACATGACAAGGAAGAAAGCCCAGTGTTAGATCATATTCATCCATCACCTTATTTCCCTTCTATGGTAGCATAATAATTCTCAGCTGCACATCGTTTTCTAGATTGCAAATGAAAACCCTAAACAGAAGAAAACCCTTCAATGGCTGGCTTCAATATCCTGGGTCCAGCGCCGCTACCATGCTATGTTCAGTTCATTCTGACAAAGGAAATGTCCAGAGTTCTTTGTAGTCTCACCTGCAACTGCCTTTGTTCTATCCTGGCCTCTAGAATGTTCTTTTCCTCCTCAGTTTTCCAAAATTTGTTTTCTAGTTCAGCAACTTTCTCACTGTGCAGAGAGGACATAAAGTGAAACATGTCAGCAAGACAATCACCTGTCAAATTCATTTAGGTCATACCACAATGAAGTTATCCTTTGAGATTTTCCAATTATCTGATATTACCACTACATTAATTGTGCTACATTTCAACATTCCCACATTCTACATTCCTGAATTACACTCATTTTGTAACAGAACTGTTCCATCCCTGCTGCAAAGAGAAATATCACATGCAGCTGCAGCTACTCAGTATTTCAGCCAAACAACTCTATATACCATGATTTGTGAGGGACTGAGTGTCATAATAATAATGGGTGAAAAATCAACGATGAAACCAAGCAGATCTGAAACTATTATCGGTGAGAAAACTGTTTTTTTGGATGACGTGGGTGGTAAGGGGAGTGTTGAAATTTAAGGGGCAAATTGCATGACTGCATAGTGTTGAGAAAACACTGTAAAAGTGCTCTAAATCTATAGTGGACTTTTACCCTTTTATGCTCTAGCATGTCCACTCATTTCTAATCTTGCATATTTAATATTCTTAAGCGGTTGAGGAAATCACCTACCGCAGCTGTTGTATGGTATCATCTTTCTCTCTTGATGATGTTTCCTGACCTGATGACAAAACAGCCTGAAGCTGCTGATGGATCTGATAGAGAATAAAACTGAACATCAAATACCACCATCATATTAAATGGACACTTTACCACCACAGGAAACATGTAAATTTTATATAGTTTATGTACGCATTTTTAGAACATAATACTCCATCATCAGGCACCCAATGTAACAAATTAATTGTACTCTAAATATGTGATTAATACATTGTCATAAGTACATAAATAAAAACAAATTGCTGCCATTATTTACCAACTGATTACATCTCCCTCCTCACTAATAAAGAAGACAACAAAAAAATGTGGAGCACAAATTTAACTTTAATGCTCCCACATCAAAATTCAAGTTAGTTATTCCCACTCACCTGATTATACTTGGATTGTGTGTCTACCAGCCTGCTGTTCAACCTGTTGATCTCTGCCTCTGACTCTACAGCCTGCTCCTTATAGCCTTGTAAAACTGTCTCCAGCTGCTGCATCTGGGTTTTCTTCTCTGCATCAAAATTGATTGTGACCTCACTCTCATAGGAATCCAGAAGACCTCGGTAACTCTCCCTCTCCTTAAAAAGTCAGAAACATTCGGCAAACGCTATGGTTTGAAACAAATTTCTTAATTGGTGACAAAATGGAACATTTCATTTCTAAGATGGCCCATTGAAATCACACTCAAGCACATAAGTATCTATTGACCATGCACGCTCACTTCATAAGCCAGTGTTTTGGTCTTTTTTCTTTTTTTCTCAAATTAATCTGAAGCAAATTGAAATACAAGTTCTTGAAAGTTACAGTCCGGCAAAATCAGCAAAATGTGTTTATGCTGAAAAATGCATAAACTGGGCAACTGAAACCTATATCTCCCTCTTCACCATTAAGAAAAAAAAAAAACAAGACCAGAGTACAAGATTGACTTGACTGTCCCACATAAAACATCTTTCCTTCTCATCAAATTCCTCACTAGGATCATTCCCACATTATTTCACCATAAATCTGACATTCCTCTAAAGATTATTATGTCTGAGCCAATGTGACCAAAGAAGCTCACAGAAATGATGGCTAAAAGATAGGGCGGGCAAGAAAACTGCTGTCTGCATCATCTTCGCATCTTTCATCTAAATACGGCAATAATTCAAATAGCAAAACCTCCTGAGCCAGTGTTCTGAAAAATGTACAACTTGCCCTACTTCCATCCTCCTGTCCTGCTTCCATCTTAAAGATTAAAAGAAAGAGTGAGGATGGAGCAAGTGTGTGGTAAAAGCAGTCTCTACCTGTGACCCACTGTTTACAAGTTGCCTACCTTTGACACCAGTAATAACCTGCGCTGGAGTCTCTTGATTGTTTCATTGAGCTGAGATTCTGTATTCCTCCTTGCTGTTAGCTCAGTCTTCAGCTTCACGTTTTCAGCTTGAGCCTGATCCAACTTTCGCTGGCTGCTATTCATACTAAAATTTAAAACAGAATGTGCATTTATTGGCTGCATCAGCAAAACAATACAAGAGATTTTCTTATATGAGGAGTTCTCATCAATTCCAGCTAAAATGATACAGGGTGTTGTGAACCCAGGTTTCACTCTCTACTGTATTACAACTGATCTAGAAAGAGAGGAAGCAACTTTTCAGTGGGTGCAGAGGAAAGTCAGAAACTAACATCCTTTTTAAAAATGCAAGAACAAAGTTTGAAAAGTGGTTGCCTCTATCTGATCTGCTTCCTCTGAACAGAGTGCGCAAAGGGGTCAATCTTTATAAGGTTCAAGTTCATTGAGCTTAATGTATACACTAGCATAGTACATTTTTGTCGGAAAAATGTTTAATGGTAATTATGGTGCTTATCATAACAGAGTGTTATACATATGAAATATGTGTGAGAGGGCTTTTGTCACAGAGATAGAGAGATGACAAATGGTAGATAAGGACTTTTGAGTAATAATGCAGGATAAATGGCACAGTTTTCCTACCAAATATTTTACATGTGGGTGGATGTTAATAATGCAAACTGCGTCACTAAATTCACTGATCATGCCCACATTTCACCATCATAATCCATTTATATATGGAAAATTCAAAAACTGAATGGGAATAAGTTTAATTTGTGGACCATTTCATTCTAACATTTATAATGAAACATTCTCCAATACTATTGGAATATGTAAATCTCTCTACAAAATGATAACCCAACTTTATCGTTCTCGTATCAAAAACAAATTTTATCCGCTGCCAGGCATAGCAACGTGCACTATTTCACTACACTACTCACCTGGTCTCCATCTCCCCATTGGTAATCATGAGGTTGGCCTGTGATGTTTCCAGCTCCAGAATGCGTCTTGAAAATGAGGTAGGGGATCTGAGAGATATTTTCATAAAATAACAGTGCAAACATATGCCTGCCATTTCCATAACCTTTTGAATCTTTATGCCTACCTTTCCCCTTGGGCTTTTAGCCAAGACTTGAAATAAACCAGATTTTTCAGCCTCCCACTTTTTAAGGCCAGATAGAAATATCTGTCTTTCATATTCAAGGGGTTAATGTGTTTGAGCATGTTCTTTTCAAAGAGTGATAAACAAAGCTGATTTACTAATCTCTAAGTCATATCAAAATGAGGTTGGATGCTTAAAGTACAATCTAACAATAGAATTGCAAAGCACAAAATGGAAGACCCAGAGGATTCCTGGAAGTGAGATTGAAGATTTCCTAAGATCTGGATGTAAATCTGAGATATTAATCTGTGGTACTAGTATACAATGTGTTAAGTCCTGATATAATTGCCATATATTCACTGTTCACCTAAAGCTAGCAATATTTCTCTCTACATCTTAAAAAGAGAGGATGTTTGTCAGAACTGAAAGACATACTGTGGTCTCCTGCTGCCACTGGTATCAGCTGCTTCCCATCTATGCAGTCTACCATAAAGTTCCTGCAACATAAAGATGGAGTATTCATTGTTTCAAATATACACTTCAGAGATGCTACAGGAAGTAACACACAACTGCTTAATGCAGTTTATAGTGAATTAACTCACTACTGCTAGTGCAGTTTATAGTGAATTAACTATCGTGAACACTACACCTACAGCATGGCAGCAGCATTCAGAAACATAGGCTGATTATGCCATGTTACTGCTTCGCCTGGCAAGGTGCCACCAGTTGCTATGATACATTTGAACTAAATCGGTCTTCCTTTCTTTTGGTTTCGCTGGGAGTGACAATTGAAATCATCATCTGTATCACCAGTAGATAAGAGTGACTGAGTCAAGCTCTAACACTACGAGTGTAAATTAAAATGATACTGCAGGTCTAAGTATTACCTAAAATATTGCACATTTCACTCTCAATCAAAAGATATAAATGTTATTTAACGTCTCCTGATTGCAGAAAACATTCCCTGAAATATAGTAGAACCTCACACTCTGAATTCCAGGAGACCGCCTTGATAATTTGAAATGGTAAGGTAAATCTAATATTGAAATATAATAGGCAAAGAACTGAAGCTTTGTAACAAGATAACAAAAAATTCTAGATTTGTGAGGTTCTACTGTATTTCAAAGATTATCAGTGATGCAAATCTCAGGTGTAAAGAGAAGTTGGCCTGTGATGCTGGGCTGCTTTCATTCTGATGAGAATTTCTATCACATTATTGAGAAATTCATTCGAAATAAGTCGACTAAGAAGACATACACATACCTCATTCTCCACCTCTAATTCAGCAACCCTTTTTTGCGTTTCTTCAGCACATTCTAACTTCTTCTTCAGGCTGCGGACTTCCTCTTCTAGGAGTAAAGTGTTCTGTTCATTATGGCTGTGGTGGCGAAATGACACAAGTTAATTCAAGGCTTGTAATCAAATTATTATATTGACTTTCATACCATTACCTCTCATCTGCATTTCGCACATTTTTTCTACAATGCTTTTTTTTCATCATAAAGTCATGAGGTAAAAATTTAAGACTATGCCTGATTCACACAAGTTTTCATCATTTCAGAAGATGTCTCTTTAACAGGTCCAACATCCCATCAGGAGGTTGGGAGAGTAAGTTGAATTCCTTTATCTCTCAATATTATAAGACCAAATGTTTCAGGTTATGTAATAAGAAATTGTTTCCCATCCATAATACAGATCACAACACACTGTTAAAGATAAAGAAGACTACTGATATGCCAAACAAACCAACATTACCGCAAATTATCATTGTCCTTGCGCAGTTTCTCCAGCTCGCTTTTCATGGCTGGCACCAAATCCAAGTCACTCTTCAAAGCTCTTGTGGCTACCAGGTTGTCTTCATATTCTGATAGCTTGTGTGTCAGATCCTGAAATATGCATTTTATCACAAATGTTTAAACTGAACTGCTACATTTGAGATAAGTAGTTAAAATGCAGATATCAATCATTAACTGAAACAAGACTGAATTTTGGCTCCTGACCACAAGCTGGTGAACAAGCTCTCGTTTAAAGCTCACCTCCAAGTTTTTGACATTAAGAAAATACACTACAATGGAAGTCAACTAAAACATAACAGTAAGGATGAGACAAATACTTATGTATTAATGATATCAACAACCACTTCACAATCATGCAGAATTACTTGCTTAATGAAATTCAAATTTCATTGTCCAAGTCACTTTCTAAATCAGCTCACTCATACACGACTGGAGCTGTCCAAAGAGCAATGGTGTTATTTCCAACAAATAAGTAGCATACCAACTCAACAAACCTTATTCTTTTGTTGTTCTTCTTTCAGCTGGCTTCTCAACTCCTGAATCTCCTTTTGTTGTTTGCTGGTTTCTGACTGAAGCCCTTTCATGAGTTCCACCTGAGCTTGAGCTTCCTCACATTTACTGCGCAGCTCCAAAATTTCGTATGACTGTACCAGGATCTCCTTTCGCAGCTTTGATTCCGTCTCATACCAGGTTGTTTCTGCCTTTGTTGGACATTATTGTATAGAAGGTTACAAAAGGAAACCCCAAATATGATCTAACCTGGATATTAATGATCTTTAACACTCCATACAGGCCTCTTCCATCACATGATAGTATGGCTTCACATTTCATTTTTCATCCCACGCTCAATTTCAACAGATGATTCCTTGAAATGTTGTTTGATAAAATGAGTACATGTGTTACAGTGACTGATGACAGTACACATTCTACAAGGTGTTCTACTTCACAACTATAGTTTGTCTATATTTTCCCTAAATGAAATATTACTGCTTTAAATGTACTTCAGTAAGCAAATGAAGCAAACCCGCCTTTGAAGTAATCCATTAAATGCATGTGAATAAACTCAGTCTTAATAAATGCTCCACTCACAACTTGGAATAAAATCTGCAACCAATTTAAGAATTACATTTAAGTGCAAGTGTATGCCTCTAGAAATTCAAATAACGTACTAGTTTTCACCACTGATTTCCTCTGTGCAGAATTAGAAGATCTCTAAAAAGCAACCATCAATGTATTAAGTGTGACTATCCCTGATGGGTATGAAAGCTGAGCAATGGTTAACAACAGGATATGAGCTAGGTGGTTTAAGGATAACCAGACTACACAGTGATTATCTCAAGAACCACTAACAGACAAACCACAAGAGTTTCTCACTTTATGTTACAAACAATACCTGATGGGCACGGTCAGCTGTCTCAAGTTTCTCTCTGAGTGCAGCCTGTAACTTCTTGTCCATCTCCATTTTCTGCTTCTGTAGATTTTCCTCCAGCTGTTGCAGTTCCTCCCGTGCATTTTTCTCCTTCTCCATGACGTATTGGAGTTTTGATCTCAGGTCAGATGATCGGGCTGTTTCTCTCTGAAAAAATCAAAGGAAAGAAAAAAAATCTAGTCCTTAAGAAGTGACTGTGTCAGACACTTAAATGTGACCCTCTATCTGTAGTAATATAATAATAAAGCTGTTGATCTCATATATGGGGTATGTCTGCTCACAAAATTTATATTTATGTTACATAAACAGACCAGACAACTCTGCAACATTCTCAACTCCTTGGAGAGTTTTCTAAGTGCCACTGTTAGTTTAAATGAATTCAGCACCATTAACACAGTTTGAATGCCTAAAGCCACACATCCATTTAAAACAGATCAGTGGACTGAGCTGAGGAAAAGATGAATCTAATGCTTTGCATAGATATTTACAATACATTAACCACGGAAGGTATCAAAACCTCGATCTTTTCGTCCCTAGTCCAACAGCACAGCCAAATGGATTAATTGCTCCAAATAACTCTGAGTACACTTTCATAACAAACAAATTCACAATTTTTTTAACAATATGTCAAATCATAATTTAATTTTGAACCTTCAGACACACACAACAAATTGTGAAGAATATAGATGACATATGAGGACAACCCCCTAGAGTGCTGATATTAGAAGACACTTACATCTCTTTCAGCTTTCCATTTTGTGACCTCTTTATCATGTTCAATCTGAGTTTTCCTAGCTGCAACTTCCATGGATGAGAAACGGTTTTCCAACTGTGTGATGCTGGCCTTGAGGGAGAGAATTTCTGCATCTCGTAAAGTGAGTTGCTTCTTCAGTGCCGAATTTTCTGTGAAACACAACAGATTTATGTAAAATCTATCTTTATATCTTAGACTTACTTATTAGACTATGTGTTCAAGAGCCTATGACACAAGAAAATCATCAAATCTATAAAATTTCATTGCCAGTTAAAACTGCTCTACCAAAGAATTTATATATCATATATTTCTTAACATGTGGGCATGAGAGTACTTGAGACATACTAATACTGCCTTGAAATGTTATGTAGATTGTTTCATTCTACATCAAAACTCCTTTTCTCAAAACTTCAGTTTTCTTTGATGGTTGTGGAAGATTCAAAACACAACTGTGGACCTAAAACAGTCTTCCATGCTCTATTAAGTTCAATTAGTTTGTCTGTTTCTTCCTGACTCAAACTACTCATATCCCTGACACTTCTCCATCACCTAAGAAAGATGGATGGTCCACGTACTTGTACATGCTTACAGACAATAGTCAACCTACCAGTATTGCTAGGTGTTGTCAAGCTTGAATATGACCTCTTTGTTGAGGGTCTATCCATGAGTCGCATTGACTTTGCTGGAGTTTCCTCAAAATCTTGTAACAAGTTATGCCTGGTATTATTCTGACCCAGGCTGACTTGCTCTAGATTCTCATCAAAGCTCCTCCCCATTTTAAGGACTTCCGTGCTCTCATATGGGTTCATGCTGGATGAGTGTACCAAATATGGCTCTTCACCAAAGTGGTGTACGCTGAGGAAGCAGATTTCATCAACTGATTACAAAATTCTTCCCAAATACAATAGTGCTGCTGCTTTCACTGGCAAACTGTGCAGAAAGTCCATGCGGTTATTTTCTACCTTTAATTCATCTGTAATTTATGACATTTATCGACATAACATCATCCATTAATAAATTTACATATACTGTATGAATTAAATTGAACTGTGTGTTATGATTCAAATTCATAGTGAAAAAGTCATCAGTATTTGGATTCAGTGTACAATTAAGTGATGGGTTAGGTGAGCTATAAATGAATAAAGCAGTTACATTATCACATGCCAAGTCATAATGGCTTATACTGTATACTAATACTCAGAATGAATAGTCAGACAGATCTAAAGTCACTGTGCTCTCCCACACAGGCTATCTCCTCGGGATAAAGCAAGTATGGATTCTGCATGGTAAATGTTACAGTACTTGACAATAATGTTAGAGCTGCATTTCCTCTTTAGACCACCACCATCACTTAAATTTCAGTAACATGATACATGTCAAGCAGTTTTGTTAGTGTTTCTGAGAACTTAGTTGATGGTGTTGTAAATTTGTGCTCTCATGCCAGCATTCAAGTCTAATTTTCTCAGCAATCACTAAAGCTACATTCATCAAACTTATGTCACTTAAGCATCCATCTTCTTAAGACCAGTCATCTGCACTATCATTTTTGAAATACAATTATTTCTTCATAGAGTTATTGTCACTTAACGTTATGCAATAGAAGTAGATAAGCTGCCTCTCAGCACCTTTTAGTCATATTTTCTAGTTGTCAGTTTTCTCATGACTTGGGATGATTTGTATAATTGATGAATCTTGCCTTGCCCTACAATTTGATGTATGATATGTTGATGTAACCCGCACAGCTACACTGCCAGCCTCCGTTAATCTTTCAGTTACTTTCACCCCTTGTCTATTTTTTCCACATCAACGCCAAGTACGTGGGTCCAGATAAAGCCTCTGGCATAGTATCTCTCAGATATATCCGCATAACCTTGATATATTTCACACCAATTTCCTTGCTGATGGAGTCTAGTTTTAGTCCGAGTCTACGCCTGAGCGCAGTAGAGCCCACATATGGCTCCTGCGAGGCTCTTCATGCATTCTCCCCATGAGACTGGCTGGAAGCTGTGACTGCTGCCAAAACATGACACTACACTGGTGTATAAATAAACTTCGCTGTTGTCCGCTCTACACGGCTGCGTTCCTGACATCTGTTTATTACTGTTGCTGGTAGTTAGGCTAAAAGTCATATTGCCAAGCTCGCCTCCCCATGCCCTCAACTACATCTTCATCATCAAGACAACACAACATTAACAACTGTATTTCAGTCATTTATTACAACAGTGATTAGTCATTAGTCTGCCAACAACTGCCTTATCATATTAATCATAATTTTTTGGGGGAGGGCTGTAATCACTGTAATCAGAATACCTTTAATATTTATATCTATAGTTTAGAATTAGATATAGAGTAGTGTCATCGATTGCGAACGTCACGATTTGCGAACACCTCCACACTATTTCATATCGGCACACACTCTCCTTTTATTTACAAAGAAACTGACAACCTGGCATGTTGGCTACACATATCTGGTACTATCCGGATATGCGTGATGTCCACCATCTTACAAGATGTCCGACTGAATCAATGTACCATCAACAGGGGGTAGCCATCTTAGCTAATCCACTTCCTCCGGAAGAATACAGTTCTGAACCGGAAGAAGGCTTTACCTTGTTGCCTGTTTGGCTATTTCTATATTTCAATAGTTTCAATGGTGGCCAAATAGCTGTAGACATCGTCTAACTTGTGTTTAACAATGTGAACATGATTTTGGCATTTTGGATGGGGGTGTTCGCAAAAAAAACACATTTGGTTGTTAATATTAAGTTTGCCAACACTCTCATATTTTCCCTTAAAGGGGCAAGGATGGGGATTGTAAGGCAATATTAGGTGATTAAATTGCCAGCCTGAGTCTAAAATTTAAATTTCCTTTCAGCTACGGCTAATCCTGCTGTAATTAAATTGCCAGCTTGGATTTTCATCATTATCATCATCACCACCATCAGCACAGTCATCTTAACTGTTTTCTCCTTCATCTTTAACATTGGCATCATTCTGCATTCAAATACAAATGAAACCTTGTATTATAAAATTTAAAAAATTTTTGGAAAAAAAAACAAGGCAAAAAATCTGGTAGTACAATATACTAGTTTCGCAATGGTTGGACAGATGTTCACAATTCTTGGACAGGTTTAAAAAAACATGGCAAACCTTGAACAGGTACCTGACAGTTGCCCATAATTTTTTAATAGACTATGACTTTATTGGCTGAACTTTGCTGTCCCACCATAATTTTTGCTAAAAAATGTGCGTCTATTAGCCACTTTCGGTTTCTATCGAGGTCTTCCCAGACCGGAGATAAACGAGGTCAAACGAAGGATACCAATTTTTTTAGGCTATGTGTGTTCGCAGCCGTGACACTACTCTAGTTCTGAAGCAAAGTCTTAACCCTCTAATGTCTAATCCCCACCCAACTCCCCACCATGTCCATGTAAAACCCCTCTATTCTTATGCCTGGGCTACTGTGCAAAGTTATGATGATGTGCACATCAAATCCCAGGGAGGTAGTATAGTATTAGTATGTGGAAAGTCCAGGAAGATGAGGAAAGTGTCAACACTTTTTTTTTTTCTGTCTCTCTGCTGGGCACATATTTTACATTTTAAGGTCAGACTGAAACATAAATCTTTTGGGTTCAAAGGGTTAAGTTTAAGCTTGAATATCAATTGTGTCAACGCCCCAAAACAGGTTACAGGAACAGAAGTGACAAAGGCTACCTAAGAGTAAGACCACACTGGCCACAAGCTACAGATTGGGTTTAATAATTAAAGTTCAATAATGATGAATAAGACAAGAGACTGGAGTCTGGATCCACACTAGACATTCTACACACGGTGACACACGTCTACTTACGTTGCTAGACTATTGTGGTAGACTAGACTAGTCTAGGTCTGGAGATAATCCGTTTACAATTTAAGAATGAGAGTAGAGTTTGATGTTGCCCCGGGCGATTCAAAGACTCTGCAACAGTTTCCAACCCCTCGCTAAAGTTTCAGTCATTTTGATATGCCGCCGGTGTTTATCTCTGCGGCTTCTAATTTTGTAGCAATTTTGGCACGCTTCCGGTTCCGGTTCTGCTTCCGCAGTCAGCTAGCTCGGTACTCCATATTTCACACCGGAGCCAAAGTTATGCTAGATGGCCTCTTGCCACGGCCGGATCGTCGACTGATAGTTGTTTTCCAAGCATATCAATTTGCCAACAGTTTAAGAGTAATACATGCATATATTGGATGTGACCAAGTTTGTTGTTTCAAATGACGACAGCAAATTATGCTTGTAAGCAAAGTCGTAACATGTGTCCCAATGTCAGCCGTTCACCCCTCCCCAGGGTTGGGCAAGTTCACCAAAAAAGTCAGATCAGATCAAGATCAGATCATTATGGGAAAAATGCCCTTAGATCCAGGTTAGCTCAGTTCATGGAAAATTGTGTATTTTTCAGATCAGCTCAGTTCACCTTGGTTTTTGCCCAGATCAGATCAAGATCAGATCAGTTCATCGGAGCAGAAACTTACCGTACTTCATGATATGAGGATAAGCACTTAGCAGCAGGTGACAACCAGCAGACAGCAAATCTACAATGCACATATATTAATAATATAACAAAGCCCAAATCAGCGTTTAACCCCTCCCCCATTGTTGCCTCAGCGTTAAATGATAGAGGATCGATAGTGAAGGGGCTATGAGTACAGCTCATTTAATCGCTGATAGTTTATGGCTTATACATGGGCATTAAATTATAAAAAGTACACACACACACACACGCACACACACATACACACACACACACAACAACAACAACAACAACAACAACAACAACAGCAGCAGCAAAAAGTCATGTACATCACTAGGTCTAATTCCTAACGCAATTTCTTGTCTTTCCTTCGCATTTCTTTAGTAGGGTCGACCGTTACCGATAAGCTAATTTTGTGGAGCTACACTTGTGTATAACGTATGTCTAGTATTGCCTGGTGTGTTCCATCCTCCTCTACCTCACCTCCCAACCTCGCTTTGTCAGTCTGTCTGTCTGCCTGCCTGCCTGCTTGTCTATCTGTCTGTCTGTTTGCCTGTCGCTCCCCTTTCATTCTCGCTTCTCACTCCCCTCGCTCTCGCTCTCACTATCATTCGCTCATTCATCCTGTCTGCATTCACTTTAGTTCATTATGTCTTTTCTACTTTCCACCGTGGTTTCCTGTTCACACTGACTATACCTTCAGCTGGAATAATGCTCTATCCGTGGCAACAAGGAGGAGAAAATTTGCTACCCAAAACTCTTTATGCGCTCAGCTTTTCTTTCACTATACCTTGATGCTTGGCTCGTGACTTTCTGGGTCACTTTTACTGGATCAGTCTTATTCGCTGGAACACATCACGGAAATTAGCTTTTTCAATGTTTGGTTCAACTAACTTACCTTACTGCACATGTATATATATCCCGCCGCCTGTTTCGTGTTTTCAGCCAGTGTTGTGATGTAGCTTCATGATTGTTTCATCTGACGTCGAATTTGGCGACCATGTTCAAAACTTAGTCGATTTAGATATCTTCGTTTACAAAGTTCCAACAAGCACCTGGCATCATCCTGTTATCAGAATAAAGCCACTTCCGTTTCATAGTATATCGTATTGTGGCATTCGCATATATCTATTATGTAACGGAGTTTACGCAGCCGCAATTATGACGAATTAAATGGTATTGCTGTATTATGGATGTCGTAACTGTTAGTGACGTAACTAAAGTGGAGTTGCCCAGCCTGTATTTGCATAAATCTCGCAGGATTATTGCCACATTTGTTTGTCTACAAATGTAGAGGTTGCATTACCTGAAGGATGTGTAATCCATAATGTTTTATTCGTATATAGAGGCAGCAGTAAGACAAACTGTGACTAGATGTGTGCTGGAATCACAGTTGTGCTAACGAATTTACTGCAACTAGCATTGTAAGTTTGACGCAACAATCTACCTTTAAACATTTCTGTGAATATAGACAGACAGAACAATGCAGGACCATAGTGGGGACCTCATGGGTCATGACGCCTCAAAGAATGAAAGATGAAAGAAAGGGGACAACTACGAAGTGAAAGAACAGAAGTGAAGAAAAGAGAAGAAAAGAAAAGAGGGGCTAGGAGGAGAGTAGCCTATGGGACCTTTTAGTGATGGCTTTTGCAGTGGAGAGGAGGGGGGG
>JAWQUT010000078.1:714238-760851 GCA_033807755.1 Ellobium chinense | reverse complement strand
CACACACACACGCGCGCGCGTACGTTAGGCCGTTGCGAAGGACATCGTGATCACAGCATGTTGTATCTAACGCCATAGGGACTTTGAAGCCCACTTTTGTAGCACTAGATGCTCCCCCCGTTCTACAACTACGGGAGGAAGTTGTAATCAGAGAGATGTCTCACGCTCTTGGAAAGCGGGTCATCAGCACTGTCTGAAGCTATACAACAGCAAAGTACTGTAGAGAAATGCCTGTGGATGAACCGCGCATGCTACAGTAGTAGTAAATAGTCGCTAATACTAATAGTACAGTATAGTTAACCTTTTAACATGTATAGGGTACAATTTATAAAATTACTTCCGATGTACAGTGCATGTTCATTAGT
This sequence comes from Ellobium chinense, assembly GCA_033807755.1. NCBI lineage: Eukaryota > Metazoa > Mollusca > Gastropoda > Ellobiida > Ellobiidae > Ellobium > Ellobium chinense. Next base: position 760,486 of record JAWQUT010000078.1, on the reverse strand, counting down.
GACATACAATTCCGCAACTTTCTTGATGTGGGGGCAAAATTTCAGTAAGGAAATTTCCACATAAATCCATTGATTGTCAGGCTGGCCGACTACATGCAAAACATGAATCAGTTGCTCGTTTGGTTGGTTGTTTAACGGGTGGCATGAAAACAGGATCAGTGGCTTCTCTGGTTGCCTGGTGCAACGGATTACTGAATAAGTGTAGCTCTAAATGACTGGATACTCAGCATGGCATTGTTGACATGGATAATGGGTATGATGATCGAATGAAATGTTTGTCTGACTTGCTGCTTGACTGATATTTTATTGATAGATTCTGTGAATTCTGCTGCACCTTGCTATCACACAGAATTTCTATGGCTGAGCTCAATTAAAGAAATATATGAACAGCTAAGTTTGTTACTGTTTTTATGATGCCACAGTGCTTCAATTTTCATTAGTTTTGCATTCAATATTCCACTCGCAATAACTGCCCATTTACAATACGGAAAGCACTGTAATTCTTACACTAAACATACATCTGAAAGATTGAAAAGGACGTCAATTTTAGTGTTAGCAGGGAGTAGGCCTATGTTATAATAGAGTTATAACTAAAACAACAGCTTTATCCATCTTTCATGATCTACTTGTCCATGGGAATTAAAACTTCATTGCCCAATGGATGCAACAGCATCTGCCATCAATGTAGCAATCACACAAGGAAAGAAAGAATGTTTCCCTGATGCATGGGGATTATTGTGTAGGCTTAGATGCACCGCTGTACTGTCTCTGTTGAAGCCAAGGAGGTATGTACACATTACAAGATTGGTGATGTATGGCTGGTATTCTGCAGCACTCCTGTTTGCCCAAACTGAGAAAGGAATACATCCAGCAAGGTCTGGAGAATGACAATATGGTGAGAGGATAACATCCATTAGAGGTTGATGAAATGGACCAAGGGAGCTATCTTAGCTCCTGTTGAAAGAAGTACTGTAGTCTGCTTTGTAGCTGCATTAAAGAAAGCAAAAAGACTGAACATCCTTAACTCCCGTTGAAGTTTGTTGTGCTTAAGATAAGATAAGATAAACTTTAATATCCACGAAGGAAATTCCGTTCACAGTTGATACACATTCAACAATCAATTACATTTCACATTCAACATTAAATTTCATTTCAGGTCATACACATTACCTGACCACACATGCAACCATACCTTCACACATACCCACACAACCGCTGACACAAACCAGAGTGAAATATATAACGATATATATGGACTGTACTGGAAACTGAACAACTCAAGGGAGACTGCTGCAACTGGAAAACCGTATGGCTGATGGAAAAAAAAAAATTCTGTATCTTTCACGATTTACTTTCACAAAATGAGATTTATTAATAAAAAAAAAGTTTGGAGTGTTTGTAACAAAAAAAATATGAACTCAGCTTTGCTGTAAGCAAGAGAACATTTGTCAGTGTTTTAGAGAAAAAGAGGGGATGAGGACAGGATTAAAGTATGGCAAAATGGAGCATACCCAGTAACAAATCTGTCTCTGTCCCTGACTGGTATGTTTCATTCTGGGCCTCTCTTATTTTTGTCAACTGTCACAGCACACCAAAAACGTTAAGGAAGAACAGAGAAAACAAACACAGAGACAATTTTGAAAATCAGATCTTCATAGATTTTTTAAATAAGCATCAGATTTTGAGTGTGAACATGTGGCAAGATTCTACAATAAATCATCAAAATAGCAAAGAGAATACAAATATACAAAAGTGGAAGAAGTATCTTGTCACATGTCAATCAGACTGGAGTATCAATATGTGGTTAACCCATTCAGTATTAAGATGAGATAGTGCCAAATCACAAATCCAACCACGTGTATTAACAAAAGTTAAAGTTTAACTGAAACAAAAATGAACCTAGAAGGTTGAAAAATCTGCATTTTTATGCCACACTGAAAACCCACTATACTATACAGTGGGTAGTCAGCTACAAGTCAACTTGACATTTCGCACTGATTTCCACTGGCTATTGCTACATTCATGGTTTGATTAAAATGCTGGTAAATAAATGATGTTTGGAGCCAGCACAATAAACAACGATGATCAGACATGTTAAGTAGTTACTGGATCACTGAATAGGTTCACCACTGTGCAAACACAGTATTAGTCACAGTCTGGCTCCAGTGTAACCATATAAGTCTAGGTGTGGTTTACAAGGACAAGTATACACAATAGTATCAGCATTATCAGATTTCACCAAGGAAGTCGAACAACAAAGTGACGCCTCAAACTTAGTAGGGATAATATTTCCATCAGCTTGTGAAGAGACCACACAAGATAAGATTCCACTTTCGGGCTAAAAATGTCATCAGAAAATGATATCAGTAACACCAGACAGAAATATCTCTCTAATCCAGGAACTTCTGTGTTGGCTGGGGAAGACAGATCCACATGTCCTTCTATATCCACATTGAGTATATTGAGGAATTAAAAGAGACGTAAGTCTGATTACTGGGCCTGGAAGAAAAGCTGCATAATACTGGGAATTCAACATATGAATGTGCAAGCCTAACAAACTGGGGTGTGGTACAGGAAAGATGACTGATTAGTAACTCTGGTATGCCAGAGTGATGGACCAACAGAGTGAATCATCTGATGCCTTTATCAGTAACTGTGCCTGCTATACAAGGCAAAGTCTTTCACACTTCTCACAGTAGCTGAGAGGCCTCACTAAGATCACCTCCTTCCTTAGATGTACATACAATGACACTTTTCTGAATACTGTACATTGACGAACACAAAAATTTCATTGTAAATAGTGTTATCAAAAAATTGCCCTTAAACCTTCATAAAGACCAGAAAAACGAAAAAGAGAGAGAAAGAAAATCTTGCAAACCTTGCCCCATAACAATATGTAGCAGAATCTCCTGGTGTGGGAGAGGGAGCATTTTGTAGATTCTGAGGACCGCTGAACAAATTACAAACTGAGTAGTCCCTCATATATCCATGAATTCTCAGCTCATTTACTTGAAACACCCTCACCTAATGTACAATTTGGAAGAAAGATGCCAAAAATAAAACTAAGTGTACCCCGTATCCATGATTCGAATTACTTGATGGATATTACATGGCTTGTACAAAGAAAGGAATAAAAACCATAAAATTCACATTCTAAATCACATAGTTAGGTGAGATAGCAGACTTGCTGTACTTTCCATGGAAATCAAACATATGTTAGCACCAAATCATTCAGTCATAGTGATACTGCAATATACAGAATAAACATGGTAATTTTTTAAAACCATTCCTTCATATGTACACAGAATAGGCATTGTACTGGGTTTTGTCTCCATCATTGACATTATGAGTTTGTATAGCTGCAGCTGAGGCACTCAGGTACATGTGGACTTGTGATGAAAAGCAGCTGGCATCATTCCTTTCCCAAACTAATTTAACAGTGCAGGCTTCTTGTTATTTTCAATATAGTTACAAATGTTATATAGCCGGTCTATGCTTAACACCAAAAATAAACTATAAATACAGTATAGAGTATAATAGTCAAAGACAGAATGAATTTGCCAATGTCTGCTTCAAATGTTATCTGTTAGGTGTGGAGCAAATCTTTACAGAAGAGGACTTCCTCAGAGAAGAGAGTAGAATGAAACTGGACTGGACACCTTAGCCAACATCCACATGGTCTGAGTTTATCAGCTACAACCTACTCTCTGTAAACCTCATTACATGTCCTTATTCTTCTCTTGTTAACAGAATGTGCCAGTATATATTCACACATTTTCAAGTCCATTTTGTGTCGCAGAGAGTCTTCTACTGGAGTTCATATTACAGTATCCATATGACTGTACAGAAACATTACAAATTTGAATATCCAAGGTATTCAAGTTGGGACTTACGATAAAATGTTATGCAACATCGATGGGACCCACTGTTGGAAAGACAATGACATATAAATATAAATTGGGTGAAGACACGCAATCCATCTCAACTTCTTGTAAACAGCTGAGGTGAAACATTCTCGGCTTTCCAAATTTAATACATCAAAAACTACTACCAAACTCAGTTCATTCCAATCAAACAGATATTTTCAGCTGTGATAAGGAGGGAACTGAAATGGGTGTGTTCACTTTTCTTGAACATTTCATCCCAAAGAAAGACAAACATGAAAGTGGCTTCCAATTTATTTAAATGTATAAGGGATGCCAGAAATAGACTGTCTTGTAGCCCATTCAATAGACAAGGTGACAACAGAAAATGTATTATTGAATTGCAGTTTAGATGATGTTTCCAAAACTCTACAAGATCATTATTTTAATTGTCTTTACTGTTCCAGAAGTCTGAAAATGGGGATTCTGCATGACTGCAACTTCTCATAAACCTTAAGACATTCACTAACTTTTATCACCACCTCTATCTTGTGAGGTATGGTTTTTCTCTTGACCGGAAGACCAGGTGTGCCTTTAAAATGTTTAAATCTTTATTGAACATATTGAAAAGATTGGGGGAACTCTATACTAATACTTGACATTTAATTTGGTGGAATAATAATATTTTGGCAGTATTCCTGTAAAAATTGGAAGTACTTTTCTTTACCTTTGAAGTTATTACACATGTACATTGAGGACAGATTACATAAGAACACTGCAGATGGAAAGTACAATGACGGGACATTATGCCACAAAACTACTCACTGAATCAACACAAATTTCCATGAAAGCTCAATATACATTATCATGAGGATACTGGTTTCTGCTGGTATATGTTGTAAATAACATAAACTATACATGTGCACCACTATAAAATGTGTATGTAAATAAAACAAATGAAGTAGACGGAAGCACAGAAGACATTGCTTTGTGAATTATAACACATCTATCAACCAGCACATTCAACTAATCAAAATGTTATGGGACGGAAATTATGGTATGGAAGATAGCTGCGATTAACTCAATGGATGCCTACTATCTGAGATATGTCAGTTCTCATATACCTAAATTTAAAAATTTCACTGCCAAAGTAACAACTCACCTATTGGAATGATACCTTGCAAACTATTTATTCTTATAATACACATTCTCAAATCAAGAGAGAAAACTGAATTCATCTGTTTTAAGGTTTGTATATATTTTTAACATCTAGTGAAAAACAGCTGGCATTCAGAGATATAAATAAAATCATAAAATAAAATCATCTCACACTTCATGAGCTATCAAGTCTTTTCCACTGGCTCTAAATCACTGTTACTGAATTCATAAAATGTATAACTGTGAAAATGACAAACAGGACCGTGGGATTTTGCATGCTGCTGATCAGCCAACTCTATTTCTCACAGCAATGGTGTAAGCTGGATCAGTATCATAAAATAGTCATCCATTTTATAATCACCTGACCGATTTGAATTTCTCTAAGGTACTAACGACAGTAAGGCGAATGCAACTTCTCTACAGCATGCATGAGAAACATTTACCTTAATTTACCAACCCTGTAGCCATTTAAGCTCAAGCCTTTTGGCCTGGGTGTAAATCACATATGTGGTAGCTTTACGTTTGAACAACTTTCATAAAGTGAAAACTGCAGGGCCCATGGCAAGGCCGTTTGTGCTTTAATCATTCCACCCGCATGATAACCACATAAGTGGTGCATTTAAGTTTGAACAAAGGTCCTAAAGTGAAAAGTGTATGACTCTTGGTACATGTGACAGTGTCTGAACACAGCCCCAGGACTTCATGGCTCTATCTGGTTCAGAAATGGCATCCAATGAGTTAAAGGCTAAAAAGATCATATCAGTACCTACAGCCTGAGCTACAGAATTATCTCTATGGCTACAATTTTAGTAGGACCAGACTGCTATACAAAAAGTACATGAAATCAGTAAGGCTACTTCAAACAAATCTAAATGGCACAAAACTTGCTCAAACCAGTACAACTGACTGGCCTCAACGTTTACACAAGATCCTGAACAAAGGCAATATCAAAGGGATTTTGCATCTCCATACAGTACTAACCTGTACATACTGATCAAGCCTGTACAACTGCCAAAATAATGGCACAGAACAATTTGTTTTGATTGTTCTTATTCAGTAACGACATGCCCTATCACAGCATTTCCCAGCCTTGCTGAGAAAAAAGCCACTGACCACTGTGATCCAATCACCTTCTCCTGACACATATCTTTTAAAAACAAGAGATTGTTTGTCCTGGAACACATAACCTGGAAGCAAGTAAACTGATTCTTTCTCCTGCCTGCAGACATTCCACTGTTAATACTTGTACCTGGTGTTTGAATAAGTGATACTGCATTTTATGGCAACAGTGATGATATTGTGATGTAATACAGTTGAATCAATAGTGAATGTAAACATTTTCAGACATCAATATCAAAACACAGGTCTCTGTTCAATAGGAACATTGCTTTGTAATTTTAAAAAAAATGCATTGGCTTGTTAAAACACCTTCCATATTCCGAAAATTTTCCGCTTTCTGCTATCCATGAAAATCACCCTGGTAGTAAACATCACATTGATGGTGCTGTGCTAACGATCATAGCATTGGTGTTGGCAGTGGTGGCAAAAAAAAAATCTGTAGATTTTCTCTACTGACTTTATTAAAGTGACTACATTGCAGGCAAAATTAAGTGATCATCTGTAGTTATAGAAAATACCAATATGCAAAACCGAAAGAAGTATCATGTGAAGTATTTACTCTCTCAGTTTGCTTCCAGGTAGTCCCAGGACTTGTAGTTAATAAAGCCTGTGTTGATGTTTGTGGTCATAATTGACAGATTAGCTCATGTGCAAAGTTTATTATTGTTTTGTTCAGAATTTCTATCAGTTCTGATAACAGTATCAAAATGTACAAATTTAAAGATGAATGTTCCATATTTTGATGCATTAACTCCTTTCATCCCAATGAAGTAATGGTATACTACTCAAAAGTTGTCTTCAAATCTCACCTTTTTCGTTCATTACACATGAACAGCATGTAACCGAATCATAATGACTTCGAATGTCCACACTGAATGTACCTTTCTTAGAGTACCACAAGACAAATTCTTTGTCTCCCACAACATTTTACATACTGTCTTCAAAGCAGTCTCTACACAACACTCATATATCACTCTTGGAGGCACTGTACTTTGTAAACTGACATCAGAATCCGTAACGTAGGGAACAAACACACAGATTTTGTTCCTGCCACACAAAACGTATAAATCAATAATATAATAATAAAATCAAATCAGATCTCACCAAACCATGAGATGTATTAAAAATGAGTGGCTTTTTGATCAACTGTTTCTTTTACAGTAAATACTGATAAAACATAATCTCCTGTAAACAAACAGATTATAAAATTGCTTTTGTATCTCACTCAGATTCCAATGAATGCTTCCCAAACATCATTTGCGCATTAACATGGGTCACAAAAACCAAACATTTACATTCTATAACACTCATTCATCTGCAGATACACCACACGGGCGCCGAAACTCCTGCCCTCTTTCATGTATCCATTTATTGGCTACCCATTTTGTTCCAACTAAAACTGGACATGCTGCATGCCTTGTGTCGTATATTCCGTCGCCATTTTTATATAAGTTGTACCAAAAAGCAGCACTGCCCTGTTAAAAAGATGAAACAAATAAAAGCATAAGTACAGACTCCTGAAGGGCCATTCTCACTATGGTATGCAGCAATGATCAGTTACATCTGTACAGATCCTTAATTCCACTCAACATTTCATTATTTCCCTTTTCTATATCTGTAAAATTACAGTAAGTACAGTCGACTCTGCTTAATCGCCCTTCCTCGGGATCACGGAAAAAGTAGGCATTTAAGCGGAGAAGGTAATTTAGGCCATATTTTTGGTAATGGGGTTAAATTTCCTTGATGTTGTTGTTTAATGTTATGCATTGACCCCTTCTTGTTGCCAGACTCAGGACAGACTCGAGTTTGACGATATTGTAGTGCACAAAATGTTTGATCTCCGCGGGATCTCTCATTGGCGACCTTGCAGTAGCCCAACAGACAATTAGGAGTAGGATGGCACAGTCGGGATCGACCGTTCATCCACATGACACATTCTCTGATCTAGCCGAAATCCACCAATACAATATTTACATTCTCCGCCTCGCTGAGACGGAAGGTGTGGGGAGAGGAGACTATACGGTTTTTGGCGCATTAGCAATATTGGACGGGCGACAGCAATATGCGTAGTGTGGGACGAAGGGGGAGGTGGGGAGGAAAGGCTTATCACACCTATTTCGGCGTGGCCACTGTCACTCAGTCAACCGGTCTGCCATCCGTTGAGCCGTTAAACCGTTTGTGTACATATATTTGTTTGTCAACTGTAATCCTTCAACCGCTGATCTTTGAATTCACAGGCGCCGAAGAGTGGTTGATTATCTGGAGTGAGAGACGATTATCCAGTGACTTTTATATAGAAAAAAATTCGGTTCCCTGGGAAACAAGGTGATTAAGCGGAAAAGGCGATTAAGCGGAGGACGATTAAATGGAGTCGACCGTATTCAGTTGCTTAAATGAACCTTTTCTTTGACAATGTCCATCATTGTAAATCTAAACTCCCCATGAATTATGATACAGTAAGTAACATGAGATCATCCTGTCAGGGTTAGTATCATTCAACATTCAGCATTATCGCTAACAACCATTACTAAATAGACATACACAGTAAGACTGACCAATGAAATTCAAAATCTCCTGAATTTTGCTCAACAAAAGAAAAGTTATATTTTCTGCCATTAAAAAGCAAGAGTTGTGTCTTTAATTTACTCAGACTGATAAATTGTTATGTTTCCCATTCTAGTGGTGAGTCTGTTCTGTTTTTCTGTCTTGTAATACATGTCACAGTGTTACATACTGCATCACCGAATTCTCCTATGGCATGTGATGCTACCATCAGAAGATGGTTCAAAGAGAATGTCTAATGTTAAGTCTCGATTCGTAACACCTAAGTATGATGACAAGAGTGATGGCAGCTCGTACAATTAGAATTTCTGATTGCTTTTTGTAAGGACAGACATGGGATCAGCATCTGACCTATGTCTCTCCAATAAATAGAGGCAAATATCCCCCCCCCCCCTTCCCCGTCTTGATATCACAGTAAACTTGGTGGTCTCTGGATAAATCCTACACCCATTATCTAATCCTATACCTACAAATACAATTCATACCTTTTTAGGAAAAAGTTTCAGGCCAATATGTGGAAAAACTGTGGCACCTCCTGCCTCTACATCTGACATCTGGGAAAGAAGAATTTAACAATGTAACCCAGTCAATGAGTTGTACGCATACAAACATGCGCATGCACACAGCCACATACACATATAGGCACATGCACACATGCAAGCACACACACCCCGTCATTCTCCTAGTCTTTCTTTCCAGTTTGACTGTAACTGCAGACATGTAACCCAATTACGAGATAAATTACCATAGAAGCATTTTTTTGTGTGACAATCTAATTTTCCTGAATCTCTTGAGAATAGCTTGACGCATGAAATTATTTCCCAGGTGAAAATGATCTATCCAGAATTTTTCAAAGGGCAGAGTACTGGTATTAAAATTTGTACAGGAGGTGTTAAGTAATGAGGAGAAAAGAAATGCATTCCTTTTTCTAGTTCTAGTTGTCATTATTTGAACATCACTGATTATGATACATTTTTCTCTCAGTATGAATCAAGGTTGCTAACTTCAAATATTTTGTTATCATTAGTCCTGTAACATCACTGTGGATTACTCCAGACTTCAACCTCATACAATCATGAAAAGTACTATCATGTAAGACTCGTGTCCACTCCTGATTTTTCCCTGAAATTAGATCCTCATGAAAAAAACAGACACCTCTACCTGTATAGATGTACAATACTCTCTGTGTGAGATGGGATCTGATTATCAATTTCATGTGAAGTGATAAGTAAAGAGTCTGGATGGTTCTGAAGTAATTTATAGTTGAAGGAGAGCAACACCTTCCCTAACATAGATGCTCAATATTTTCTTCAGCACACAGGACACCACATCAGCAGCACCATATACACTACCACTGCTTCAGCAAGCATAAAATGACAAACTGAACAAAAAAGGATTGTTTTGCAATGAATTTTTTTTCAGTCCTGTCATGTGACTAGGAGATTATCACTCACATGTTGATTTGTTTATAAAATAAGTGCATGCCTAGCTGCTCTTGTTGAATAGCATGCAATCATATATATACAGAGCATGTAAACGAACCAATGTATGAGCAATAATCTCTTCGACATATGATGGAACTGAAAATACCTAATTCTAACATGGCAGAAACATCAAAGCATAATGATGTGGATAAATGGCATGTCTCCTTACAAAGACAGACTTGTCTTGCAACAGATTCATTCATTTTTACAACTTATTAAAACTTACATAATTTAAAAAGGTAGCTATTCTGTTGCCAGTCCCAAGAGACTTGAAAGCATCTTTTTCTTCTTTCTATAGAGATCAAGTTGGAATAGAGAGATACAGTGGCAAATATTAGCACAAACAAACACATGTATATCCTAGAAAAGACACAGACCATCTTGTGAATCATCAGATTTGTTATGTTGTCCCTGGATGGCAAATTAGTTCAGGTAACTCATGGCTTTACCATTGCCACTTTCCATTATTGTCCAAATAAAAGAAAAAGACCTGGGTCATTTGTGCTGAAAGGGTCTAAAATCTATCCCAGTGGTGTAATGTCTCTAAGTGTAACAAATGCTTCTAGCTCTCATTTAATGAATTTGTAACCTTTGATAGGCATCTTTCTGAAGAGTGGGGAGAAATGGAGCAAATTTTTCAATGGATCAAAAGATACCCAGAGATAACAAAACAAATCTGTGACTCAAGTGCCATGCATGAGGATGCTGCTACCAGGCTACAAAACTTGACACAGAATCCCCATGCTTCAATGGACTGCTTGCCAAAACAGCTAGAATCTTCAACTCCGGCCATAATTTTGTTTTCCCAGAACCCTCTTATCACAGCAGAATTTCACAGAGTGCCTCCACATAAGTTAGTGCACAGCAAATCTGGGGATTGGCATGTGTTCTCAGTCAGGGACACCAAGGCATATTTAAGAGTTTACGAAATTCTAGCTGTCTTGGAACATACATGTAAGAGGTTAAGAGTACATTTTCACCAAATCAACTTACATAATTTAGAAATGTGGCTATTCGATTCCCGTATTTCTCTTCAAACGGATTCTTTATTCTCCTCTGAAACATAACACCATGAAGAACTTTTCCTTAATCATCTGCTACATGATAAATAGTGTGATATAAGTTGCTTCATAAGTACTGGTCCATATCAATAGTAGTGGTACCTCCTCAGATGCAACAATCATTAATGTGTCTCAGAAAAACTTGGAGGCTTTTCATAACTTTTACCTCATAAACCTTGCCAATACAGGTTTCTCATTTCCAGCCATGGCATCAATGTTTACTTGCACCTTTTTTCATTATATTCATAATCACCATTACCACCATCATCAAACAGAATTAAAACTCAGCAGAAAATACGTCGTCATCATCATAATAACCAACAGCATGATACAAATATCTTCACAATATAATATTTCATCTTCACAATATATAATGTTTCATCTTCACAAGGTGACGTTTCACCTCCCATGAGAATTCATATAATTCAACAGCCCATTTGTATTTCTACTCCTTAAATAACATCATCAATGAAAGTGTTTTCACAGAGAGTTCTGCACAACATTTATGCACATGAGTTTATAAAATCGCCTGAGCCCAAAAAAATTAAACATGACTTGGCTTAAGTTTGCAGAGAATGTTAACCATTTTACAAGAGAGAACAAAATAATGGGACTGAGGATCTGGTTTAAGGATTCCTTGAGTTTCAGAAAAGCATATTCAAGAATCACATGTTCAACAGATTCTAGATGAATAAACTAAGCCTGAGATGAAGAATTCCAAATTCCCAGCAAGTTCAGAGATATATTGATAAACACCACTGCTAGGACTGTTCATTATTTATATCTGCAAATTCTCCAACATTCAATCAGAGAGGGAAGTTTGATCATTACTCTTCACTTCTAATACCTCAGAGAGGGCAGAATTAAATAATAGATTTATACTTCTGACAGCTGCATTACTGCCTTCAAATACCAGAATCTGATATCTCAAATTGTGTAAAGTTTTCAAGCACTGATTTCCTATGACCAAATTGGTCACCAGTAATAAACTTGCAAAAATAAGACTAGAACTGCCGGTATCTGTGTAGTTATTGGCACTTGATATATTATTCCGGAATTGCCTAATTTTTCAAAGAAAATAATAACCTGAATATGCACAAACAATTCTCTAAAATCAGATTGCACAAAGAAAAACACTGATGTCTATACAGTGTATAAAGAGTAAGATAATGTGGACTAATTCCATTCATCTTTAGATCTCTTGATGTGAAATCAACAGAATAAAAACAATACTTACTCTTGCAAAATCAAAATGGGGTTCATAATGTCCTCCTAACCCATAGTTAGCAATCTGAAAAAGACAAGTGGATGATCAATGTAAGAGGTAAGAACTTCCTACTGTGACAATAGGACATACAGTATGATGAATATGCTGTGAGATAACAACACAGAAGATTATTTTAAAATCCACTTATTCTCTGCTATTATTCTAGGATGACAAGGTGATATTATGTTAATGAAACCTAATTACTGTAACATAAGAAATTTCTTCGTCAGCAGACTATTCTGTAATGACAGCCATGAAGAGCAATTTACTTAAATGATATATTATACAGTCAATTATTACAGAGTATCTAGACATCAATTTCAAACACAGCATTTTTAAGAAGCCTGCAGTCACAGACCCCTCTCCCACCCGTCTTCCCTTTGAAGATACCTAGAACAGTGTAAAAGTTTTCAAGGAAACAAAACAAATACAGTACAGTGGAAACTCCAAATTTTATAATGACTCTGAAAATAGCAATTTTCACTCCTTTTCAACCTGATTTTTTAAAAACAAATTTTTCCAACATAAATCCATTCCAATTCCAGAAAGCAATCTGCTGTATCCCGTCCTATGACCCTTCTGGGAACCTGGATTTCTGCTTCTGTCACTCCAAACTATGATTGCTTGATGTCATATTGGGAAAAAATGTGCGAAAGCACCAACCAAGGATGCATCTTTCATAAAGTGTGGGGGGAAAGTCTACATTTATTAGACTTTGACTTGATGCTGCTGGTTTTCTAAACTATCATCCACTCTCCAAAATCCATACTCAAGTCTTAAGCCAAAGACAGAACATCTAGTAAATAAATTCTCTCTCAGCTGAGATAGAATTTTCATTCCTGACATATACTACAGCCAGTATTATCAGGTTTTGTTCAACATTTTCAGTCATCTCCATTAATTTCAAACCAAGAAGAAGCAAGAAAATTGGAGTGAAGAAATGTAAGGAAAGTTACCTGTAATTCTTCTGCTGTACTCATCTCTAATCCTGTAATGGCAGCCATTCTGTTATTCAGGATCTCCACAACTGGGTGTTCTTCTCCTTTCAACCATGCACTGTAATATAACCAACACAACAGCTTGTTACCATAGTTATTTTACATGGTTAATGCAACTTTTATACATGGAGATCCTTTCAACCTTACTGCAGAAAAATTAATCAAAGTTTAACGACTTCTTAACATTAATATCTCATGAGGTGCAGGATCAACAGATGCAGGCAGGAAATCCAGATCAATGATATTTATGTACAAGTCAGCAACACTGTAATGATACTAACTGTACTCCTTTACAGCCACATATAAACTTCTGTGCAATACAATCAGAACAGACAACTAAGATTTTTCCTGGGAAAATAAAAGACACTATGACAATACTGACCTTTTACTTATTCTGTAACTAGCTGTTTCCAACTCTCCAGTCTTAGCATTCTGAACTGTAGCTCTGTTCAGCTGTCAATGGATATGTAGTGTAAAATCACAAATACAGAAAGAAAAAAAAAATATTTTAAACAATAGCTGTGGCTTTAACTTTTGCATAGAGATGACACCCTTTGAAAAAAAAAAAAATTGGCATTCCCTGCTCCAAAAACTTGAATTTATGTAGTATATGTAAAAAAAAATCTGAATCAGCACCAAAAACGCACTAAATTTAGAGTTGTCAACCGATCAAAGGTACAATAATCCTTTCATTTTCTCACAGAATTAAAAAAAAAAAAAATTATATTCATAATTTCTATGTCCCTCCACTGCTTACAATCTTAACTTGCTTTGTATAGTTTCCAATTTAGTGCATCCTTCATCTGCACACATTGCTGGAAGAAAAAATTCCTCTTCCCCTTTTCTTTTGCTAGATAACTGCTTCTTTACTTGGGATTGCAAACACTATTTGTTTTTAAAATTGGAAAGATTCCTAGTAAACTGGAGTTAGTGGCATATCTGTTTTTGCCCTCTGATTATTTATAATCTGTTTTTTTAGACCTGTTTTTAGCATTTCACACTGAGTTGTTAAAACCCTGGATTTTAATATCATCTTCTTTTGCCATCCTTTATTTGAGCAGAATAAGAAAGCTCCTATGTAAAACATTCTGTATCAAAGCAAGCCTCAAGTACACATATGATCGTTGTTTTCATTAACACTCTCAGAGCCTTCCATGGCCTTCAATCAATGAACACTCTGCTCTCAACAAGCCCGAGAGGAACCGTGCATCTCCTGCTCTCAGTCTCTTACCCTGGGAGTAGCCAGATGTTTGATCTGTGTGATCTCATCATCACTGATTACATCATGGTAGACAACCACCCAGGGATCCAGGTGCATTGTCTCCTCCTTGGCTGGCTGGAGTATCAGTAATGGATGGTTGTTGGTCACATAACGGCAGGTCATTTTGTGCTGGTCCTTCACAGGCTGATGGGGAACAGAAATGTGTTAAAAACACGTGAGTGTTGCAAAGTCAATGAGGCATTTGTTTCAATTCCTAGACAATGCCATTCTCTTATCCATGCACCTCATCTTCAGGATTTGAGACTGGTGAAATAATTAAGTGGTCTATACAAGTTAGCTGAAGAATTCTAAGATTGAACTGAATATTTATCATATTATAAAAACTGACAAGATGAACATGAAATCTACTTCACTTCTCCTGAAACGGACTTTTTGTGGAAATTCAAGTGTACACTGCGGACCTACAGGAGTAAATGTAGTGCCTGTTTCAATTTTTGGCTGGTCAACACTGGGAAGCCCAAATGATTAGCATGCTCCAGTCCAGGGACAACATTTCCTCACAATAGACAGCACGACTGAAATAATTAGGATATCTTCAAACATGTTTTTCTTACTATAATGTTCTCGCCTCGACACAGAGCTTCATATGTGAGAAATTCATCTGAGTTTCTGTATTCATCCCTGTTAAGCTGATAGCCAGGTTTTTTAGGCTCTGCTGACCGTCTTTTGCGACTCTCATCCTGCAGCATTGTTTCAAAGTATCGCTTGTTGTTCCCTGCCCGTTCATGGCTAGGATCTGGAAAGAAGAAAAGTATTTTCAAAGCCAAGTTGCTAAAGAAAAGTTACAGTAAATTGTTAACTCTACAAAAAGTAAAAATGATTTACGATATTTACAGTTTTTGCTCCTCCTCGCTCAGATGACAGAATCACAACAGAATACACTTATATGTGATTTCATTAAAACCTTAACTGGCAGACAGATTTACTAGTATGAAACACAGTTTATTTCTGTGACAATACACAGTTGCCAATTCTATAATGAAAGCATATCTGACATTAATAAACTCATGGTGAAATTGTACTTCTTTATGGCAAGCAGTGTTAAGCATCTTAGAGACAGTTCAGAATGCTGGATCACTGGCACAGATGATGATAATGAGTGTTTTCATGTTGTGTACATTCCTACCAAAAAACAAAAAAATTCTTTGACTAAGTAACAATGTAAAGATTACCTTTCACGCCATTCAAAACTGTTCTATGTCATAATTTTTTTTATCCCCAATTGTAGTTCCCCTTACCAGCCACAGAAAAGACCAAGTATCCAACCTTAAGACAGACAACCAGTACATACAAGATATTGTAGACTAGGACCTGACCAAGTCAATTTCTAGTCCACAAGTTTGATTTGGTGTCTATACATCTAATTCATAAAATAAAATGGGAACTTAGGACAAAGGATATGGAGGTTTTTAGAGTGCACTAAGTCCGAGGACATTTGGTCCTCCTATATTTATATACCAAATCAGTATTTTCATAAAGTACCATAGAATATGCCTAGCATATTCAAAAAGTCAATCTAGATGGTAACTGCATTATTAATTTTTTATGACCAATTTATAGTTTCTGCCCAGTGACAATGGCAAGTATTGTAAGCTGTCTAACACTTCTGTGCCATCTCATAGTCCCTTCCCACTTTCTCAGTATCCTGGACAGGGATTCTCACTTACCTATCTTTAGCAGCTCATTGGTCAACTCTAGAGCTAAGGCCACATCACCAAGCTGGAGAAAACAAGAGACAAGATTAAGCTTACAAGCACAAAGAGTAAACAGAAAAGAATTTCAAGTTTCAATATTGCAGGGATGTTGAACCAAGAGGAATGATTTGGTCAAAGCCATAGGGAGTCACCCGTAAATCATGTGTCTGATGGAGTGGGAGGGGAAATTGTCAAGGTGAGCATATGTATACTTTTCCCTTGACGGTCTGAGGCTACAGTCCAGGGTAAAAGAAAGTACACTTGCACTGGAAGACGAAAGAATCAATATCAAACAAATGAGTAGCATATATGGGGATAGGGGCTAAAAAAATTGGGAAACTTGATAACAAATTACAATCCTTTCTTGTTAACTCAACAGTACTTTGAGAGGCAGGGTACAGAGTGTACTTGTATGATGGAGGGGAAGGGTACTGCTACCAGTCAGACCCTTCTTTAGTCTAAAAGCTGTGCTTAATACCATGACACTGAGCCATGTATGAACCGTTCTGCTGCAGGGCACCTGGCAACTTCCCCATCCTGACTGCTCAATAGCTTCACAGAATTTTTCAAAGAAATTTCCCTTCTATCCTGACATCTAAGTGCAAGCACCACAGCCCTCAATTACACACAAGATAAAAAGACTAATGACGAACATTATCACGCAGAGGGCTCTACAGATTCAATCAGCAAAATCAAGATAATGACCAATCACTAATCCAAATGCTGTGATCCACAATCCTGTCCACATATGAAGAAATTTCTGAATCCTTATATTTTCAACATGATATCATGAACATAACATTCAGATGTTCCTTCCAGCCAGAAACATTGCCACTATGAACAATAAAATAATCAGTGAAAAATAAGAGATCCACTACAAATCTGAATATGACAATAAACAAATCCACAATGACAAGACATTGCTTATTCCATAACTTCCACTGATTAGTCCCACTTGCTTACACACCACCTTTCAGCCACACATCCAGTAGCCATTTCATTGAAAGTAATTATGATTACTGAATGATTTTACAGTTTATTCATTATTATAAGTCAACAATACTAATCCATCACCGTAACTGGCTCTTTTCTTCCCGTGTCTTGTATGTTAATCAGTTTGCTATTAGGCCCATTCGTCAATTCCTATACAATAGACTTCTTCCATATTATGAGGCGCTCAGGTCAGCATGAAGACTTGACTTCAGTCATTCTTAGTTTTTTCCTAGGAGTGACAGCTGGAAGGGGGAATAATTACATTAAATTAAACATCCCCACTACTCCACACTCTTACTTCAAACCCTGGCTGGCCAGATATCACTCCCCTCCTTCCCCCTGTGACTGCTTCCAAGACGTAATAGTTTCCCTTTAGAAGCATCCATCATCCATGCCCTGGCCTAAGTCATTACTGAAGCCTTTATGCAAATTTGTAATCACCGCCAAGCTGCCAAAGCTACTTCCAGCAGCTATAATAAACACATTCTTCATATTTAAATCTTTCTCTCAATAGAGATGAATCTGGCTGAGGTTTCTACCACTAGATCATCAATACAATGAGACATAATAGTGGTCTCTTGAAAAGGTACTGAAGTGAGGTAGGCAGGGAAACATGAGGCTGACAGACATTCATCCACAACTTCTTCAGCATCTGACATCAGATGGCCATAATAAATAGAAAAAACCCTGGACTTAATTTCAACGTTCAATAATTTCAAAAATTCCAATCTTATGCCAGTGAAAGTTTACACAAACATTAGCAGATGAAAATGTCTGCTAATGCTGCAAATTTCAATTATCTAAGTGCTATGATTGTATCACAACTGATAAATGAAAAACATATGTCTATCAATATCATGCCCAGTGTGCAGCCTGATACAGTGGCTCCAGCAAGTCACTTTTTAATGTTTTTCTTTCTTTTTTTTAGCTAAAACAAAAGATAAGCAAATAAATCAATGAGAGCTGCAGCAATTATTGATTACATCTGTCTGTTAATGTGTTGAAAATTTCATGTCAGTTTTTATTGGACTTTGAACTGAGCAGTTTTTTTTCTTTGGACACCCAGTACATTGCCGCTCCTCTTCATGCATGTGAAACTTATTTAGCCTGATGTACAAATGGGTCTGACTTGCTTGCCTGCAGTAGGATAAGTAACAATATGCGTGTCATGTGAATTCTTTTGAAAAACCTAAACAAATAACTTAAATTACCAATATTCTCTCTGTGCTAAGGCCCTAGCTCTTGTGCACCCCCCTCCCCCTCCCCCCACATATTAGTCCTCAACTACTCTTTTTTCTCCTCTTTCTTTGGGGGCCCTCTCCCCTCACCCTCCCTTCTCCACAATACAAAGAATGCAGGAACTCCAACTGCTCTGACCAAAGTCAGTATCTGTATATTTGTCAGAATCTATCTGGGCAAATTCTTCCTCATCAGTAAGTTCTCAGACCTATACCACAGAGCACATTTATGACATATTCATGACATTTGTGACCAATTATGTGCATTTCTCAGATTGACTTTCTTGATATCATCATATAATCAGGGTCATATTAATGTCCACATTTACCTGAATAGTTACAACAAAGTAATGGTCATTTGATTAATTATCATTCATCCTACAGCCTAATCCCAAGATGTGACCCCAGATTAGCTCACTGCTTCGGGCCATCAGAAGATTATGCAGTCTTAATGTATTCTCCATAACATGAAGTACAACCAGTCAAGTGGTGAATGTTGAAATTTGTCCTTGAATAGAGGACACAACTTTCAGAATTCTTTTCATCCTTGGGCCCAGATGGTTGGCTCAAACATGGCCTTTGTTATTTTCTGGCCATATACACTAAGAAAATACTAGATAAATATAAATGAGGATACTAAGTGGACATTATATATGCTTTATCAGTGTGCTTCTTAATTATTACTTTGTCATCTGTCCCGTCATTTGTTAAAAACAGTTGTATGCCTTTATACCAGAAATGGTCTGGGCTTATTTACAAATAAACTTGTTAAACTTGTTGGACTTCATTTATGTCATTCTTAGGATAAACATAAAATTAATATGAAAATGTAGAAGCATAGTACTCATTTATTCCTCCTCTCAATTCACAGCAACCTATTTTTCCTCCAAAATCATACAAATTCCAACAGTCTGATACCCTGTTTCAACATCTTCATACAGAGGCAGTCAGACAAAACAACATGGCTATTCCTATTGCTGTTGTTTTCGAAACATATTTATGTCATTTCTAGGACACAGACAAACATGAAAGTGTGAAAGTTTAAAACTTATTTTATTTCTCTTGTCTCAACTCACAGCAGCCTGTTTTCTCACTTAAATCATCCACATTCCAAGCAAAACTACTACGTGATACCCTGTTTCAACATCTCCAACACGATCAAATTACCTGTCAAATTAGCAACACTGCTGGGGATAGATTTGGCTCCTCTCAGCCCATTACTGTTAATTAGCAGATGATAAATGCTGGTCTTGGCCAGACAGCCACAGGTCAAAGATAAATCTTGTGTGGTCAATAACTCATCCCTTCATTGTCATGAGTGTGGAGAGAACCCCATTAGAGCATAATGAAATATTGATTTCCTCATAAACAGTTCAGTGTGAGAGCCAGACTGTGCTGTCTTCCTTGTCTGTGATTAATATTTCCAGCCATAATTGTGTGTGCACCTCATGTCTGATGGCCTAATCTCACAGAGTGACTTACTGCTATCATAATATGGGCTCAGTTGTGAGATATTATTATGAGAATTGTGGTGGATGTAAACTCACTGGTATCACATAATCTAACGGAAAATGTTTCATTTCTGGTCCTTTTATTTTAGCCCTTGTCTGGAATATTATATACTGGAATATTATATACAATTTCCTCTCTGCATAGCCCGGTTGAAAAGTATATAGCTCCACAACCTAATTTGAATTAAACAATATGCAACAGGCTGAAAACTTCCATTAAAGCAAAAGTTTAGCTTATCAAAAAATGAACTGGCTATATAATATGCTGAGATGTTAAAATACTGTGGGTTGCTGTTGCAGTGAAAAGTATAACTACTTCAAATTCTGAAGAGCAGAGTTGTCATTGATTCTGTATTGGTTCACTACTATTAAGACAGACCAGAAAACTCAACACACATGTATGAATTACACCATGATTTGGCCATATCATGAACCTGAGATGACAGTGTTGAAAGGAAAATTCCCATCTTTTAACTAAGAACCTCATACACAGATCTTGGGGAAGTCCCTGACTCACCACAGCCTGAGAGTAAGACAAATAATCCAGAGTGTCAGTTCTGCTGACTGTCTTTATCTGTTCCTGAGACTCCCGTTCCAGAGCCGCCTGCATCCACAAACTGCTGTGGTAGAAGTCATTATCTACATAGCTCAGCCTCCCCAGCAAGAAGCACTCTCCAGCTGTGAGGAGTAGTGAGGACATGGCAAATGAGGCTATCAAGGTCTACTGTGTTGCTGCTTTATCACAGTTGATGTTAGCTGTGGTTCTCTCATGAGCAGGCAGAGCATGCGAGTTTCATTCCACAAAGCGACAGTTCGCAAATTTGTTTTAGGCTCCAAAATGTTGATGCAGGCATGCGTAACAGGGTGTGCAGGTTCCAGATTCCAATATTCAATCCTGAAATGGCCGGTTACGGGTTAAAAACCCATAATGCGCTCCCACAATACTGACTCCGGCAGAGGGTATCAGTAGCTCCTCATCTCCACAACTGATCTGCACTTCAGCACGCCGGTTTCATTCTACGATTGTTAGCTTGGAAATTCAATTTATTTATTTGTCTTACAGTCAGCAAAATGAGACCTATGTTGTTAAACAACTGAGATCCTGGGCTCAAAAGGTGTCAAGGCCTTTTGACATAAAATTTTTGCTGGTTGTGGAAATTAAACAGAATCATTTCTGTTCAAAAGAATTTTAAATTTCGGCATAAATGATCAATATTTGTGGATAATTTTTGTTTTTGTTAATGACTTCCACAGAATAAAACTGTTCTTTACTCACAAAACTTCTTAAGACTTTTAAATGAGATAGCCCTGCCACTACCAAAATCTATATTTTGGGCCAGGATAATGCTAGCTCAGAATGTTACCTTTCACTAATTTGACACGGTCAAAGGTTATTTTAGCCTCATTTTGTCTAAGCACAAGACTATTATACTCCACGATGCTGACCTAGGTGGTAAAGAATACAGGATTTAGCTCATGATAGAGCACATACAACCACATGCAGGTATCATTCCACATATTATTTGGGCAGAAACTTATGATTATTTTTTCCTAGTACACTCATAATGCTGTCTTAAACATGCTTTCCAAGATGTGAAGGTTCCTGGCAGCACAATTTTACATACAGGTCATGCATGACAACTAGCCTTCCATGCCAAAATTATCTGTTTCATCCAGCAAGTTCATTCATGAAGTAACATAGGTAGCTGTAGACCAGGTGGGTTCCATTTTTTCATGTTAAGTGTTGATCATCCACATCTGCAGGCCCTCCAGTTACACACCTTTGCCCTCAATCATACACATCTTCGATGCAGACGGTAGACTGTTTACCAAAGTCAAGATCTACTGTTTTCACAGTGTATGCAATATAAAGCCAGAGCTGCAGTTTTCAATCCAAAATGGCCGGACATAAATTAGAAACTCATAATGCATTCCCTAGATGTTGACCTGGGCAAGGGGTGTCACCAGCTGTTCTCCACAACGGATTTGCACTTCCGCACACTGATTCACTCTACAGCTGTAGCATTTAATCAGAGAGAAACACAGAAATAGGCAGGAAAGAATGAGGTGCATGAAGAAAAGAAACAGGAGAACTCACCTTGTAGTAAGAAAATGCCAGATAGTCTAAGACCTCTGCTCTTTCCTTGTGCAAGAAGAAATTATAGACAGTCTCCTCATCGTCTGACTCCCCTCTTCTCTGTTGGCTCCGTTTCTTCCCATTCATGCTAGATTCCTTCTCCTGTTCACTCAAAGCCTGTTCCATCCACAGTGTGGTGTGATAATAATCTTCTTTGTTATATGAAAGACGACCCAGCTCAAAACATTCTTCCGCTGATGTGTAGAATTGGAGTGGTGGGCAAAGGGCATAGCCAGGCAATGGATTCAAGAGACAGAAGCAACATAAGTCATGCAGGTTAGTAACTATACAAGACTGCAAAATAACTTCTCAGTAGTTTGCATGCATTCTCACAAAGGGCTTTTCAATCAAATGTCCAACTAAGCATCAAGTCTCAAGATTTTGACCCAATTGTCTTCTTGTACAATCCAATAAGCAAAAGCAGGAAGTGGTCAAAGAACATCCAGTTTACTGCTTTAATCAATATGGTCTGAAAACCTGAGGTAACTGTTTATTACCTTAGCATGAAAGGCTTTAAAAGGGAAGTATTCTCAAATTAAACTATGAGGGCCACTTCATAATGTCTAATTTGGGGTAAAGACATGGGGGCCAAATCAGGTAAAATTATGAGGGCTTCACTATACTAATACACCAGACTGATTCTGGGCAAACTATGGGCATTCGTCATCATCATGCTATTGATGAGCAAAATCACACTAATGAACAGGCAGGCGGTTATATCTCTCACTCTCACATGCAGTCTTTTATATCAAACTGTTAAATGTTAAACTACATGATGCACAAACTCACTACACAGCAACAAGAACAACAATAAAAAAATGGTCGTATTATGTTGTTGTGGTTTAAACTGCAATTATCTCATACTAATCCATACCTCACATCGCATTATAAAAATAACGGCAAAAACCACTAATTACATGAAATATATGCATATAATGTACCCTTTACTGCCCCATTCAGCAACAGCTGGTCTTTGGTAGTTGGTAAGCTAGAGAAGCCCCATTCTCTATGAATAACATCAATTTTCCTATTCATATTATGCACATTAAATATAACAAGCTTTCAAAGCGCCTCCTATCAAAGTTATTCAATGTGTAACATTTGTGATGCTTGTTATTTGTTTGGGCTAGTTCTCCCTCCTCTCCTCCCCCCCGCGACGGTTCTGGACCGCGGCTCCGGCCCTCCACGATTCAAGAATATTGCTGTTAGTAGCGGCTGACCTTGTTGGGATCAGTTTGTTTTTTTTCTCTCTTTTAACTAGGGCGGTAGTGCGTTTCGCACCCGCCCCGCCCGCTAGTATTGAGACTGTCTAGTGTCAAGATCAGCTCGACTGTACAGTGCTTTGAGTAAACGCAGTAGCCTTCCCGAAGGTTCGGGTGGGATGCTTTGAGTAAATGCAGTATTAGCCTAGAAGTTGCTGTTCGTACCTTCAAGACTAGCATGTTTGTTTGGACGCATCATACGATGATGACGCCATTTATTCCAGAATTTCTACTGAAATTATTATAAAAGGCACGAGAGTGAGAGAGTGTAGAGTTGTTGGCCATTATGGTCTGTGCATTGTGAATTATTTGCTGGTTACACCTTATTACCAATAAAGAACTATTCTGTTTCGTGCACAGCAGACTTGGTTTGTGAATCAAAGTAGCAACGTCAGTGGCGTTTCTAAGGAGATTCTATTGTATTCATTGCCTCTCCACTACAAGCCAATACTGATCCACGCTTGCTCGCTACACAATGTTAGCATCGCTGGGGGAGTTCTATGATATTGCCGGTATGGGTAAGGATATATTTTGTCAAATGTAGCTAAGGAATTAATGCATGGACCAATATAGAGCATTATATAAAATTCTTGCTCCAACAGAATGGCTAAGCTAAACAAGGCTGATAACTGATATACTCATCCTGTATAATTCTATCTGTTACATATTTCCAAATGACTGCCAATGAAACACATTAAACGCAAATAAAAATTATGCTGTTATTCTCCAGCAGTAGACGCTACCCTTTACAACAACAGCCATCCCTATGTCCCTTTTTCAGGTGCCCCCCCTCCCTCCCAAATGATGTAAATTTGTTAACATTTTCACTATGTGTACACTAAAAATGCCTCGTAGCAGCTTTAGCCATCAACAAGACAACCAGGAATTCACCCTAGTGCTGCAACATATCATCAGTTTGGAGACATTTGAGAGCTTGTGCATTAACGATGGGATCTCTTATCATTGTAAAAATTACAGTAATTCTGAATGATGAACACTACTATGGGTGCTTTCAGCATCAATGCATTAATGTAATTCCTGTAAGGGTAAGCGATCGCATTGTTAATGCAGAAGCTCTCAATTAACTCTTTTTCGTATTAGTCTTCCTCAATCCCCATAACAAGGAATGATGATGAGAGTGATAGATAATTTTCACTTCTGGGGATAATATGCTAGCTGTACTAAAACTATAACTGTGATTCTTTGGTAAAGTTGATGCTATTACCCCACATCCCAAGCAGTGCCCATGACTCTCCAACATATGTTCTTCACCCCAAACATCAATTTACAGCAATGGTGGTTCTAATATTCCCATTACCCTTGCTTTCCCCACTCAGTGGATCCTTTATAGATGTTCAATACAACAGTGACATGTATCTTCCTCTTGTAGTAATGACTCTCAACATTTCTACTATCCAGTGAAGACCCATCCTTGCTACACCTTATTACTCAGTACAAGAAGGATCTATGTATTATCTTCTAGTAGTGATCTAAACAGCCTTTAATAAGACAGCTATCACCCTATTTGCTCCTACTGCAGGGTTTTGATTCTTACCTGACAGTACAGGAGACTTGACTCCACCAAGATTACCATGAGCGACAGTAGAAGTGTCCAACTGGTAGGTGTCCTGCAATCTCATGAGGGCAGAGGCAGCGCCCTTCAGATCTTCATATGACGGCAAGTCAGTTCGGACTTGGTCAATCTGGTTGTTCATTGCTTTGAAGCAAAACAATAAATGGCAAAACATAAGTGCTTGTTCCTGAATAGCAGTTCAGATTAAAAATGGGTAATTTTACCACATATATCAGACATTCCTGATCATCCAATACACAATATAAAACTACTGTAGACAATGGAAACAGAAGTATTGTATAATCTTTTATTTACAGCAAAAGACCATAAGGCTGTGCTGTTGATAGTGTATCTGCTAAAGAGTACATAATATTAACTGAAAATCTGAAAAACAAGAAACAGCAAAAGTTCCAGAAAACCGGAAACTGCCCGTATATAATACTTACTCTGCCAGGTGTTGTTGGAGAGAATAGGAAGAACATCTCTGTCCCAGTCTAGTGTAAATCGTTTGATAAGCAAGAAAGCATTGACTGGGTTGCCTAGATATTTGTCTATATTTTCTAGAGCCTTGGCGCTGTGTTTCCTGTAATCATCAGCCAGCCTGAAAAAAATGAGAAACATCTGTCAATATTTTGCAGCTTTACATAATATGCTCTCAAAGGTTACTTCCCATTCAGTGACTTATTTACAGATTCATCATAACCAGCCAAGGGCTTGAACTGGAAAGAGATCCTACTGAGAACCCACGGACGGGACTCTTAAGACTTTTTTATTTTCAGGTCTTTCAGTTCAATGACAGTCCTAGTTAACTAGTAGTCACTGTCAAAACTTCATCGTATATTATTGACAAAAAACATGCAAATTGCATGAGTGGGTAGTAGATATTACTTTTGACATCAAGCAGACATGGTGACTTGCTTCCAGGCCTTCAGTATCAGCAGGACGACCGACAAGGCCAAAGATATTACACACTGAATAAAGGAAATCCTTCACCAAGAGAACTGTTGCTTTTTTTTTTAAATGCAGAGAACATCGAGGGATGGAAGGAATCACACTTTCAACCTCATAAGTAAGGATACTGGGTGGTGATAAAACTGGCACAAATCACAGAACAAATACAATGTTAACAGATCAAGAACACGGCAATATAAAGTGGCAACAATATACATGACAGGTACAGTGGACACAAAACATTCAAATTTTATTGGCCCAAAATGGAATGATTTGAGTGATAGGATCTATCCTTCTTAAGTAATGATTCCCTACATCCCAATGATTTTTGTTTGGTTTTAATGATTGCAAATTTTGTTTTGTTTCTGATGAGTTTCTATTTTTACAAAAATATCTGTCACTGTTGCCAGGAGCCATGTCCTCCTGACTCCTCATCAATACACTATTTCTGCATATCATTATCAATGTCTGCAACACATTTCTTGTTCTCTACTTGTTTTTGTGTTGTTGCTGACATATATTATTGTTGCAATATGAATTACAGACATCTATAGTGCTTTTGTGGAATATTTTTTTTAGAAATTGTATGATTCGATTAAAAAAAAAAATGTTACTGCATCTCTTTCTTAATGGGAAGTAAATACATTCCAACAGTTCAATCCGGTCCTCTCCCCACTCGGGTCCACGGCCCTCGCCAAGACCCCCTACCCTTCCTGCTGAGACACTGATGGAGAGTCTCGCACTGCCGGGGCAAGATCAATATGGGGTGTCATTTTACACTGGTTATTTTCCAACGGGACAGACGAGCCGATTTCACCGGATGAACGCCTTAATTGACAAGTCTCCGATCTCCTCTCGATCATCACCCCAAAACCAAAGCCTTGCGTGAATTCCCCTCATCCTCCATCGCCTGCGGGTCTGGTTGTGGACAGCTTGGCTTACCGCCTGCTGATCAAGGCGCTAAATCGGGACACCCCCAGACAACGGCGTTAGACTATCCCGACAAACAACTAAACTGCACATCGCATATAGACGTAAAAAAAAAAAAAATTCTGCACAAACACAATAAACACAGTCTCATCTGAAACAATATAAAATTTGCAGTCAAGACCATCCGATGCTAGCATTTCTTTTCCAGCCAAACACAGCCCCTGCCAAATAGAAAAAAAAACAACAACCCGCAGCCCTCAAATCTTTTGCAGCTTTTTCAACCCAGACCAGGCATTTCGTTCACTGCGCTCGAAAAGAACCAAAAAAGTTGAGTTTAGATAGCACTGTTCTTTGTTGCCATATAATTATAATGGCCCATTAAATGTCGATAGCCTGATGTCATTTGAGAAACAGTTATACATGTATTTTTTAAACGTAACACGACTTTTGGACATCTGAACTGTCCATTGTCCGTCTAAGAATGATGACAGGTTTTTAATCCATCGGTTACTGAGAAAGATGACTCTATTTTACCTACATCTTGGACAGCATCCTCACCGCACAACTAATGAACAAATTTTTACACAGCACATAAATAAAGAGCCCTTTATCTGACATCCAGGTCTTGTCCTTGCACAACTAGCTGCTACTTGTATAACAATCCTTTAAACATCAGGAAACATGACAGAACTGCGGACACCTGAAGGACACAGAAAGACCTGCTCCTGCAGCACAGAAGTAGCAAGCAACGTGAGAAAATCTCTGATAGTTCAGGGATAAGATTACCAAATTGAACATGACAGCTGGTCATGACAAGAACTGAGAGCAATGTCCACCCACTGTCCATCAACTCTGCCTACGTGATCAATCCACAGACTTCAGCACGCTTCTTAGGGCTTTCACAAGACTTGTGCCGAGACGGGAGGTTGTGGAGACTGGAGTTCTTTTTGTTTTCTTGCGGAGAGAAGGGTGAAAGCAGGGGAGAGAGGTCCTCTGTGGTTCAAGTATGATCCCCTCTGAATTTCCAAAGTGAATGCCCAAAACCATCAATATCAGCTTTCACTTCTCGTCTTGGATCTATGTAAGTTTAATTAATGTTTTCTGTTAGAATGTTGATACGTCTACCCGTCTGTCTGCTCATATTTTTTGTTTATCTGTTCATTTGTCTGACTGTCTGTCCATTTGTCCACCTATGTTATGTTCAACGCCAACGGTAGCTCTAAGTTCATATTTCGCAACATTATTACTATAGAAATAAATTGCTAAAATCTTGAAATTAAACAAAAAATACTATAAATTTTGTAATATGCATCAAGGAGAGGAGTCTGTGCACTCCCACCCCCTCTCCAGGCCATAACACTCCTGCGCTATAACAGCACTGTCTCCATCCAGCTCATAGTAATATAAAGTACGGAGATACGGGTTAGGCCTTGTTACGTGATCTCAAGCATGCATGACAGTAGCGGAAGAGATCAGGGAGGGCAACAGGGATGGGCGAGGCGAAAGAGTGTGAGGGAAAGGGGGGGAGGGGAGGGGGAGAAGGGCTCTAAGAAACCGGAGGGGCTTGCCTTCTTCTCCCCCCCCNCCTCCCTCCCCCGCACACACACCTACACATCAGCGGCATGGCTTTTAAGGGCAAAATATATTAGAAAAATGACAATTACGGGAGCCTGAGTGTAGCTATATATTAGTAGGTGAAGTAGAAAGGAGAGAATAAACGATATCAGGATGATCACTTGTTAATATTAAATGCTTGTCACTGCAAAACCTTTCCCATTCCCTTCTTCGATACCACGGCTTGATGGACTATATTGACTCACATTTGTAATGTTGCCGGGCAGTTGAAAATCTTCATCATTATGTTCATCCATTATCCTACAGAAATTGTTAAAAGGCAGTATTTATTCATGACACATACACATCTAAATCCACTATAAATATCTTAATGACCTCAAGGGTAGTCAGTAAGTTCCATGCCCGCCCTTTCCTCCAACCCCACAAATAAAAGCCTCCCCATACACCTCCGCATACTACTACATTTGAAGGGTCTAATAATAAGCTAAGTTTAGCTAACATTGTTACCTAGACCTTCACTCAGCTGAAAACCGCACAGATACAGATAAACCACACTGAAATTAGACGATCCAGTTATGTTTCTAGTGCACCAATTTTCCCACAGCCACTTGACGCATCCACCACCGCTCATTCAAACTCTCTCCCGCCATCAATAGCCTTCACTAGTCTATATCTGCAATGAACAATAGACAATTTACAAGTCACTCCCAGTGACAACTGTTGTAACCCGCCCGGTGTAGAACATCGTGCGTGACAGTAGGAACCACTTGGGTACAACCAATGTTTCATCTCTGCTAGGGTTCACACGCAACTGGGCATGATCAGCAACAGTTTAAAAAAGAAAACCTCACGCAACATTTCAATGGACGCATAAACGCAGGTGCCGGGCAGAAAAAAAACCGATATGTGACTTGGTGAGATTCCAAGCTACAGAAAGCCTATGAGAGACAGCACTTTGTTCAAACTAAATAGCGAGTGTCCACTGTCCAGACAGTGAATCCCGAATTAAATTTTCCGTACTATCTCCACTTAAAAAAAAAAAAAAAAGGCTGACAAAAATCCCCCATAAATCTGTGTATTTAAAATGAAAGTTACAAATTATAATACATCAGTGACCTATAACATGCTGGATATCTTCAGTATTTGCTCTTCTTATTGTGCAGGACTTACAACTTACAGGATGCTGTCATTGCCAGAGTAGCTGCCACTTGACCTGCTCTCGAACCCAGGGGATATTATTATTATGTGTTCTACGTGTACGTGTTTTAGAAAATCATCGCATAAATACTGAGATTTTCAAACAATTTTTTTATTTCCTGAAATTTTGGGGGCCTCAAGGGATTGTGAGACCCTAGAGTGAGCCTAATTCAGTATGAGCAAAAACGTAAATGCGGCACCGCTCACGCTACACTTCATCGGTTGCACGGCACCAATTAGAAAGCGATTAATGTTAACAAACTGAGACCACGGTTCGAGAAACGAAGAAAAACCTGGAAGGAAGAAAAAACTACCTAACGATACATTGTTTATGTCTTCTGGTCTTTCCGTCTGAAGTTGACACGATCTCCGACAAAGAAAAAAAAACCCAATGCTTCCTGTTTCTTGCTGTTTAAGTGTGTCTTCTTAGGCTGCCTCTGCAGAAGGGTTAGGGCTGGACTCTTTCTCTCTCTCTCTCTCTCTCTCTCTCTCTCTCTCTATCTGTGTGTGTGTGTGTGTGTGTGTNGCGCGCGCGCCTGCCTGCCTTGGGAGGAGAGGAATGTGGCCAGATCAAGAAACTACAACTTTATTTACCCCGTAAGAAAACTTGGTTTACTCTTCAATATGCTATATGTTATACATCGATCGTTCATAATATAAACACATAAAGCAACACACATCATCCAAGTGACGAGTGATGAGGTATAGGAAGTCTTACATTTCGTCGCGTTTCACAACGGTCGGTACCCTTAATGTCGCGTTTGACGTCTGTCGGAACACGAATTGTCGCGTTTGACATCAGTGGGTACACAAATTGTCGCGTTTGACGTCAACGGCGCGCACGAATTGTTGCCTTTGACGTCAGTAGATACACGAATTATCGCGCTAGGGGTCAATCAGTACACGTACTGTCGCGTTTAACGCCAGTCGGTACAGGAATCATCGCGTTTGAAGTCAGTGGACACAATATGTACAGTCGTGTTTTTGCTCTAGACTTCATTCCTTCTTTTCGTGCGATTATTTAATATTTCATCCCGTTCCTTTTGTTTTAAGCTGATCCGTGGTTCTCCCATTCTTAAACTACAAAGATGAGCACATTAAAGAAGAAATTATTGTTACTTATATGTGCTTCGCTTTGTAAGCGTAATAAATACACATAATATATAATATATTCTCACAAACTACACTTTTCCCTCTTCTTTTCCTGATTTACTTATGACACCCCCCTCCCCCCTCCCTCTCTCTCTCTTTCTCCTGATGAAAAGCAATTTGTGAAAGTAAAGCAGTTTAGAAGGTGAACATGTGAAACTGTTTTTTCCTAAACCTGTCTTCTAAACGAGATAAAATCATAAACAACAAACTTTTTAATTCAGCCACGCACATAATGTAGCATGCAATATGTAGCAGTGCCAAACCTGTATAAACGCAGAGGGAAAAGTCAGAACTAATTATGAGAGAGAGAGAGAGAGAGAGAGAGAGAGAGAGAGAGAGAGAGAGAGAGAGAGAGAGTGAGAGAGAGAGAGAGTGAGAGTGAGAGAGAGAGAGTGTGTGTTCTTGACCTCATCTCTAGCCCCAACACACACATATAAACACAAACACACACTAACGCCTATGGGAAGCACCGGATATTCACCGCTTCGCCACGTATGACGTACCCATACGTTCTCACTCTTTGTCATAATCAGCTGTTAGTGTTAGAACGCAGCGCCACGTTTCGGAGGTAACAATCTCGTATTGTATGTGACCTACCCACCCATACGTCCTATTTCCTGTAGAATGAACTGCCCACCTCTATATTCAGGCTTATAAGCTCAGGGTAATTTCATTACACCAGCACCTGAAAATCATCACGTAGCGAAGGGGTTACGCGCGCAAACCGCATGACAAAATCAGACAAATTTCCAACCCCTACAAATGCAGATGGAAAATAGTTCAGCTAATTAGAAAATTTAAAAACAGCTCAGCACGTATCGAATCCTATGATATAAAGTGTAAATAGTCTATGTTTTAATCTCGTGTCTGAAACAAACACAACGAAACATAAGATCGCTGGATGTGGATTGTCGAGAAGTCGCCATTTATAAGTGCGGAAGGGGAAAGCCATGGTGGTTAAGGAAACGTGGGCCAGGTGTTGTAAGAGAAGGTCGATCCCAACAAGTGTCTTAAACAATAAAACAACGTTATTATCATGCTTTTGATTAGTCTTGCTGTGACAGGCTGTCACTGGTAGTAAGCTATGCTACAGGAACGTCTGAATCAAAGCAATCCCCCCCCCCCCTTCCCNCCCCCCCCCTTCCCTCCAAACCGTTTCCGTCATCATCACATTTGTTATGCGACAATGATGGAATCTTCATATACACTCTTTGATGGAATCCAGGGCAGAGAAGTGACTTGAGCTCGTTGTAAACTTTCATTCATATTTTCAACAGTCTACCCATCTGTAAAATGGGTACCTGGCTATAGACAGTGAAAGATATTGACAGAATGCTAGTGATCAGCGTCTGTACATAGCTGCAGCACTGTATGCTCCTCAGGGAGTGGACAAGTTCCAGTAGTGAACAGGCCAGCTGGGGTAAGAATGATGTGATGTCGCGTGAGCGGGCATTAGCCTGGATTCGAGACATAAACTACATTATTATTATTATTATTAAAATAATGTGTTGTTTGACTCGCAGAGTTGGGGCTAAGCTAGACTAAGTGATAATGTGTTCATTTAAAATCTCGTGGTGGCAAGCGGTCTAATTACGTGGTCTGGGGCAATGGTTTGTCAACAATGGCCAGACTGCTATAGGTTCCCATTAAATTAATGCAGACAGCGACACTCTTTCTGTAAACTTTCATTTCATTAATGTTGACGGTAATAAAATATTTTGAGAAGGAACTTGACCTGTCATATTTTGCGCCTTACTGCACTTCGTGATTCACATTTATGTTTCATTGTATCCCTACATGCTCAAAGCAAAAAGTAAGCATTTGTGCATGAGTTGGCACTGCACTGCAATCCACGGCATCATCAGACAGGGCACGAGTCATGAGTCTCAGAGCACAGATGACTTTTGTGTTTGCAGTGTGAAGTGTTCAAGAATTTTATGCTATGATTTTCTTTTCGGTTTTTTTTCGTTCATTACAATCCTTTGGTGATCTCAATGTTTTGGTTCAATTACCATTCATGGTGTTCCTCATCATATTTAATAGTTTATTAACCGTTGCTAGTTTGTTGTATGGATGGAGGAGAAAAATGTTACATGTACTAGATCAATAATCAAAACCCTTAACTAACAGATGATAGGCCTTGAAATCGAAAATGTCCCGCAGCGTTTTGAGTTTTGAGGCCTCTTCAATGCAAAATGCATAATAATGTATTGTAATAAGAAGTCATGTGTAGGCACTGAACAGCCCGTGGCAGAACAGTAATAAGTCCAAAAGTCAAGAAGTCAAGAAATACTAGTACTACACTGGTCGATCAATATTATTATTAATATTATGCTAATCTGACTGGAAACTGGCATTCAATGACTATGAATAAGTGTCTTCATGTAATTGGGTTTGTGATAGTTGTCACATCCACAGGCTGAACAAAGCCACCTATAAATATCTCTATTTGTAACACTGGGCAGTGCATTCAGTGATAAAACAGCGCAGGGGCTATTCAGGATTGCGTGAGAATCCATAGATTTCATTCTTTTAAGTACATTTCTTGTTCAAACAAATATTTTGTGGACATGTAATTAGACAATACTGGGCAGGAACATCCTGCAATAACTGGAAAGATAGACGGAAAGAGCAGAAAATGACAAGGAAAAGGTGCGTGATGATTATGAACCAACAATGTATCACAGGAATACACATAGTAAATGAACGAGTAGTATGATGAAGAATGATCTTTCACATTATGTAGGACAGCACTAAGTGAAAGAATAAATGTACACTGTTCAGTTTCATATTCCTGTTCAGGTTCATGTTGAGCATTTACATCATCAGGACCATCAGTTTGGAACGCTCTACCAAATGAATTAAGATCAACAAATACCACTGAAAGCTTCAAAAGAAAACTCAAAACCTATTTATTTCAGAAATATTGCTGTAATTCCTAGCCATAAGTTCCAGCTCTGCCTCTGTTGAATGATAATGTGAGCTTGAGTTGGTATAAATGATTGTGTATCTGAATTTCTTGGAGAGGCGAAATTTGTCACTGCAACAAGTTTAAAAATCTAGAAAACAAGAACCCTGCTCTTTTTTTAACCAAAGGTCACCTAAAAGCTCAATGTCCTGGGCCAAGGTCTGTCTGGTCCATACCTTATTACACAACTGCTATAAGATCAAGGTAGAGTCTAACATCTTATCCCAACTGCCAAACCCATCCATTGTGGGCATATATTTCAACACAACTACATGACATGTATTTCAATTTTTCCAAGCAAGATAGGGTTTAGCTATAAAGGAGGGAGATAGACACCACTTGGAAAA
Organism: Ellobium chinense; assembly: GCA_033807755.1. NCBI lineage: Eukaryota > Metazoa > Mollusca > Gastropoda > Ellobiida > Ellobiidae > Ellobium > Ellobium chinense. The sequence goes on along the minus strand of JAWQUT010000078.1, from coordinate 726,164 downwards.
CTGGGAAAGTACAAACTGTTGGCAGAATCTCTTTTGCAGAGTTTAATATTCTATGAGAAATTAAGGGCATATATATATTTAGCTTAACAGACAAGGCACTCATACAGTAGAACACAGGATGCTCATATCAAAATGGGAAAACATCCAAAGATATCAAGAGTGATACAAATATTTTTAAAGAAAACATTTTGCTTGGTCCCAGTGGTGATTAATAAAATCCAAGTGAATGTGGCTCTTTAAAAACTGTAACTGACATGACAAAAACCACTCATCACAATAGCGGTGATGATATTTAATCCAAAGACTATGAAATGTAAATGTTTATCAATTCTATTTTGTGATATATTGACAACAAGACAATCTTCTTCAAATTAGTGAACCAGAATTCAGAACTGTTCAAATGCTTTATCAAAAACATCAAACCCTAAGCGTGATATAGTTGATGTATCAACAGAACCTCAGTGACATGACATGTGCAATGTATTATGTCAATATTAATTGATTACATAGACACCATACTAAATCAGACTTCCAATTCTTATCTGGATACATTTGATGGCTCTGATACTAACAGTGAATTTGTATTCTCTTTGAAGATGAAGTGATCAAGAGAAAATGTTCTGATGAAATAAACCATCATGGTTATGTGTCATCAAAAATGCATTTTCGACTCTTTGATGTGTAATGCTGAATTTCATAGAGAAATCCAGTTTTCTTTCTTGCTCAAAACTTTTCCCAATTATTCTATAAAGTAGTTCATCTACTGCCGGGTCACCATCATATAACTTTTTAGTTTAGTCTCCAGCATACATTTTTTTTTGGTGAAACTGCCCATAACACCAGAGGAGAAAAAGATTACACATATATATATATTTTGGAATCTGAAAAAGATTAAGAGAAAGGAACTTGGCAACCATTATAGAGTGATAAAATGGAGTGAAATATGGGAAAGACACTGGACACAGTCATATATGATCATAGAAGTACATGGAAAAGGACATACACTGTAGCTGAATCTCTCACAAGAGCCCCATTACCTTCAGAATCTGACACTTTTTTAGAATACATATGGGTCTACTTTCAACTAGATGCAAAAACATCCAAAAAAATACACACAGTGAAATGTAAAGCAAGTCTGCCAATGACTCAGATACAGAGTCTGAAATGACTCAGTGAAGTTTGGCTGGTGAAATACTCAGACACAAATGACTGCTTGAAATGAATGTACCCTGATGTGACCTGTGTGATTTTGGTAAAAAAATATATTGACTTACTGTGTGATTCTTTCAAGTCTCTCTCTCTCCTGATCCACGTAGGTCTGAAGCAGGTCTGCAATGTCTCTCTCCGCATACAGGGCGGTTTGAAGATGGGCATTCGAGGTGAACAATTCAGCAGTGCTGAAGTCAAGTCTTTGAAACAACAACACTAGGGCTATTAAAGCCACCTCCATGATATTTGGTAGTATCCACAAGAGCTCGCAACAAAACTGAGGCAAGTGTCAGCTGTGAATAAAAGAAACAATCATGTTTAAACCTCAACATCTGTGAAAAAAAATTATTTTAAGTGGAAGCAAATAATGATCATAATAAAAAAATGCTTTGCAACAAACACGGTTCAATGTAATTACAATCCTTTTGAGGAGAGAACTTAGTTAGCCTTCTATTTAACACGTACAATTATCCAGTAGGCTCCTTACTGTTTGAAATTAAAAATCTGATGTAGCACCACATTCTCAGAGTGATATGTCACATTTTGAGGTAATACTTTTAAGATTCTGGTATGAAACGAATACTTCTGAAATGGTGACCACTATGAATAAAACAACTATTAAATTCCAGTATGGCAAAAGCGACATAAATCAAATAAATAGTATTCTAAACTTAAATCACCAACTAATTTTCTCATTTTTCTGCAACCTGTATTTATGACTTAATATTGCTTTTGTTCTAATGCATTGCAAATATACCTCAAAATATTCGTCACACCACAATGCTTCTAAAAACAATAATTACACTTTCAAATAATAACACCAAAGTAAGTGAAATGAATGCATTCTATCTAATTCAGTGATCTCTGAAAGTGGATAGAATTCAACCAATGATGCATAAGTGGGCACTTGCAGATAATTATGTCTTATCTTAAGTAAGTTGCCTCCTTGTCCTCCCTGCCTCTCCAAACTGCAGACAAAAGTTAAGCAGCTAAAACAATCCTCACTGTCAATGGGACTGCTAGGAATGCAGTAAGAATGGCATAAGGTAGTAGGTCTGCACTCTTTACTAGGATAAGCACTTTTGTAATAACAATGGCTTGCATGTGTAATGAGTGGGCAGACAGTTTATAGATTCATTACAAAAAAATAAATAACCCTGCTAGCCCCAACAATGTCACATGGCTGTCTTCTTTTGTTGCTTAAGCAGTGAATTTAATTATCCTCAGCATTTTCTCCTGGTCACATGGTCATAGAAAACTTTATGTATGTAAGCATTTAAATAAGCATTACAGACATGCTGATATCAAATAACACTTCAGGTGCATCAGCTTTAGAAGAAAACACATCAAACATGTGCATTTGAAAGCACATTACCAACTTATTTGACAGCAGTTAACAAACGTATTGGCCTACCAATATGACTGTGTGAACATTTAATTTGAAGGAAAGCGATGGAACAGCAATATTAATGACCATGTCACCATTTGACTACTTGGTGACAGGAAGATGTTGATTATAAGTGTCAAGACTAGTCTTCGTAGAGCAAGTCATGGTAAATTTCAACCACTATTGACAAAAAAATAAACAATCAAATAGACATCCTGTTGAAAACAACCTCCATGATTATGAGCACTCAGAGGAAGACTGCACCCTCCTACACTTACACTTACAGACCATATTAAATCATACGATCTATTATTCCAATAAAACAGTCTTTCAAGTGTGTATCATAATGATATAATGCCTCTGCTGGCCCCAGACAACCCACAGGGTTACACTGTCCAAAGTCCTAATTGCTACACCCACTGCGCGCGTCGTGGCCATAAGCATACGTGAAATACCTTCTAGCCACATGGCCAAACTGTCTAGCCAGTGCTCTGCGGAAGGGTGATAGCATGTTGGTATGAATGTTTTAATTCTTCTGTGAACAGTAGATATGCCAAACAAAATCATGCTGAGGCAATAAAAATGCAGAATACTTTTTCTGACTTACACTATTAAACTTTATGTTTGAATTAGGATGACCAGAACCTTAATTAAAAGCTGAATAATACATTGTCAGGTAGAGGTGTCTGTAGCTGCTGGAACTTAGGTGATGTCATCGTTTTTGCCACAGACCTCTACTGATCGGGGAAGGGAAATAATTCTGGATGCAAGGGCCAAACCCGGTAACTCTAGCTCTCCTTGTTGCGTCATATTACATATGCGCACGGTAACAGAACAATGCTCTTTCTTCGCAAAACTGACTTTGTGGGTACCATAATTTTTAGAGAGAAAAAGTATTGATAAATGGAAAATTATTTTTGATGTGCATGTCCTACTTTATTAAGATAGGGTCTAGGTATTTCCTGTTGAAAATCACCTCCTTGATTATGAGCACTTAAGAATATTAAGATAGGTATTCTCTCTCTCTCTCTCTCTCTTCACCCCAAAGACATTATACACGTGACACCTTTAAAGTCACTCCGGAAATACTGTGCTCACTTAATCACGTCCTTTCCCTCACCCCTGCTGCTGTACTCAACAAGATATGGTCCATTTTATCCTTCTCTTTGATCATAAAGAACACTTCTTTCTTTCCAAACCACAAAAGGTTTCATAAGTAAAATATTCTTCAAAATATTCCCATGGTCTCTCTGACCAACACAAGGGTAACAAAATGTCAGCTGTTTGACCATTCTTTATAGCATGTTGACTGATTCATGACTAGTGATGCAACTAGCACTGCAACTGCCCCTAAGGGCAGAGAACACTGCCTGAAACAATGGCAATGGTGTACTGTCAATCAAATTCTATCCTGTTGTGCAGCATGTAAATATCTGAATGTGCTCCTCAGACAAGTGAAAATTTTATATTATCTCAGAGTAGACCAGTGAGAGCTTACTGAACCATCCAGGGTTAGGGTTAAAGGTTGTATTAGCACTACAGTAATTTTTTATCAATTATACTATAACACCACAATGCATAATAACCAATGGAAATATTGCACATTAGGAGATTGTCATCAGAATTGCTTCACTAGTAATTGAGAGCACTAGATCTGTGATTCCATGGTGAATTACCACACAAACGGACCTCGTTGGATACCAATACAACCTCACAGTCACAGATTTTCTCGTTTGGGGCCTCCAGTCATTTGGAAATCCTTCCTACTTCCAACTTTTATAATGTTCTGAAGGGTTGAAAATGAATACATATGAAACTCATATGCATTGGTTATATTGCGAAATTTTCTTCTCAACTGTAAATAAGGTTGCACAGAATTTCACTGCCGTGTCAGTGTGATTTTCAGTCATGCTGGACTGGATCATCTATCATCCCCAGGAGCCCATAGTAATGTCGTAATGATTAATTTGGAGACAGATGCAGACTAATTATAATCTCTAGGCCAGGCCCATTTATTATTACGGCTATCTCCTGGGACAGGACCGCTCTTGCATTAATACAGTTCATTTAGTCATTGGTTTAGCTACAAGATCGGTCCTATCCTATTCCGTGATTGTACCATTATTATTAATTAGTAATGATCAGGTCTTTGCAAATTGACTGATTTAATTATGGGATCTAGACTAGAGTCTAGTTTAATTACAACTGATAATGATAATATATCACTCAACACAAACTGAAAAGTGAAAACAGACACAAGTCAAATCATTTTGTCAAACTTTGATGCACTAGCCAAGGGTAAAACGTTTTACTAAGCATTTTCACTTTTTATCAGTCCCCTCACCTAATCATGTTAATGTCAGTGGAAAAGTTCTAGACTTGCCTATCTAGAGACTAGATAACCTGACTAGACTACTACTTACTATTCTCAGTCAAAAAAGAAAGATTATCACTGCCTTTCTGAGAACCACAAGAAAGTTTATAAAACTTTTCGAACGCACATTTACCAATCCACTTAATGTCGAAGAAAAGATGTAGCTAGACTACTCCTCCGATGCAGTACTCACTCAATGAACACGTTGGCAACTATTTTGCGTACGTGACTCTCGCAGGATAAGCCAATGCCCCTGGAATCTTCCTGCCGAGCCAGTGAGCCAATGGTGGTGCCCCTGTGAATATCAAGTTACCTTGCTCTGCCCTCCTCCCCGCTGGATCTCTCTCCCAAAACCCCTCTCAGTTCGCACGTACACACACACACAGAATGGTGAAACGACTATTTGTACGGACATCGTATGTCTTTACTTGGAGCTCTCTGTCGACCTGATTGCCGTACTGATTCACTCTGGAAAATAAATTAATACTGCATTGATGCAACAAATAAAATCCACATCTTGATCAACAGCAGCAACAGCGACAACAACACCAGCAACAACAACAACACCACAGTCTATAGTCGGATCAGTCCTGACCATATAAATATGCATAATACCCTCTAGTATAGTCCAGAAAATTTGACTTGTGTACTGATATTCACATATAAAGTTAAAATCATATTAATATTTTACTAACGAAGTGGGTCGATTATTCAGAAAAAAAAACTCAAAAACAAACAAACAACAAACCAGGGGATTGAGGAGGAAACGATATGTTCAAAAGATGGCATAAGCACAATCTCACTCATTCAAAATCTGGATTTCTTTAAATTTAAACTTCATATTACCTAAACAAAAGGAAGTTAAAACTGGCTCTCAGAGAAAATTGATCTACATGATACTTTCCCTCTACCAAACTTTTAGAGGTCCCCATTCCTGTCTTTGTTGTGCTGCGGCACAGTACTATCTATTTTATTATTTTTTCCTCCTATTGGATGAAAAAAGGAGGGCAAGGATGGCATGGGGGAGGTAGACGAGCTGAGTATGAGCTCTTCGTGCAGAAAATGTTCTTTTGAAATCCCTCAAAACCATAGCAGCTGATCTTCTTCAGAATAATTTTGCTTTTATAGTGACACTGATCAATTTTGTGTCAGGTGTGTATTTGCAGTGAAAATTTGATTACAGCCAATATCGGAATTTTTCTGTCTGTTTTAGCAGACAAACTGAAGAAATGGTGAACATGGACTTTCATTAGATGTTCTCAAACACCGTTTCTATACTCATTGTGAGGATATCAAACTTATTACCGTTGAAATATCCAGGAAATTCTCAAGAAACGTATGAATCTTGCAAATGTAGACAGAAGAAACCATTTCCAATAGTGATATAACGGCAAACATAGTCTGGTCTGTTACCAGTCACTGTCAAACTAGCGATAAATCGGCTGCAGCCGTAAGACTCTTATTTTCAGTCACATTTCAACTGGTTTCCGTGCTGACATATAAAGCAAGGATAGAGTTTTCATCACACCGTATTTATAGATACCCCCCTTTACAGAACAAGTTTAACAAGTTTATTGAACAGCTTATGGTTACAGAAGCGGGGGCGCCAGATTTCGTTAGTTTGTGTGGGTGGGAAGTTACTGTAGCCGCTTTGCTTTGCGCGTTGTGAGTTCATGCTAAATTACAAGTGTGCCATTCTCACTTTTTGATAATTAAATGCAAAATGATGATGACCTCGAAGAGACCAACTAACTACGAAAAAAAGCAAAAAGTAGCTTGAAAATCCAAACTTGATTTATATTCCTTGAGAAATGTGGTGGATAGTTCTTGCCGCGCTGGGTTTTGAAAAATAAGACCGTAATTCTTGCGTAGTACAAAACAAATGTCTGCTGGATTAATTCTAGATCTACATCTAGATAAAACTTTCTGGTCCAGATCTGAATCACTGGATTAAATTATAATTTGTTTCATCTTTCACTCCAATTTTGTATTGTTACTAATATTTTCTATATTTTGTTTTAGGAGGCTAGCTTCATTCTCCTCTCAGTTTACCCAAAGTTGACCAATCAGAAGTTAGACGTCACTTGCGCACAAAGATAGGCCTAGAATGAGGAAAGAGTTGTGCCTGTTCCACATGACTGCCAACAGACTTGTTGACGACTGCTTTCTCTTGCTTTTGCGCTGAGATTCTGATCGCAATTAACACTTTAGGGTAACGCCAGATTATTCACACTGGGAAGGTGACAAATTTGCGTTCTGTTTTGGTTTCTTCGGACCCATTAGATACAAAACACTTCGTTGCTATTGGCAACATCCAATACTAAATCTTACTTTCCCCTCCACAGATGTTACTCACTGCTGTTTGGATTGCACACTCATATCAGAGCGTGACCATAATATTGAACAAATAGATCTAGTAGATCTGCAACTAGCTTACAAACACAAACGATGAGCAGTTACAATCGACGAAAGCTGTGGGGAAAGGTAAGCATTTGTGGGCGTGGTCTGTCCATTTTCATTTAGACAATGATTCTGAATTGAGTATCAAATGAACGCTCAGGCCATGCTCCATAACAGGTTTAAAAAGATGAATCACACGATGAACTAAAAACTTTAGCTGGGAAGAATTGAATTACAGTCACAATCGGATTATATCCGATCCATTGACCTATGATTTGGCCAGTCTAGTTCAGTGTTAATACACACTTAGAGGAGCGAGCATGATCTGGTTGCACAGATGTTACTATGAATGCAGATTTAGGAAGCTGACGACCGATACCATTGTGTACTCAGACTCCCTCTACCACCATCATAAAGATAACAAGAAGGACAAGTTGTCATCCTTGTTAATCTATTAACAATATTGCAGTCAGTTGATGAGTGCAGCTCTAAGCAGATAAGAAAAGGCTATCCAGAGATAGCTCTGTACGATTGATTTCACTTGAGTTCTGTATGCGCACACCAGAACATTTAGCCAATAAAAATTCTCACTTGGGATCAGGTTCAGTATCAACATTAACCAAGAACACTATAACTAAGCTACAGCTTCACAAATTATAATAATTATGTTCCTGCAGTCAGTGAGTGTTTTTCTGTTTGATGCTGAATATTGCAAACAGTAGAAAATTGATGTGTGTGCGAAGTGGAAAGAATCAGAAACATTGAATATACATCGACTCCACTTAAGCCCAACTTCTCTGAAAATTTTTTTTAAAATGTTGTTGCTGTCATCCAGTGACATCAATATATCTTTATAGTATATTGTGGAAAATGTTATGATTCAGTAGAAGGTTCGAGTAAGTTGATCACAATCAAACGGGTTTGACTGCATGATGGAGAGATGCTGCCAAGGTTGTTATGAAAATAATGTTGTTGATCTTTTCTTTTCTTTCCAGTCTAGCTCAGGTAAGAGAGTGCATTGAACATGATTTGCTCAAGAGTATTGAGACCCATCTCTGAATCATGTGAAGAAACTAAGGAGTACATGTATTTTGATACTAAACGTGATTCCTTTCTTTAAGCCAGGCCTCCCTGATAGAGGTCTACAATAATTTCTAAACAGCACGTTTATCGACCTGTCTGATTAACTCTTATGAATTATGTGGATCTCATTTCTCTCATTTCAAGTGGTTGTTATTTTCGATAAATGCCATGTTTGCTTTGAAGTTTTTTCCCCTTCACAATTGGCTATACAGTATACCACAGGGGTTTTCCGGCTTACTTTTATTTTACTGAGTTTTTAGGGAATTGGTGTAACAAACAAGTCACACTGCGTTTAGATCATAGTTGAAAAGGAAAATAATGTTATGAACTTACTCTGCAGTCATTGGGGATTAGTTCCGAATTTAAAACCCTTTCAATTCAAAACTGTCACAGTTTAAAACACTGTCATGCCTCAGTTTATGTAATTTTATTTGATCATTTGACCTCAGTAATGAAACAGATGCTTTCCTTTTGGCTGTTTACCCCAATTCAGTAACGAAATACGTGTAGGTAATTTTGGATACATGATTTATTCCAATAAATGTATCAGTGCTCGACATTTTATGGACACAATATCCCTAATTCCTATTTAATTCCCATTAGTTAGTCATTTTTGCCGTAAGCGANGGGGGGGGGGGGGACAGGTGACGCTGGTATACGTTCATAAATTAGGAAATGATGGTCAGTGTACCTAAACTAGCTCTGAAAACAGAAACAGAAGAAAACTTAACTAACTGCTTGACATTATTGGACCAACCCTAGCGATAGTTTTTTGGGGTTGCTTTTTTTTTAATTGGGGGAAGGGGGGGGGGGGGGGGGGNGGGGGGGGGGGGGAGTGGGTTGTTTTTACAAAAGATTTCGTGGCGGTGCCATAATGTTGTCTAACATCTTGCTGCTGTCTAAATTCCTAGAGAACAAATTCTTGCTAGTACATGACATGATAATGTTGGGGCGTTATGTTAACTGTTACTTACACTGATGTTATTTTGAAAGTTCAATTGTTTTTATAACTTGAGAAAAGTAGTTTCCTGTATGTTTTTTAATGCTGGATTTAGACTCATGCTAAACAAGTTACAGCTTAAGGTCACACAAGTCTCGGGGTCTCATAAAATTTCAGAATTATTTTGGTTATGAAATGGTTTGTAAATTGGAGAATTAAAAGGCATAAAGTGTGTGTTTTCAATAAAGTATTTTGTGGCGACCCAATGTCTTGTTTTGTCAGTTCTGCTGTTTAACTTTTTGACGAGGAGCATCCAAGTTGTAACCTCTAAAGGCCTCACAGTCTAAATGCGGCATTGCATTGGTCTTTGATAATGACAGTCATCGATTAAGAAATCTGTCTGTGTCTCTCTCTCTCTCTCTCTCTCTCTCTCTCTCTCTCTCTCTCTCTCTCTCTCTCTTCTCCTCCTTCTCTCTCATTTCCACTCTCTCCTCCACTTTTGTCATATCAAAATATGCAAATGGATGAAACGAAATAATGTTTCTTGTAAGATGTACATCAAGGCATGCAGGATAGAGTTAACAGTAACCTTTACGGAGAATCTGAATGATCACCCATCACTAATATACTTCCACTCTTCCCTCCACACCCTCTCTTCCTTCCCCAAACCAAAGCCACAAAACTTGACCTCAGATGTACTGTCTATTAAATTTTGGAGCTGACATGAGTTGGCCAAAAAAAAAATGCATCTAAATTCTATTGGTGAAGAGAAAGCAAAGCTGACCAAGTAGAAACTCTCAAATTTCGAACAGATTTCTTCAATAGTTATCGTCCTTTTTCCTTTTGTTTCAACTACAGTACACTAATTATTTATTAATGTTTTTCATCTTGATATTTCAGGAAGTGAAAGCTTCAGTAAGTAGAAGGTGTCCAGTTGTTTCCTGTTTAGTGAGTCAGCAGCCGCTCGTGAATGTACATCAATGGGTACAGTTGAAAGTGAAAAAGGATAAAGATATTCTGTGTTTTCAGTTATCTGCCACTAAAATAACCCCCTTCCCGCCCCGGTCGCCAATGCCGAGGTTTAGTTGTTAGAGCATTTATCATAAGCTTAGCATCCTTCCATTCCCCCTTATTTCCTCGTTCTTATTCTCTTTCTCTCTATCCCTCACGTCCTTTGCTTGTCTTCCATTCCATTCGTATGCATCACTCATTCTTTTTGTTCAAACCATGCATACGCCTCAGGTTAGTTTTTGTTTATATGCACATTTTTCTTAATGAATTAACAATACTATTTCATCTATGTGTGCTTGCTTATCTCCAGGTTCCGATTCCGATGATGGCAACTGTAAGTAGGTCTATGGTGTGTTTTCCCATGACTTTGAAAATTTAATAAAAACTACATTCATTGCCAGTGTTTGTGGGAAGAGCCCCTCCNCCCCCCCCCCCTCCACACACACACACCCCTTCCAAACCGGTCACAATTTGTGAGAAAATACATATCGCGGTCGCAAATTCCCGCTTTTTTGAGGCTTTGCTGCAATTTTGCAAACTTATGCAAATTTAGAAATTTTCCGCAAATTCGGTGCAAATATTGCCGATTTTGGCTAAACATATGCAATTTTTATGCCAAGGTCGCAATATTGCGTCAACAGGAACACAGAAAATATGATCCATGTCTACAGCTTTGCAATGGTGCTGTTATAATGGAGGTGACGTGGTGGTATATGCATGTACAAGGAAGGTAAGCAGCTTTTTTTGCAAAACTTTGGCAAAACATGGCATATATTTTACAACTTTTTGCAAGCAAAGTTTGCAAGTCTTGGCGCAAACTTTAAGGGTTTGAAATGCAATTTTCCGCAGGGACAGATATAGACTATATTATCCCCACTTGACAATTGAGGGACAGAGCCTGCTGCGGTAGTCTACTAGTAGTAGTATACTACAAAGTACTACCACCAGTCTACTAGTATACTATAAAGTACTACCACCAGTCTACTGGTATACTATAAAGTACTACCACCAGTCTACTAGTATACTATAAAGTACTACAGTACCACCGGTGTGCTACATTTCACTTGTGGATCTCTCATTGCAGAATACACATAATATATTTCACTTTCACTTGTTCTTTCATTCTTTCCTTAGACTCTCCTTTTTGCTTCTGTCCCCGAGTAGCACATTTCTGTTGTTCATCTCTCATCGCAGAATATATTAATTTTCCTGTTTAATTTGGACAGAGCTCACTTGTTGGTGTGTTATTTTATTTCACTCTCTCGTTTTCTTTTATTAGTAGTCAGATTCCTTTCTCCGCCTTCTTTTCTTTCTTTCATTATTCCTCCCTCCTCTCCTTCCTAGCCGACCTCTCTCTCTCTCACCATCTTTGACCTTCCTTCCTTCCTTTCCCTTCCTTCCTTCCTTTCCCTTCCTTCCTTCCTTTCCCTTCCTTCCTTCCTTTTCCTTCCTTCCTTCCCTCCCTCCTCTTCCTTCCTTCCCTCCCCTTCCTTCCCTCCCTCCCTCCCCTTCCTTCCCTCCT
>JAWQUT010000078.1:681593-711688 GCA_033807755.1 Ellobium chinense | reverse complement strand
CCCTGCACCCTCACCGGAAGTTAGAGGCACGCAAGGGAACTAACCTATCTCAGTGGACAACCCTTCAGTGCACTCGGTCTAGTTATTATATCATTTGCCCTTATAATCTTTGGTAGGCCACGCTTTTCCATTCTTCTCTTTTCATTGATTGCGTGTGTGGTCAGGTAATGTGTATGACCTGAAATGAAATTTAATGTCGAATGTGAAATGTAATTTATTGTTGAATGTGTATCAACTGTGAACGGAATTTCCCTCGTGGATATTAAAGTTAATCTTATCTTATCATATCTTATCTTATCTTATCTTATCTTATCCTTTCATTTTCAGCATTTCTGTATTTCTATGGCATGACATTACTTCTGCAAATCTCAAGACTTGTCCGCGTTCTCGTGCACCTAATTCTACCAGCATCCTGGCTCAAGGTATGTCGAAAACTTTTGTGAAGACAGCATGGGTTTCACTGTTGTCATTCTTCCGCACTGGAGTCAAGTATCTTCAGACCAAGCAGGAGGTTCAGGATATGTTGGGTTTGTTTTACTGATCCAGCTGTATCCGGGCCCTGCGCTCTTTATCATTGCTAGATTAATGACGTCGCATTACTTGAACATGAATAATACATCAACATGACTGCCCTCGCTTGCATCTCTTTCCCCCCTCCCAAATATACGTTCCTAAATGAAAGTGCAATATCCCGTGGTCTGTAATATTTTCAGGGTTCAACTTCTGTTTCAGACCACCAATGACATTGTTCTTGAAGCCCTGGCCAAGTACAACGCAGACCGCTTGGGGCTGGCAGATTACGCTCTAGAGTCCGCAGGTACACTCTTAAGACTTATACAGTTCAAGATTTAGGAGATCGATCACTATTCGGATAATCCTTCGCACAGATTCATACTAGTTTATGTGACAGGCTGTATGAGGATTGTTGCAGTGGTCTCAAGCTATATGTATACAGTATATAAATATAAGCTTTTGAAAAGAATGTGAATTCGTGATTTATGATGAAGTTCAAGGTAACTGCCTGGTCCTCCGAACCCTCCCCCCTCCCCTCTTCAAGGCTCAAAGCTTGGCGCCTCAGTGCCTCAGCTTGTTCAACACCCTTTGAAAGCGCCAGTTTTGCTTCGGTGCATCAGAAAACCGTATGTTGATTTGAACGGAAACAAAACTTGACAGCGTCTTTAGTTTTCCTGTTGCTCGACTTATCACAGGCATGACACGATTTGAGGTGCTGTATACAGTAGTTTAAAAGTTATTGTACAGGCTCTACATGTGCTGCGAGATAATGTCGGGCAATACTGAAATGAATTGTATTAACATAAATGTCCAGAATAAATGAATAGTTCTAAATATCATAGTTAGGTAAAGGTAGTTTACCCAAAAGCTCCTTCACACAGTTTGAGATGACTACAGGTAGTTGAAGTCCAAATGCCATTCTACATAATCGCCACCAATTAATGAATGCCACCGGCTTCATGGTACCCGCTGCCAGTGTCTGATTGTCAACACTGTGATTTCAGGTGGGTCCATTCTATGCAGTAGTGACACATATTTCGCTAAATCTGGGCCACTCTACAGCGTCTTTGGCATCCCACTGTGGTATCATTCATCCAGTCCCAGAGAGGTCATTCAGGTACGAATTGTCACGTCTGGACCAACTTCTTGACAATAAAACTTCTGATACATATCCCCATTGTCACCAGTAAAACAGCTGATCCTGGTCTTGTAGGCCTACAAGAATAAATTAACGCGGACTTAAATACGCAAGTCTAGAGTAGAAGATGGCCGTATTACCTTTGAAAAGAATTTATTGAGGAAATTCACGAGTGCTACTAAAGTTGCAGAAAGCGTTGGTGTCACGCCACAAGATAGAGAAGACTGATTGTATTATTGGGGCGACTCATAGTGTTATTGGGGCTGTTGAGCGCGAAGTGGATCACAAGATGACTGAGTGACGTGACTTGGCTGGAATAAAAATCACGTAAAGTGGCGAGAGTGCGCATTGCCGGGAAATGAGATTTTCTTTTATTCTATCCTCCATCTCGAGAGCTGAGTTAACAAAGTTCAGTCCCGGTCATAATAATATTCTCAAAACTGATTGTAGACTTTGCACTGTCCCCAGAAGGTCATATATTCTCAAAACTGATTGTAGACTTTGCACTGTCCCCAGAAGATCATATATTCTCAAAACTGATTGTAGACTTTGCACTGTCCCCAGACGGTCATATATTATTCTCAAGACTGATTGTAGACTTTGCACTGTCCCCAGACGGTCATATATTATTCTCAAGACTCATTGTAGACTTTGCACTGTCCCCAGACGGTCATATATTCTCAAAACTGATTGTAGACTTTGCACTGTCCCCAGACGGTCATATATTCTCAAGACTGATTGTAGACTTTGCGCTGTTCCCAGCCGGTCATATATTCTCAAAACTGATTGTAGACTTTGCACTGTCCCCAGCCGGATGTGCAACCAGGCAAATGTTGGGCTATGAACGGCCCACAAGGTTACATCATGATCCAACTGGCCATGCCAATCATCGTGACAGCTATCAGTGTGGAACATATCCCCATGGAGGTGGCTCCATCAGGCAGACTGGACTCCGCCCCCAAGGATTTTCTCTTAATGGTAAGCCATTGTGAAGTCATATTACATTGCACAAGTGACACGACTGCACTTGTTGACCCCGGAACTCCGGCAAATTCGTGTTCACCCTATCGGAGCACTCCATCGGAGCAATCTTGTCCAGAGCTTGGTTCACGGTTAAGGTTAGGGTTAAGGAAGAAAAGCGTATGGNGGGGGGGGGGGGGTTTAGGAACGTTCTCATGTATGCCTTCTCTTTTCTAATCCTTCTCCTTACCCTAAACCAAACCCTAGGACGGAAATGTCCAGCAATATATTGCACATGAAGTAAAACTTATGCGGTACAGTATCCGGCAACCCAAGTATGCTTGATGTCAAGACTCAGACTTATACATAATTTAAAGGCATTATCTTGAGACTGTTCCAAAGGCCTGTGCTGATGATTAGGGGCTGGGTTCTGCACTGATCCCGGAAGTCCATCAAATTTCGTAACAGGCTCTAGAAGCTGACACACGAATATACCCACGGAAGGAATATTGTGCTATGTGCATTTGCAACTCGTTGTTGCTGGATAGTTATTGGAAAACTGATTGTATTTTGTATTTAGGTCGGTAGGATCCCAGGCCCTTGTAATATTGTATAATATACTCGAAAAAACGCGAACCCAAGTTACACTGCATTGATTTTGGGTGCTAAATTTTCGAAGTAAGATTTTACTCACACTCTCGAGGACCCTAACGACTCGAAAACTACACATTGGTCTCCTAACGTTCGTCTTTGTGAAATCCTGTTGTCTATACCAGAAGTCATCATTCTGTGTCTTCCCATTTCTCTTTTTCTTTCTTGTTTACCTCTCTCTGTGTTTCACTCTTTCGCCCGTCATTTGCAAAAGCCTGATTTTGGTTGCATTGCCTTACCAGGGTAAAGAGAGATCAATTGATTCTGCCGATGTTCCACTTGGCACGTTCACCTATCATGCTGGGAAAGATCCAATCCAGGTTTTTGCGATCAAGGTAACTATCGAGATCACCTTTTGTTTCCATCAACCGTTTGCCATTTCACAGCGCTACATGAGCAGTCTTCGGATTCCCAGCCACAGCCAGGTATAAATTTGACAGACAAACTGATAAAAGCCCCGCATTTTTTTTTTCTTGTCGTTGAGGACAGGAGGGAGTTGCATTTACATGATGAAACAACAGACGTGTATTAATGTCTTCACAGCAGTTTGGACAGTGTAAAGTTATGATAATATAATTCTGTAGATATAAGATTTGATAAAATAAGATGTGCTGTCTATCATAAACAAAAGCAGAGTGTTGAGTCGTAAGAGAGAAGGGGGCTATATCTGACTCATACTTTGGGTTCAAGTGCCTTGCATTTTTTTCTTGCCATTTTGGGAGGTACGCACTCTCATTCTCACCAAGCAGAAAATCATCCATACGTGAATGATGCCAGTAAAATAAAGGCACAGCTCTACAACATCCATTCACACGCTTCTAGTGTCACAGACATACCTTGCAAGCAACGACAAATAGTCTGGGACAGTCGTTTCATTCATTATTTGCTTCTGATGAATATATTGTTACACGGTAGTGAGGCCGAGGTATTGGTTTAATGCCGTTGCGTTGTAATCATAAATCGTAATAATTAATTTATATAGCGCCAAAATCCACTTAGAAGATGAAAAATGCTCGAAAGCGCTTTACATTTTGAGGACGAAGATCGATGATGATAGTAAAATGTAAATATTTAAAAGCGCGCNCACACACACACATACCTGTCAGAGCCATCCAGTCCAGAATAATATCATCTGGTATCATAATTATACTTGTATACTACATGTATACGCTACTAAACAACACTGTTTTCAGCCAGGTTTTAAACTGAGCGATGTTTTCACTCGCACTGATGTAGTTGGCAATCTGAACCTCTCTCATTACATGCCTTTTTCCAGGACCGTTTCTGTACCGTGAAGTCTGAAGACCCCGCCAGCTGTGGACCCAACAAGCAAATCTTTCATATCATTCACATCAAGATTCTCAGTAACCACGGCAACCCCGATTACACCTGCATTTATCGAATCCGCGTGCACGGTCAGCCCATCTCGAACCTCTTTACCAATATGTAAAGGCGAATTACTCATTCAGTTATCACTCTCAGGGCCGCACACATCTCCCTAATTGTTACATATGAATCAAAAGGAATGGGCATTGATTTCATAGGACTCTCTCTTACTGATTTGATACAATAATATATTTTACAATGTTTTCAAAGAAAATTTTGCAAGTTTTAACTCATCTTCTTTTTCAGTATTAGTGAATTGTTCTGTAGTCCTCCCACCACGTGTGTGGTGAGCAGACTTGAACTTGTCCTTCACTGTGTGTGTTGATACATTTATTAAAATTCTTTATATACCGCAGCCGGTTTGAAAGTCTTTGTTTTGAGGTTTGAGATGTCGAATGAGTAAAATTTATATATATGTATTTGGTTTTCATTTATACTGGTGCTAGTTTTAAGAAGAAATAAAACAATTTGTATTACAAACCTAACTGTTCATAAATTCATTATTTCGATATTCCTCTTTCAGCAAATTGCCCATAATCTGTTGTATGGGCCTACTATCACTGCCAGTAACATGATAGTATTCTATAGAAATGACCCATTTTTCCCGCTCCAATAATTTCAATAACCCCATTTCAAATTCATTAATCTTACTTGTAAAGCTATGTGCCTCCTGCCGTCACCACCATGCCTGTCCTTTCTTTTCTTTCTTTTTTCATCAGCAAGCAATGTAGCCACTGACAGACTTTTACCGGTATACTGGATACTTATACAGTTACACTATATTATTATATACTTTAGAATGTGTTTTTCTTGGTCACGTCCCCGAAATGGCAAGATATGTGTTTTCAACCTGGCTCAATGGAAAGGTCACTGATACTAGTCACTGGATATAACAAAAAAAAAACCCAAACACTCTCATGTATATTTCATTTCAAGCATGAAGAAAGTTCTACATCTGTCATTTAACAATAAGTCAGAAAAACTATTTTACCCAAGTCCGATATATGTAAACAAATAACCACATAAACGCATACTATTTTTGAAATTCCAATCCACCATCATGTAAACAATGAACAAATGTAGCAAACAAGTAAAAACTGAAGATGACATATCTTCATTTATTTTTCATATGCATTACAACATCACACAACTCCACCATAAAGATTCAGAAAAACTCCACTGACACTGACCCACATAATATAATACTAAACGAAGGATACTGTGTAAAACAATAAACAATGAACCTTTTGTCACAGGGATTAGGAATGCCTGACTTTTTTCATTAATGGCAAAGGTTGGTTTCTGCTTTTTATGGAAAAAGACAGTAAAGGCCAATTGAGGTCAAATTTTACTTTTGGCACCACTGTATAGAGCATGGTATTGTCTATCTTTACGTCACCTGTTGTAGCTTTTATAGTTTGGAGGCGCAACGCCACAGTAAAAACATTACTGATGAAATGATAATGAAAGGCACAATGCGACAGTAAAATTATGGTTTGGCATATACTGTCTTTTCAATAAAATGGCGGATTTGTGGAGTGCCTGTAATGAAAGCAGATCTACATGTCCTAGTTGTATCAGGCTTTTGGGCTCCAATTTACTGCCATGTTGACTACGAAAACCATATTAAGACAGACAAGCAAGGACACCGCAAGAAGCAACCCCTGGACAGGCTTGGCCTGGTGGGAATTTAGTATTATTAATCAACACTGATAGGCATCTATAGTTAAAATACATAGAAAGCATGACAAGAACCATACTGTGCAAAAGTGATTAAAGGTAAATAATACCCAGTAGATTTGTTTCAAGTCAGCTGATGGTTTATAACTTGCACTATACTATCAGTATTTGGAGGCTAAATTTTATTGTCTTATGCTGTTGAAGAAAAAAAATTTGTTATGACATGAATATCAAAATTCTGAAGCGCCACTTGTGTTATCGCTCCTAATTCATGTACTAGTATCACAATGATCTGCAACAGACACGCTGTGTGGTTCAAACAGCTGTCATGATGCTGACCGACAACTGATCCCCGTGATGCAGGTCATGAGCATCCAGATTCCATGGGTCATGTTCTGTTAAGAAGAGAGGATCATTGTCTTCTTAACAGCGGGGAAAATGCATTTATAGTGTACCAGTACCAGTGCTGATAGAGTTTACAAACAAAACAAAACCAAACCAAAAATAACTTGATATCATGAACCTTAGCAATGCAGTATTACTGACCTTTACAACTCAAGTTTTCTAGTACTTTGCTGTTTAACTTTTCCACACCTTTACCACCTCAAACACGACGTGTTTACATTATTCAGAGGTAAATTATGAACTCAATAGAAGCTAATCTTTACAACTAACTAAAACAGAATATAATCAATTAACACACGTCCATGACCAACAACATATAAAGTGAAAATAAAGATTCACAACACCAAACCTGCCCTATAGATATACACAACGTTCAAGGCATTTTAATAACTACAGAAACTACAGAGAAACAACCATAATGCTGTTGGTGAAACTTATCAAAGTGTAGCAATAGGGTGTACAAGCATTATTCTCTATACGAGGTATACTTTTTATATGCTCGGACTAACCTATCTCTACTGGTCCTATTGGTTTCAAATTTGGCAGAAGTGTGCATAAATGCTTTATAAGATCGGAACAATTTTTTTCATAATTTTTCAACAAAAATGACATGTTTTGTGACCAGAAGTGTGAGGTAAGGCTGTCTTCATACGTCATAAAGGAGCTAGACGCTTGTGATTTTCAAGCAATGATTTTGAATGACTATAAAAGGGGTTTAATGGCTATGGAATGCCTGGATCAGCTAACAGCAACTTCTGGAGAGTCTGCTCCATCCAAATCAACTGTTTACAAATGGTATCAGAAATTTTCATGTGGCAGAAAGACTACCAAAGTAGACCCATCCCCTGGAAGACCCATCTCTGTAACTACTGTACAAATGAAAACATAGAAGCTGTGCAAAAGTTGGTGGATAGAGACAGGAGAATAACATATGAGGAAATACAGGAATAACTTGGCTTCTCATCCACTACTGTCTATAAAATATTACATGAACACTTAAAGCCAAGGAAGGTCTGTGCCTGGTGGATACCCCACATGTTGATTCAACTGAGGATCAGAAAAGGGCTAGGGTTGAGTTTTGTCAAACCATGTTTAGAGAATGTGATGAAGGCCGGTCAAAGTCTGTGGATAAAGTCATGACTGGAGAAGAGACATGGGTATACAATTACAATCCTGAAAGCAAACGACAAAGCATATGTTGGTCGGGTGCTGGAGATGCTCCACCTGTGAAATTTAAGTGATCTCATAGCACTGATAAAATGAAGGTGGTGTTTTTTTTCTGAAACTTGCGGCCATATTATAACAATTCCTGTAGAAGAACAAAGGACTGTTACTGCCCTATGTTATATCAATAACTGTTGACCAAAGGCCTTCCACAAGTGAGCACAAAAGCATCCGAGGACGGGCACTCAAAGGCTTAAGCTGCACCACAATAATGCAAGTGCTCACAAAGCACACGTGACTTTGGAGAATTTGGAAAGAGAAAACGTAAAATCTCTCCCACACCCGCCTTACTCACCGCACCTAGCTCCTTGTGACTTTTTCTTATTCCCGTCAGTCAAAGATCAAATGAGAGGGAAGCGATTCAGTGGCAATGAAGAAGTGCTTTTTACCCTCAACAAAATAATCGAAGGGATACCTGCTGAGGAGTGGAGCTATTCCTTTGTCTCTTGGTTTGGGAGGATGCAGTTGTGCACCAATGCTCATGGAGAGTGCTTTGAGAAGTTGTAAAAGTTTCAGCTCTCTAGGACCAGTAGAATATGGTTAGTCTGAGCATATAACATAAAAGGTATACCTCGTATTAGAGTCACCCCCTCTTGATTGCAACTGCTTTGTAGCATAGAAAAAGTTGCAATTTTTAAGTAAAATACAGTATTCTGTTATGATTATCTGACAAATATGCTGCATTTAAGCCAAGCTGACTGTAATGTACTGCAAACATCTTATTTTGGCATCATGTGATATTTGTTTCGTTTGATGGAGTGTGTATTCATACAAATAAAGATATATGCAAGACATCAGAAACGATTTCCCCCTACAATTACCGTTATTTTACACACATTTCCATGATTAGGTAATATGAATAGTACAACTTTTGTGCATTTGTGATCTGATTATTGGGAGTGTCCAGAAAGTCCCATGAATTTTATAAGCAGCTGAATGAAGAGGCTGAACTTCTTTTTTTTTCCCCAGGTCTGTCTGCTTATCTGTTTATTTTAATTGTATGCAAGGTGTATGAGCCACATTTTGATTATTCAGAATGCTGAAAACAAAAATTCATGTTAAACATTGTATACTGTAACAAACTTGCAATGTGAATGACCAGACGGCCAATACAGTATGGAAATAAACCTGAAACTTGAAACATAACATTCTGGTTCAAGAATAAAAAATATGTGCCCGGCTGATGCATAAAATAACACTGTTAATCTTTGGCCAAATTAAATTTTTATACTGAAAAAACATGGACAGAATTTATAGCATTATCTATCTCCATTCTATAACGTTACCACAATTTAAGACCTGCAGATTTAAACAGATATGAACAACTTCTTTGAATGCTGAACATGCTGACTGCTACAAACATACCTGAAGCTCACAAATACTGCATGCTCAGTAACTCACACACCATAACCACAGATGTGTGTTTGTACAATCTACAGTCCCACAAGACCCACTTCTGATGTCTGTCAGAAAAATTAACTTAAAGAAACTCAAACATGAGAATATATAAATGTGAACAGAGTGTGGCCTGGTGATGAGACTGATTAATCATATCTAGAAGTTCAAAACATCCCCCAAATTTTGATCTTATTATAAACCAAATTCAGATTTTGAACATGTCATTTTCTGTTACTGGTTCAGGTATGAAATATTTGACCCACATAAAGACCTCTGTACTAAAGTACCTTCGAGAGAATATCCTCAAAATCCACCACACTACTATTGTATACATCAGCTTGATCTGAATCACAATGCAATCACAATATAAATGACAACCAGTACACATAAGTCTGTCAAGGCAATACAAGAAGTCAGTTGTTGAGCATACTTAGTGAGTTTATCACATTTGTCCATTATGCATTAATTTAGTTTAGCAATAATAAAGAAACATGGCATTACAAGGTCATTAATAAGTTGTTACAGTTACACTCTGCTGTTACTGAGACAAGGTGGCTGACAGGTTTTTAAAATCCTGCTATGGGGTGGGGTCTCACACAAAAATGTATTCCAGCTTTGGTGCAAGAACCATCCCCAAGAAAACTCACTGCATTTTCAAAGGAAGAAAGCGAAATGAAATCATGAAGAACTCTACACAACGTATCTCTCCTCCAAATCTTGTACATGGCTGTCCTTGACAAAAACCACCAAGAACAGTGGTCAGCATTTGATCTGGCCACAACATAACACCTTCAAAATGTCTTTCTCTATGAATGTTCATAGATGGTACCCATTTGTTTTGTGAGATCTAGGTATTCTTTATTGGATTATCACTATCAAACATAGTCAGCCTGAACACTGTTCAAATACTAAGCCCAATGTCTTGAATTTGAAGGCTAGGTCAGTCACAACATACCTCTTCACGAAATACAATACAAAAAGGACATAGGCATGGCATGCAGCATTCACATGGCAGAGAAGATCTGACCTGAGATGGACACTTGATATTTTGCTTCACAAGTGATTGCTGGGACAAAATTCATAATGTTTCAGCATAGACCCTTGAGTACAGCATCAAAACTTAATAAGATAATGTGTAGGTGGTGCTTGAAACCCACCAACTATCAAAGTAAAGTTTTTTTCATTGTGTCAAGATCCACAGCCGATCACAGTTCTTAGACAAGGGAATGTAAGTTTTATTAGCAAAATGAGGCAATGATAACAGTGAAAACCCTGACTGTCAGCAAAATCACATGTATGGATGTGCGTAGAGGCATATCAACATATCAAAGTGCTTTTTATAATAACACATTTAAATCATTTCCCTGGGTCTGTGTAACATCAAAAGTGTTTACAAAAATTCAGTCTAGTAACTTTTGTACCATTAAAACTTAATTCACAAGAAAAACCGATTCTAAGTGAGTTTAAGAAAACATTACTGACAACGAAGAAAGTCATCTGCATTTATCACAATATTATGGAATATTTGTACTGAATTCAGTATTAGACGGTGTACCACATGAAAATAAAATGAGAGATACAGGATTTCACTCACTTGTATAGCTGCAAGACATTCTTGCAAAAAAGCCCATAATATTACTATAACCATTCCTCCAATTATCATTTTCTAACAAACCACTTCAAATAAAATTAACAAGATAGAAACTTGTATAAAATGTGCAATAGCTGGGTACATAATTAATTTTATTAAAAAATATTTCTGAAGTGAAAAAAAACAACAAACTACCCAACAAAACACAAGGTCTGCAGTAAACGCTTCATACTTGGGCAGTGATACGTCTCATAGCATGTCACACATCATATTCAATGAATAACTTCTTATTTGAATACTATAACCATCGATCATCATGATCATTCAATGATAAAACATGTCTGACAGCCAAACATTTCAAATACAATGTATATATGAACAATAATATCATTTACATAGAGCTGATGCTGGCCCTATGATATTGCAATGTACTATGGACGGTGGTCTCCATCCTGTCTGTTATGACCATCTGCATGATCCCATTTCTAATACCTATTTCACTTCAAATCACGAAAAACAACAAAGTTAAAACCTATTTCTTTTGCAGCCAGAACTGGTCCTTCCAAGATTTTGACTTAAATTTCACTTCGTAATACTCCGTATTCCGGACCGAAACGAGAGAGAGCGCATGCGCTGTAAGTCAATGCATCACTGCCTGTTAAGTCAACATGTGGTCTTGATGTGTAGTGGAGATACTAAAACGTGTGAACTAGGGCATTCCAGGCGGATCATCAAGTGTCTAGTGACAGGTTTCTTCTTAAGTTGCTGTGTCTTTGTTTAAATCTCCGAGAGGCATGGATTTCCCTCCTACTACGAGAGAAACACGCCCAGAGAAGCTTTAGGGAGGGTTGCGGGTGAAGACCCCAATCTCGCCGTAATGGCCGAGGCTTCCACTTCGGTGAGGGACCGTAGTAGGTCTAGATCTAGTTCCCCGTCTAGATACAGTGAAGAAGACAGGTATAGTGGTTTGGGAAACGTAAGGGGCACCTACCCTGTGGGAACGAAAACAAAACAAAGGACAATCATGGAAATGTTTTCGCAAAAAAAACACCGGAAACGGCTGGATCTAGGCAGAGTAAGAACGATAACTCAAAACAAATGGATGAAATGATGACAGCCATAAGGGCTTTGCAAGGTCGGGTTTCAACCCTGATTGCAGAGAAATCATGGGTCAGATCACCATCTCGATCAAGAGAGAGGTCCTCATCTCAGAGGCTTAGCACCTCACCTGAAAGAAGCAGATCTAGATCTAGATTGAATTCACTTGTAGTGCAGAGAAAACGTAGACTCAATCAAAAACACCAACTTCTCAGGCATCAGCCCCCAAAAGGACCAAATCTGATGAATCTGATATTGTCAGTGAGACAGATGACATTATTTATGACAGTGAGTCAAGTGATGAGGACAGTTTGTCAGATCTTCTTGATTTCTATGGAGATAAAGATGCTTGTAGTGAGAAGATCGAGGAAAAGTTGGCAATTGTTGTGAATTCAGGATTGTGTAATATTTCGAGTGAGGAGAAAGTTACTGAAACATGTAAGAGATATAGTAGACCTGAAAACTGTAAGAACTTAAGAGTGCCAAAAACAAATGTGGAAATAAGGAGGCAGTTGTCAAAGAATCAGAAAAGCCGGGATGTTCGACTTCAAAAGACACAAAATTAGATTGTGAAAAGCTTGACAGCATCAGTACAACTGGTTAATGTTATGAGACAAGCACGCAGTGAACACAGAATGCTTGATCTAAAAGCTTATGAAAGGACAGCGATGGACATATTACGCCTATCTTCCGCATGCTATGGGGATTTGAGTACTATTCGGAAAAATGGGATGAAGACAAGTTTGGCAGAACAGTTCAGACCATTATGTGCCAAAGCCATGGATGCTGGATCAAGTGGAGGTTCAATGAGCTCCACAGAATTTTTGTTCGGAGAAAACTTAAGTCAGCGGATAAAAGATCTCAGTGAATCTTCACGCCTGACAAACTGAATCTCAACATAGTCAAAAAACGCCTGACGGGGTTGCAACAGCGGTCCCTCATCCCAACCACATTGGCAACAAAAGGGACAACCAATGAGAAGTCAATACTTTCAACCCAGGAGTTCAGGGTTCACGGGGCATCGTTCAACAAAATCAGCTGTTTGGGCCAACAGGGAAAAGAAACAGTAAAGCCTTCATGTTCTATGGAGGCAGATGAAAGTGAAGTAAGCATAGGATTTAGGATGAAAAATACAGCTGAGAATTTTAAAAGTGGGAAAATTCGATTTTGCTTAAATTCTTGGAAAGCCCTTACTTCATACAGAAAAATTATAGGCTTTGTAAAAGGGGTTAGTGTGCCGATGGATATCGATTTAAATGATCTACCCTCCCCAAAAAGTGAATTGGAATTTTCAGATGAAGAAAGAAGCCAAGTTCGGATAGAAATAAGTGAGTTTGTTAAAAAGGGCATCATTAATGTAGTATCAGATGAGGGGAGTGAACCTTCAGTCATATCAACTTTCTTTCTGCGATCAAAACCAGATGGCTCGAAAGGCATAATTCTAAACCTTAAAAACTTCAATTCACTGATCAAGAAGCAACATTTCAAGATGGATACACTCCATAGTGCATTAAAATTGGTAAAGAAAAACTCATTTTTCGCAAAACTAGATTTTAAGGATGGTTATTTTTCAGTTTCTATAGACCCAGCTTCTCTACGCTTTTTTCGATTCAGGTTTGAAGGGAAGCTCTATGAATTTTGTGCCTTACCTCAGGGATACAGAGAGTCGCCCAGAATTTTTACAAAAATTTTAAAGCTGGCCCTCTCATACTTGCGTTCAATGGGTCATATCAATGTAGGCTATTTGGATGATATTTTTCTGCAAGGAGACACGGAGGAGGAGTGTGTGACAAACATTGTGACTCAGCAACCTTGTTGGATAGCCTTGGCTTTACAATACATCAGCAGAAGTCTGTATTTACACCCACACAAAAAATTGAATTTTTAGGCTTTGAGATTGAGTCACAGATGATAGTGAAGCCTACAAAAAGAAAGCAGAAAATATCAAAAACGTATGTGCCTCAATTGTAATTTGTACTGAAAAAGTATGTCAGCATCAGAGAACTAGCAGAAGTTATTGGGAAGTTAGGAGCAATGACAGCAGGAAATAGGTATTCCCATTCATACTTTAAAAGACTTGAAATTTCAAGAAATTTAGGACTCAGAGTTTACAAAGGGGACTATGAAGCCAGAAAAGAAGTATCAAAAAATGTCAAAGATGATTTAGAGTGGTGGATACATAATGTTGATAAATACCCTAAACCAGTACAAATGTAAGATTTCTCCGTGGACATGTTTTCAGATGCTAGTTTTGAGTGGATATGGAGTGACTTGCCAAGGACTGAAAACTGAACGGTTATGGAGTGGGGAGGAAAAGGAACTTCACATTGATGCCTTGGAACTCTTAGCTATTAAAACTTGGGATACTGTGCTTTTGTAAACAAATGCGAGATGAACATATTCATGTTTTCACAAATAATAGCACAGCAGTTTCTTGTTTAAACAAAATGGGCAGCTGTAAAGCTACACTGAATGACATTACTAGGGAGATTTGGACCCACTGTATGGAATGCAATAATTACATTACTGCTTCACACATTCCAGGAGTAAGAAAATATATATTAGCTGATAGCTTATCAAGAAATCATAAAGTGGAGTTAGAGTGGAAGCTTAATCCTCGTTTTTTTGAAATGATAGCATCTCATTTTGGGCCTTTTGATGTTGATTTATTTGCTTCCCGCCGGAATTACCAGTTCAAACCATACATGTCCTGGAAGCCAGATCCAGATTCTATATTTATTAAATGCGTTTCATCTAAACTGGAATAATGTGTATGAATATTGTTTTCCCCCGTTCAGTGTTATACCAGCAGTTCTTCAAAAATTAGAGAGAGAAGAAGCAGAAATGTGCATAATTGTTCCCTTCTGGAAGACACAAGTTTGGTTCCCAAAACTGGGGAGACTACTAGTGGCAAATCCTGTGTGCTTACCACACCAAAAGCAACTTTTACTTCACCCTATGGACAAAAACAAAGTTCATCCCTTGATCAACAAACTAAATCACAACAAACTAAATCTAGTGGCATGCAAACTATTATGGAAAACTTACAAAAGCATGGCTTTTCGGGAAACACTATTGATATCATATTATCATTCTGGAGATCGGGAACAGTCAAACAGTATGAAACATATGCAAAACAGCGGATTGAGTTTTGTGATTCAAAACAGGAGAATCCTTGTGAACCAGATGTAGATAGTGTGATGTCTTTTTTGACTCAGTTGTACGATATGAATTTAGGATACAGTGCTATAAATTGTGCCAGAAGTGCTATAGCATCCCTTAATTTCGAGGGACAGAACAATCATTATCAAATATTGGTGAAACGATTTATGAAGGGGGTTTTTAATAGGAGGCCTTCCTTACCAAAGTATTCTGTTACTTGGAATCCCGAACTTGTTTTGAACTTTCTAAAAACATGGGATCCTCCCAGTGCAATCTCAATGAAACAGCTGACGGTAAAAGTGGCAACACTGTTGATATTGTTATCTGCCAGAAGAGGGCAAACTACTGTGACCTTAAATGTTAGGAATATTTCGATTTCTGAGGATGAAGTAAGAATTTCAGTTGGGGAGCTGACTAAAACAACCAAACAAGGCAAACATGAGCCAGAAATTGTATTGCCAAGTTTTACTGATAAGAAACTCTGCATTGTCAGCTATCGAAATGCTTACTTGGATCGCACTTCAATGTTACGTCACGGTGCTCATCAGCTGTTGTTAAGCTACAACACTCCACATAGACCTATTGCTCGTGATACTCTGAGTCGTCGGATTCGAGGAGTAATGAGGGAAGCTGGAGTAGATATGAGCAGATTTAAGCCACATTCAATCAGAAGTGCAACAACTAGCTTGGCAAGTCGGAGGAATGTATGTCTTGGAACAATATTAGTATCTGTGGGATGGCGAAGTGAATCTACCTTTGCCACTTACTATAACAAGCCTGTGGATCGAAATACAAGAGAGGTCTGCACGGCTGTGGTAGACCTACAGCAAGACTAAGGTAATACAATTGCCTTTTTGGGGGATGGCAGGGTGGTAAATGGCCACTGCTTTCAAGCTCTCGTTCTGGTCTGGAATACAGAGTATAACGAAGTGAAACTAACAATTAAACTATTCTTGGTGCAGCTTAATTGTAGCTTTATGAGTTATACAAAGTATGAGGGACTGAAACGCCCACCCTGCCCCACCCTTTTCATTTTGCTCGTGGCCATTTACATGTTACAGGTTGCCTTACAGCACGTGCGCTCTCTCTCGTTTCAGTCCCTCATACTTCATGTAATTCATTAAACTACAATTAAACTGCACCAAGGATAGTTTAATTGTTAGATTTAATGGCTCTAGAGGTAATCATAAATTTACTGGATTTATGCCAACATCTATGATTTTAAATAACCTTTCATTGCAAGATGGGCTTGTCCCCTATGATTTTCAATAATTTGCAGTACCAATACTTTCAATACATGCAAAGTCACAGTCCCAAATTCTCTTGGTAATTTTATAGCTCCTGTTCAATGTGAGGATAGAAATAAATTAATGTATCCTTCCCATATCAATAATGAAGTAAGTGTAGCAACTACCATCTGTCTTTCGATTTGCCACTAAAAAAGTCTTCATCAGAACAGCGTTGCACCGGGTGTTATGAAGCATAGTATGAAAACTAGGGCAACAAACAACTTTTTGTATAGACACCAGAATTCTATTGCTGATATGTGTTCATGTGTTTACAAAGACAAAATACAAAGCAGTTGTTTCACAAATGCAGGTTTCATGAAGCATAATGCCTAGAATTTTGAGGCACTAGTACAATGGCCATATCATTCTTTCCATGCAATGCTGTTGCAACCACTGTTCTGGCATATGAAAGATGATGTGCATTTCCTACAACCAATCCCACCTAACAGGTAGATTGATTGAGGAAAGTGTCAAAGAAACACATTCATAAGAAGAGTAAAACATGGTCTTCAATGAAATTGCATCCATGACTATTGATTCTTGATTCAATCGTTCACCATATGATGACAGCAACTTGGTCAACGACCTGCTTGTTCTCATATGCCATAATCTTCAGTTGATGATCAAGACAATAAGATAAAGCACAATCCTCTGTATAGCCAACCTGTTCATTTCTGTAAGAAACTGGTTTCTGCCATGAGCTGCAATTGGTAACAGGCCTATGTCCTCTATGCCTCAAGAAAGGAAGAATAAGGCTACCAGAGCTACCAGTGAGATATGAAGGTTTATTTTCATGTTCAGACATAAGCTCAATGGAAAATCAAAGTACAAATCAGGTACCAGCATATATGATTATTAACTCCTATGAGTTACTAGTTTCTTAAGAACTTTACTCAAACTGCCTCCGGCAAAAGTGTCTTGGTAATGTTTCAAACCAACATTCTTCTATACTTCTTGGCATGAACATGTAAAGAATATTCTAAAAATAATTTGTGGAAATATCACATGCACGATGCATCATTGTGATTAGGAATGGAAGAGTAGGAAAAGAAAATTTTCAGTCAACTTCTTCATATCGAGCTCTCTTTGCAACTGGACCATCGTCTTCATCTTCATCATCCTCATCAGAGTAATTGTGAACATTGATGGAAAGCTGGTCTGTGATGACATCCAAGGGAACATCAACGGCTGGTCCAGACATCTCCTCACGACTTGTAAGGCCAACACTTGAGATGGAAAAAAATGATATCACACTAATGTGTGTCATGGTGATGTGCCTATTAGCAAATTTCTTTTAAAAACACACAAATACATACTGTTGCATTGTACGTTTTGTGCTCTGCATTTAAGCCCAATTGTGTCAACATGTCAGGAATTGTTGAAAAGAGGTAACAGAAGAGGAAACCAGCCTTGAACTGACATTCTACTCTAAATTACATGTATGTTCACTTCAATCTGAGATTTACTCCAAGACTCCCAAATGAGCAAATCCAGAGATGTCATAATTTCACCGGTTTTCACAGTAAAGAGCCATATCAGAAAAAAATCACAAAGGCAGCATGGTTTGGACACAGGAAACATGGTTTCAATCTAACCCTATAGCAATGTGAAACATTCTTATAGAAACATGAAAATAACTACTGTTTGCAACACCATTAGATAAGAAAAGGTGCTGTATCCATCAATGTCATACCAATAAAAACCCAAAGAAACAACACTGAAACCTAGATTAGATATGTTTCTTACCTGGCAGCTTCACTCTCTATGCTGGCCAGAGCGTCAGAGAATGCCTGCACCACAAACCTGGCATTATCTGTGGTGAAGCAGAGTGGTGGAAGCATGACTAGCACATTCTTGTCAGGCCCTTCAATACCAATGATTATCTTTTTCTCTTTCAACCTGAAACCAAAATTAATGACACAATAATTATTTTTTACCTTTACATCCATTCATATCCTCCAAATTACCTCTGCATGACAATCCAAGTATACTGGAACCTCAGAACCATTAATCTCAAGGGCTTGAATTCCTCACTTACTTGTTGCAAAGCTCTGCTTCCTTGCTCGAAGTTTCTACATCATATTTATTCCATTAATTCATATCTGGACCAGTTCCTTACACTTGTAAGTTCTACCATGCTTTAAAGCACTATATAATATGAATGCTTTTCATCACAGTCTCCAACATTCACCTGTAAAACCTGTTTCACAACAGTATTGTCACATAAAACCTTAAATAATATCTACTCTTCCTAATTTCGAAATGCAGAATATGAACCTGATCACAATATGTGTTAAAGATTTCATATCTTTATGAGTTGTTACACAGCATTGAGGCACAAAATCCCTGAAGGATTGACAAAACAGTATTTTATCTGATCTTTATAACTTGTCATCTGACAACAGCACCACATGAGAACATTTCTTGTGCAAAAACCCATAGCAGAAAACCCGTTTCAAGAGCGCTAATTCTTACTTGTATGCCAAAATCTCTGCTGTTTCCTTGGCAGGCTTTTTGCTTTCTTTGTCCATGACCAGTTCAATACCAACCATCATGCCAACACCTCTGTTACAGGAGGAACAATAAACAACAGTGAGCTTTTTCCTTGTGGTAACATCTTTTTCCTTCCATGATGCAGTCAACATGAAAGAAAGTATACTTTGAATGCCTCCAAATACAAACTCTAGCCTGCAGCCTGAAAAACATGAACCTCTCTCACACAGGGAGGAATGTAAAAATTTCCTTGTCAAGAAAATGTGGATGTTTGCCGACACCACTTCTTAAATCTTCCCTATCCAAACAACAAAATGTTTGTTACATTTAAATATTTAAAAAATTGACTGCATTAGTGGACACAAGAAAACTTTAAATATGTGGAAAGTTATTATGAAAAGCTAAAGGGAACCCCTGTGTCAACCATGAAAAAATTAACAACCTCAGCCACCATTTTTGGTGAGATATTTTCATAAGCATAATGGAGCCAAGGAAACAAGGTCACTGATAAAAATCTGAAAAAGAAGAAACTTCATTCATAAATCTAAAACACAGAAACAAAGTACGAGTCTACTGACCTCACATCACCAATCATGGGATGTTTGGGCTGTATTGCCCTGAAGCCATCCTTCAAACACTTTCCCACATTCTTGGCACTTGACATAAGCTTTTCGTTTTCTATGACATCCAGCACAGCACGGCCGATGGCACAAGCCACAGGATTTCCTCCAAACTGGAAACAATTAAAAAAAAAAAATCAGAACAAATACTTTCTATCACTTTATAATAAATACTAAAGGATATGAGAATAAAACATTTCATTCAATATATCCACTACTTTTATGCAAAGAAAAGGTTTTGAGTACCACACAGTTATACCTCTGAGTGGGCTGTTTGCATGAAGGAGGCACAGACATTCATAACATTTCAGATGAAAACCTGTACTAATTACTAAATTGCAGATAATCATATTTAACACTGTTGTTATTCACAACTACCTCAAACGGAACAGACGTAAGGAAAGATGATTTGGCAAACCATCTCTTCGGATCAGATAGATAATGTGTAAATGAATGGACAGATTGGTATTGGACATACTGATAAACTAAGAATGATGATGATAGCTCACACTGTCTTTACCACTTGCTTAACTATTTGGAAAAGCAGAGTATGTTCACTAAACCACACGGTTGCAAGTATTTCACTTGCTGACACTCACTGTGCTGGAGAAGTCATTCAGACTGTCTGCAATTTCTTTTGTTGTGACGACTGCAGCCAAAGGGTAGCCATTGCCGACAGGTTTCCCAATGGTGACAATGTCTGGAACAACATCTGTTTTACAGAAAGAAATTCTCTTCAGTCAATGCCGAAGACTTAAGAAACATTCATATTTCACTGGTTAAGAACTCTGTTCCACTATCTTGATATTCCTATTAATACCTGTTATAGAATGATAACTGTATGACACACACATTATATAAAGCTAATGGGGGTGAAATGGCCAATGTAATGATATTGTATATTATGAACATAGCAATAGGAGTTTTCTCTAAATTTGTCATTTGTATTTATATGCAGTTCATATGAGTTAATGTGCCATATTTTGTTCATCAAGTGGATGTGCTTCCTGACTGGCAGTTACTGTCACACAGTTTGGAGCTCATACTGTCTGATCCTTTTAAAATGCCACAAACAAACAACAATGAAAACAATCTCAAGGAAGGAGGGGGTGTCTCCATCTTCAAACAGGACAGTGATGAGGACTAGAGATGAACAAGTTATTGTAGCCTCAGCAACACATGACTTACTCTGAATGAGTAATAAACTTGTTCTTGGAAATAAGCAGATTTATAAAGTGCACACAAACAGAATCATTCTCACAAGATGAGCACAGGCAAGGGTGCTTGGTAAATATTCAGATAATATATGCAACCAATGAACCAATACTGACAGTTGTGGTGATATACTCACTATGCATCTGAAAACCCCAAAAGTGTTCCCCGGTCCGCCCCAAGCCACACTGGACTTCATCTGATATGCAAACGCCTCCATTCTCACGTACATATCTGGAAATAACAATAAGTAATGATGAGAATCTTGCGAAGATTAAAGCAAAATAATTGTGGGAGCATAATCACACATCATAAAAGACATAAACTTTCATCAAAACAGAAACAACTAGACTATGGCAGCAACTGGCCTAATGATTATGTACCTTTAAATGTTGCAAAACCATAATGGTCAGTATGTTCTAGCCCCTGGATAAACCAATCCCTAAAGGTTGTGTCTCTATCACTGATCTATAATGAGCACATTAGACAAATCCTCTTACGGCTATCACTAGTAGGTTTAGGTTACCCCTCACTACGTCATATTTTTCATGAACTTATTAGCCCATACCTAGAAATAGTTCATTATACAGGAAATAAGATGTATGGATTCCTTGATAATGACTTGGTAATGCTATTTCCAAACCATACATTGACATCATATGTAGCAAATGGGTTGACATGCAGATAAAGAGTGACTGGAGATAACAAAATAGCATTTACCCAGAAATTTTGGATTGACACAGCAGAAAATCTGTCATCATCTAAACTGGGAACGCTACAATTATTCTGATCATAACAGTGGACCTTAACACTCATACTCTTTGAGTGTACACACACGGAGAAGCTGCATGTGTGCATGTGAGTGAATATGAATATGCACGTCCTTGTGTTCATATGATTATATGCCATGTGTGTAAGTTTATGTATTTGTGGAGGTGTGCACAGAGTTTGAGTATGTGTGCATGTGGCTGTAAAGCAATTCAGGCTCTTCAGGGGTAAAGTGCTATATAAATGCACTTTATTATTATTATACACTAAATCCAAGATCCATGTAAGGGACTGAAGATGTTTATATTCCTTAACTCAGCATTCTGAGTTGAAACAGAGGAAAATCAAAAACCTGCTACAATGACTGGACCATGAATCTAATTCCACTGATCAGGTTAACTAATAGTTACAATGGAAATGCCCACGTTTCCATTTATGCTTGGCTATAAGATTTAGCACATGTCTTTATCTATTTCACTAGTATTGAAAATGAAGAGAAATTAAGTCCAAAGGCACATGAAATAAAGACAAAAATATCCCAACAGCATAAAAATAATGAGCCTCAGTTTCTTCCTTCATACCTATAAGGCATCAAATAGTTAGTTAAAGTTATAATCCATGTTAGATAATAATCTTAACTAACAGACAGCTTGCAAATTTCAAAGTAATGGAGATAATACTGCCACAGACATTGAAAGTCACAGTAACTCTAATTAAACCTTGACGGCATCATTACATAAACAGAACATTATCCTTGATTTTGTCAGACAAACAATTGCAAGTTTCATCCACAAAGCAATTAAAGGGAGCCTGTGTGTTTTAAGTTCTATCTGGTATAATCCGACATGCCAAAGCATTTATCATCTCTCAGCCCTATGTCACTGAGAACAATGCTGTGACTTTCAGTTTGTGTAGTGACAAGCAGAGCAGTGATTATTTCAGGCCAAACAGACAGATCAGATCAACGGAGACCCAAAAAAAAAAAAGATAAGGCAAAGACTAAAAAAACATTTTTTTACACTCCTTTACAGATTTCAAATCCTATCGATGTTGTGAATACCAAATAGATGATTGGGAACGAAAGAAAGTCCTCCGTGGATTATGTTGCATTTATGAAACACAGAAAGGCTGCTAAAAAAATATGGGCAGAGAAATGCATTATCTACACCCTTCCCCTCCAAAACTTGCCAAACACAGAAGAATGGGCTGACTGCTGAGAGGGAAAATTAAAACAATTTTTGAAAGAAATGTTTTTATCCTGCAAGCCTCCCAGGTACTGAAAAATAAAAATGGCATTTGTCAGGGTGTTGAATCAAATGGACTGACAGAACTGTAAGACCAACCTGTACACATGTTGAAAATAGTTCTCTGGGGGTACCACAATTCCACCGGAGCTTATCACAGGCTCTGATATGAATGCACCTATCTGGAGCAATACAAATAAAGATGTGAATATGATTGAATGGACAAATGTCTTATAGCCACTTCAGCCAGTCAAAATGAGGTTTAACTTGCTTTCTGGTGACATGAAGTTACTGGGTATGACATGAAATCTTAATGTATACACCTCCATTAGGTGAAAACGTTTCTGACCCAGTATTTTTCTGATCTGAGATAAGAATTGTAGGAAATAGACTGGAGCCAAATTCTGGTTTGACGCTTAGAAAAAGTGGGCTCGGAATTTTTGGGTAGGAATGTTAATGCATAAAATCCAATCTCCTGAAAATTTGAAATTAAGTACTTTTTGTTTTTTTAGCTACCTGATATACCTCCACAAGAGTTTATGTAGAGCATATAAATAAATATTCTAGCATCTGAACTTTCTCTTACCTCCCGACCATTTTGATTGGCTTTCTGGATAGCTTTTCGTACTTCATTTGCATATAATAATCCCGGATTAGCAGCATTTGAATCAAATTTTCCTCTGAATGTATTGGGTGTTGGAACCTGTAGAATAGAGACTAATATTAAGGACATGTTTGGCAGGCAAACCTGGTGTCATTAAATTACTATTTTCATGGGCTGTGACTACCTACCATCTGACATATTCAATGTTAAAGACAAAAGTTATCATAGTACCACAAATGTACTAAAAACATTTCATTCACATCATAACCGTTTTCATCAAGACCATCGGTGTATACCACACTACCTGCTACAATGAAAATAATTATCTGGCGGCTGGCGCTTATAAATTGTATTATCCACTAAACCACACTGAAGTGTAACTCTAATATTATATAGATCTTGTTTCCCATATACAAAGCTAAACACAGCAATACTTACAATGTGGACCCAGTCCTTTTTCTGATGTCCCGCTCCCAACTTCTTGTGTCTCACAGGGCTGATTTCGATGAGGCTCCCTAGATTACCATGATAAGCTCTGCAATGGTCCATGGCAAATGATGGATGAAACGGTGAATGGTCAGCTGTCAGTCAGTCAATGACACTACTGTTTGGCCAGTCATTAAAAGGTCCATATACATATCTGCTGGAAAACTGCCATCCAATGGCTCAAATGACATGTTACACCACAAGTACGCAATACGTGTGTGAAAGAAAGATCTAAATTCATTAGAGATACTTTGATTAACTTTCATTAAATAATTGTACTGTGGAAAGTTTAAAATAAAAAGATACTCACTCATCTAGGCATATCACATCTTGCCTTTTTGTGTATGCAGCTGCCAGACGCAGTGCAAGATCATTGCCTTCAGACCTGGCAGAAAAATGTGGCAGAGGGTAACAAGCTATGCTGAGGTCTTACTGGTAATTTGACGATTTTTTTGAAAACTTGTTCCCCCACACACAAATTAACTTATTTCCATAACAGACTGGCTAGCAAAGATACATTTTGACAATCCCATCGAAGGTCCTGATATCTGTCAAATCTAAGATGCCAAAGGGTCAGCTTTTAACCCTTGCTACAGTTACAAAGCACTTATTGTATAACACAGGCATATTTCATATGTTCCATGATAATCACTCATGTTATTTCCTCACCAACAATTTTTTTTAATGGTTTAGCATCATCACTCACCCTGAAGATACAAAGAAACAAACACAAAGTGACTCCGGCAAAGTACTGATAAGCCGCTTAGCATAGAGGGCTGTCTGGTCATTGAGAAAGCCATAGCTGGAAGTCAGTTTAGCCATCTGTTCCTGACCCACACCCACCACATGAGGATGACAGTGACCCACTGGAAAGTTCCAGACAACAATGATATAATTAGTACTGGTAACAGCATACAACGTGTAAATTTATCATGAGTTGACTGACCAATCACACTTAGCAAATTGCCAGTGAGAAAAAAACACAAAGTTTAACAGCTTAGTTTAACTGCCTGGGATAACAATGGATCCCAGACAGACTATGCCACTTGCTATATTTGTGGATGGGAGGGATAACAAAACTGTGAGATGAAATATAACTATACTGAGTATATGATGATAACCATGAATAATATGACAAGCATTAATAAACAACATGAAATACCTCTTCTTCAGAAAGACAGCAAAATTTCAAGGTGATGCTTACCAAACCCTTCACTGCCAAACAAAGGTTTTTCTTGAAAGGTTTTACTCTTAGGAAGCAGGACTTACCATGTGATGTGTTGTTAACACAATCCAGAAACTCTTGACCAGTGTCATCATACAGATACTGTCTTGAAGCTCTGACAATTTTCAGTGGAGCAACCTCAAAGTGCAGTTTACATGATTTTCTGTCAAACAAGAGTTACATAAGGGATACTTTCATGTTAGGGATACGCACACATTTCACACCTCTGCTTCCTAGGGCAATGATATTGTACAAAATAAATGTTTTTCAATACCAAATTTCAAGGCCAACTTAATTTAAGACTTAATACATTTCTGTATATCACTGGCCTTGGTATCCCCTCGCTTTAGCAGGGGTCACCAGACCAGGTAAAACTTACTATGAATGTCCAAATAATAGTACAGTGTGGAGTAATAGAATAGAGTGGAAAGAGGGAGAATTTTAATAATAGCACAGGCCGGAAGAAAAGTACAAGGTCGAAGGACAGAGAAAATGTAATAAGGATGCATGCGTCCTTGAACAGACATAAGTATGGCAGAAACTGCCTTGATGGTTTTATAACAGTGCAATAATGCTGTGCCAAAATTGAGAAAAAGTAGCGCGTGTGCCCCTACCCTGTCTTTTTTTTTTTTCTTCACAGTAAGCAAATTAATTTATGATTTCAAGACTATCCTATGCCTGCAAACCCCTTTAGATCTTCTTTGTTAATGAACTTTCATTTAAAGAAGTTTAGTTTCGATCTGTGTCAAAGTTCAATGTTGTCTGTGATGCTTTTCCATTCGCATTCATTATTTCATTCTCTCTCTCTCTCTGACCTTTTTCTTGAGGCTTTAGCCCGAAGGTGAAAATTAGTAATCATACCGGCCCAAATAAGCATCATACAAGGTGGAAAATGACCGGTGAAAATATAATCATAATTTATTAATATACGATTATATTCAGACATTTGTAGTAATTACTAATACTATCATGAGTTCACTGCCCATATTTCTGCATCACACACCTTTGCCAAAAAAAAAGGGAAATCTCTGATTCTTTGTCAGTCATGACCATAATGTGCCTCCCCTTTTCCTTTCACAGAGTTGGCAGTCTTTTGCTCAACTTTTAAATCAAGATCTCCCTAACCAACTTTTGTGCACAATACAGTATCAAGAAACAAACGAAATTCTTACCCAACAAAATCTTTTCTCATCTGTAATGTTTGCCGAAATGAAATAGATGGTTTCTCTGGCATGTTCTAGTCTAGTCTTGACAAATTAGGAAATTCAGAAGTTGCAGAGTGAACTGATCTGAAAGAAGAATACATGGTAGTTTGTTATGTTCAACTAACAAAAAAATCATTCACTGTCATGCCACCCAGCTTAATGTCTAGCATGCACCAAGACTTGCTTCAACCTTTTTGATCTAGCCTAGGGCTTTACATACAATAAAAGCAGAGCCCATTACTGCCTTCTTGTGACAATGAACAATGACCCAGCTTATAACTCGTCTATGATTATTAATGACATGCCTTTAGTTCAAAAACATTAACACAAAGATATGAGCTGCACATTCTGAGATGCATAGTGTTCACATCCATGTTTGGTGGTATTTCCATGAACTGATTCTGAACTTTTGGGCAGCAGCAATGCGTCAGGCTCGTGGAAGTACCGAAGTGGCATGTTAGTTTGCATACTTCAGTTGCTGAGAGGAAAGCAAGTAAAAGAAAGTAAAATTGCAATAGATCTAGTTTTCTGTCAGCACTAAAATTTGTTAATACCCCTCTTCATTTCATTAACTATGCAGCCTGCCAGTCTGACGGTGTAAATCTAGTCTAGACTAGATTTCTTCTGATCTGTGAAACGCAAAGCTAATAGTCTATGTAACATGACACAACGAGAGTTCAGTCCGCTTGACTTCCTTCTAACGTTGGTGTGTGCATAGTCTGCTAAGCTGGCAACAATGTCAATAACAAAATGACGCTAAAAAATAAGTTCCGTCGTCTTCACTCTTGCACATATGAAAGACATGAATTCATCTTTATCCCTTACTTTTAGAAGGCAATCGAACAACACTCTACACAAAATAAGAGTTCTTCCTGCATGTTTGTGTTGGTTGTGTAACAAAATATCGATAGCAGAAAAATGGTGGACTTAATGATTTAAAATATCGTAGTCTTACTATCGTGCGAATCTTTTCCCTGCTGACAACAGGAATATCTAACGAAACTAAGGTTGACACAAAGAGTTTATATATAGGTTGACAGCTAAAATCTCATATGAGGAGAGTCTGTGTCAAGGTATAAAGCGTAAAGTATTGAAGATTTTAGTCGGAATACTAGCAATGACAATCATCATGCTTTTAGTATCGTTGTTGTTTTCGATTCATTATGTGTGGTATCGTCCATCACTTCAGCTTGAGACGATGATGAATTCGGGCAGGAGAGCACAAGTGCCACAAGCCAATTTGTGGATTTGTGCCTATTTGAAGTACAGTATTTGCCGCTAGGTATACTGAGAGTAGTGAGAGGGGTCATCTAATAATGTCTTCCTTAGTTTAATAGCTTTCAGCAGACGTTTAACCTCACAGCCTTTTGCTCCCCTAATTTCATTGTAGATTCTCAAACTTATTTTGATAGAATACCATTCCAAGGTCCCATCTACCTTTGGCCAAATTGTACACAGGAGTTAGAAATCGGTCAATATGCAATGCATAGAGTCAAAGATAAGAGCGTCTATGATAGAGTTGAGCTTGGGTCATCCCAAGGGTCATAGCTATTCACTATTACCATCTTTAGTCGTATTTCATTTCTTCTTACACAAA
The DNA here is from genome assembly GCA_033807755.1 of Ellobium chinense. Classification (NCBI taxonomy): domain Eukaryota; kingdom Metazoa; phylum Mollusca; class Gastropoda; order Ellobiida; family Ellobiidae; genus Ellobium; species Ellobium chinense. Next base: position 683,739 of record JAWQUT010000078.1, on the reverse strand, counting down.
AGAAATACAGCGATATCTCCTAGCGTTTCTTTTCTGAAAAAAAATATATTTAATTTTATTCAACAGAGATAAAAAAAATTTATAGAGGATTTTTTTTTTAAGGAAAGGGGACTGACCCCCCCCCCCCCAAAAAAANTGAAAACATCACTAGGAGCACGTAACAGACTTAAGTACAGTGATGTCTTGATATTTAACAGACACCTCATTCTTACGTACCAGTCTCAGGCATGAATTTATAATTATTTTATTACTGAGGTGGACATCAACAGTAAAGCATGCCTTTTACCGAGGTTCTGCTGTACACAGCTGACCATTCCTTTGAATAGGGTTCCAAATGAGGAAGCAACTCTACAATATCAGAGCCAGCCAGTCAGAAATCAGCACGCTCACCCACTCTAGGAGACATGCAGTAACTCCAAAGATAATTGAATATATCTACATGTAGAGCTGATAAATTGTTAGAACAAGTAAGCAACAACATTAATTTCACATCAGAGATGCAAGCAAAGCATTTTGTGGAAAGCAGGAGGGGGAAAGAAATTTAAATGCGTTTGTTTTGATGAAACTGTATACGTTTATACATGTATCTGAATGGCAAACACTTCAGCATATTCTCTATTTTTTTCAGAGAAACCAAACATCAAATGTCCTACTGTCCAGCATTTTTGTTTTTTTTGCTGGAATTGGTACTGATAATCTGCTCGTTTCATGTTTCACTCAGGTTATCTAAAACTTGTCTCAGTAAACGAGACAGAATGTCCTACATTTGAGTATAAGAGGTTGACCATAAGTGAATGCTACCAGTCATTTTCCTCTTTATTGAATATTGGTAGTCAACTGTATACCTGGAGAAAAGTTGGGGAGGGCAGCACGCAGCTAGTGCAAGGGGTGACAAAATTCTAACTTACATCTCCTCATTATGTAAGGGGCATCACTGAGTTCACTAGGTCCTAATGTGTGATGTTTGGTTGTTTTGGGTGATACTATTGATGTTAGAGGATTGTTTCATCTTTTCTTTTAAGTAGCCACTCACAAGATAAAGTTGTGAAATTTGATGGCTGAGAATTGCATCCTCTGATCCTGGTATATTATGTTCTTCACAGGACCATGTGGTTGCCCTGCCTTGACAGTGTGGACACTGCAAATACCAGCACCACACCAACATAAATAAGAAACCAACAGGAATCATCAAAACCAATAAAGCTCGTTGTTTTAATTTCATATTATATCTTCACATATGCAAGTAATAATCATTTAATTAAGCAACCCACCAATACAAGTATTAAAATTACATGACAACAAAGATGAAACTCTGGCAACATTGGCATCTTTCTTAATGACAGCACCTCTCAGTGGCGAATTTCCAGACTAGTAACTTGTGTCACTGATAGAATGCAGACTGTATCTGGGACTCAACATGGATTTACCCACAGTAGTCTGGACAAGTGGGTAAATCCATAAATTTAAGTCCCAGATCATGTTCTCACTAGGTTAATAATCTATTACTGTCGACTCCTCGTATACTCCATCTGCATACTTGTAAATTCTGCTTAACATTTTTTCAGGAAACAGATCCCCTCCCCCCCACTCCAATAAAGCAAGGTGTAGCAATTAAGTAGGCTGTATTGCTCCATGTCCTCTTAAGAACTGAATACCATACTGTCCCACTCCTTCCCCATATACACCAACTCATACAAAAGTAAAACTGTAAAAGTAATGCTGGTCTTGGCTCTTCCAAGAGTAAACTTAGCTGAGGAGTAAAACTGGCCTCTAAACACCTTCTAAGGAAGAAACGAAACAGAAACAAATCTGTTATTACACAAATTCATACTGGGTGGCCATAAATGTAAAGTTTATTTAATTTTGAAGTTTACTAACTTCAATAATTCAAACCATACATATTCAACTGAAACGTGGCTCATATTAGCAGATGCACATGGTCTGCTGTTGCTGAAAATTTCAACTACTGTATCTAGGTGCTATTTCAACTACTGTATCTAGGTGCTATAGTTATGTCGTAATGGAAAAATTGAATAAAACAATTCTATCAACAGCATGCCTGAATGTGTGTCTGACACACTGGTCCCAGCATGCAAAATTTTGTATGTCTTTATAATATTTTTGCTGTGACAAAACTATACCACCT
>JAWQUT010000078.1:665400-680926 GCA_033807755.1 Ellobium chinense | reverse complement strand
TTGACTGTACATGTACATGGCACCTCCGTAATCTGTTCTGATTTTGTTCTCTCCGTTCTCAATGAGGATTGGATCCATAATTGGAATTGCCAGTTGTAGGTCATCATGGACCATCACATGAATCAGAACCAACCTGATGCTGTAAATATTAATTTTATGATATTAGGTACCTTAAATAGCCTTCAAAATGCCAACTATCCCCAACTTTCATAGCAGCTGCTACATGATTTCAAATAAAATTTGTCTGATGGTCACCCCATCTTGCTGAAATGCCATCTTCTATCACAACCCTGTTTTAAATAATAAAGTCCACCCTGCAATATAAATAGGCTATCTTCATGGCATATTTAAACGAACTTCTGACCATTGTCCCCTTGTACTTGTTCCTATATTATCCACAGTATTACACTGTATATATATCAGAATAACTACCAGGCATCTGGAAAAAGTAAGTCTGATTTTTCACAAGAATGATCTGCTTGACCCTGTCTATAAATAATGCAAGCTTACTTCACAATTTACTGCAGCTGTCACATCACAACGTGCTTTGGTGACATAAAAAGTTAAGAAGTAAATATTTGACTACTTCCAATAATAAAGATGACATGATTAAGTGACAAGAATTAGTGGTCGCTAAAATGATGACCCATGAACAATAGTTCACCCTATGACACGTGACTAACATATAATCTCAAACATGGCCAATGAGGTTTAATTAGTGTGACAGTTGTAAAAGCCATCCCATCAACAGCTAAAGAACTATTTGATGTCTCATGACAAATGGGCTTATCCTGATTTTTCAGCCAAATTCACTTTTTGATCTACCTGTTGATACTCATTTCTCAACAAAATATTTTGCGAAACTGTAAATGCTCTTACCAAGGTACATGCATTTGGAATTACAAAGTCAATATTATATTTCAAGTAACAAAGTATTTGAAATTACACACGAATGTGTTTGTAGCAAAGAGTTATAATAAAACAAAGTTGTTAAATTTTCTCAGTAACAATTCTAGTAAAGACAAATCCTTTTGTCTTGAGACACTAGATCTGCCCAGTGCATAAAGGCATCCAGATGCAGTCTCAACAAGAGATAAGTAACAATAACAAGGATACAACTTTGAGACTCAGCACCATATCACTGAGATTTGATAACCCCTGTAAATCTTCACAAAGCAACATATCATTTACACCAGTATTGTGACTAAAGTTGCCACTCAGATTGATGATTGTCATGGATGCAAATGTAGAAACAATGTTCAGTATACTTGATCTAAGAAGAAAACTTGATGCTGATAATTGTATAATTCATAACCAAAACAAGGTCTCACTTATGTTTCTAATTTCCCTCAGGATTAATATCACATGCAATAACATAAACAATGAACCTTTTCCCTCCGTCATAAAATAAGTTTTTGTTAGCATAAAAGGAAACTGCATAAGCCTACAAAATCACCCACAGTGAAATTATACTAAAATCTACTATTTTGTACTGTACATCAATCTGTCACTATGAACAAATATTTAGGCAACATCATTTTGTTTGAACAGCACAGTTATAATTAGTGGCCTGATATGGTGAACTCCATCAACTCAGACACAAGCTTATGGTGTTCACTTTTCAAAGGCTTCTCTTTAAGTGCACTTTCAGAAACAGCAGTATAAGCACTTGTACTTAGTTCAATATTTAACTAAACAATCATCAAATGATGACTAAAATATGGCAAACAATCACAGTTTCAAATCCATTTTTATGAATGAATGCCACAAATTCTCAGGTCTCTCTTCTAACTTTAGAACAGACTCAATACTTTATCATGGAGGTCAGTAATAGGCAGATAGGTGGTAGATATCAGTTTGTTATTAAACCTCTCTATGCAAACTGCCCTGAACAGGAGTGTTTTTCCACCAGAATCTACCTGGTTTTCAGAAACTTTCACACAGATGTGCAAGGGCTGCTTATGTAAAGGTAATGCTGTCCTAATGTAACTTTATGAAGTTTTAGCTTCTGTGCACATCAACTGGTAATTTACTATTGGTCCCAAGCAAAAAATTAAAGACTTGTTCTCAAAGCCCCCAAAAATATAAATATATACATTTAGCATGCCAAGATATGTGAGCACAAATTTCGCAAAACATCAAAATAAGACTGACCAATAACCAACCAGGTAAGAACAATATCATTACAATAAAAGAATGATGTAAATAAAATGTTTAAAAAAATAGAAAAATCAGATGAATCTGTGACCCTAAATCTAAAAGTTCACGCCTTTCCCAGAAAAAAAAAAAATTGCCACCATAAAAAAGTAGGATACAGACAAACTAGGCATCAGGTCTTCATTTTATTCTTCTTCATACTGGGGTGTGTCCTTGATCTTTTGATGTTCCCCCTCTTCCAAAGTCACCGGTTTCTGATGGCAAACAGCTGTTTTCGATCAGCTCCACAGTTGCAAAGTTAACTTCTTATTTGTGTCCTGACATGTAAGTGACAGGGATTAGTTCTCATTATCAGTTGGTATAAGTTTTCAGCAAGTGTCTGGGTCGATCAGTCTGAAACGATAGGAACAGAACATTTGCTGATGGAAGTCAGCATGAAATGACTTATCACAGGTTTCACTGCCTCAATATTTCATCAATCTATGCATGATTGCAGGAGTAATTTAACCATGAGAACAACTATCTTTATATTGTCATGAGATATCCATAACAAAATCTTTGGTGTTTTCAGATGGCATGTTCATAGGATGTTTATTATCACATCTGGCAGTGGCACCACCATACAGGCCAAGTCACAGTTAGGATTCCTTCAGATATGTTGTGAAAGTACTTTTGTTTATGCAACCTTCGTGGCATTCTATGTTAGTTTAATAATTTATGTTTGATTTCCATATATACTGTGCAAGTACAACCTGGAAATGAACTTACTGAACTGAGTTGTTATCCCATTAATTCAACTTTGTCCCACAGTATGCACTAGTTTAGCAACTTTAATTCCAAATCAGATCTGACATTCAGTAATTGGTACTCTAGTACAGCAACTCTGATTCCAAATCAGATCTGACATTCAGTAATTGGTACTCTAGTACAGCAACTCTGATTCCAAACCAGATTTGACATTCAGTTATTGGAACTCATGTCACATAACATGACTTATAACTTTCCTTGTCAATTTTGTTATGAAGAGCTTGGGTACTTGGAAAACACATGTAATGTTCTATAAATAAATAGTCTCCTCTACATGATTAGCTTAGATTATATGAAAAAGTATTCTCTTGGCAACTTACTCACTTTCTACAGTAAATACAGTATCTCGTTTTCACTCAATACCAGGATTGAAGAAGCTCTTTACCACTACCAAAATACATGAATTGATCCACTCCTTTCACAGCAATTCCTTCCAAGTTTACTTTCTCTTTTTAGTGACCAGAATCTCCATTACTTTTGTCGTGTCTTGGCTGATTTGCCAAGCATATTGTACATGTATGTACATTCTCGCCCTGTTACAAACAGCTCTCAGATGTAGGAGAATGCCCTGGAATTAGCATTCCTATGTACCTATCAGACATACCCATACGTATTATTTAGTCTGCTAATATCTTGTGCTCCTACAGACAGCCTAATGAAACAATTGTATAAATCGATGATACCACTGCCTAAAAAGCATGATGGTGTGCAGTAGTTAGAAGTTCTACTTTTCTAGCCGCGAAGATCAGGACATCTGGTTCTCACTTTCAACTTTTCTCTTGATTGCATCTCTATCTTCAGGAGTATTTAAGTCAACTCTAATAACCTCAAAACAGCAATGAGCAAAAAAATGGTCAAGTCATGAGAGTATCATGCGAATTAAAATGAGAGAGTAAATAGAGAGTATATGCCATAGCTGGAAAATGGCTGAGGAAACATAATATCTGATTATATAAGATGGAGCTAAGTGCAGCGTGTTGGATTTCTCAAGCAAAAGCTCAATGGCTGAGGAACATAGGATTCAGAAAGATAGTAATGGATTGGGGAGATAAATAGACAAAGTATCTTAGACAACCAAAAGGCAAGTACATGTACTAAGGTCAGCAAAGCCCACAAACTCTATTTTGAATGCGCTGTAACCACAACTCATGTACAAGCGTAACAATGACGGTGAGTTCTCTAAAGGCATTCACTGAAACAGTACGCTACAGGAAATGCCTTCCTTTCAGTGGTGTCAGAATAAGCCCAACCTATCACACAGAAAACAAGGCAAACGTCTGCCACTGTTTGGTTGATAAAAGAAGAAGAGAACAAACTTCATGCAAATGGTGCATCACTGAGCTTTGTCTCTTGGTGAATATGTATTCATGGCCAAAAAAATTCCATTTCATCTGTCATATCTAGTTTCCAAACAGATCAACTACCTAGCAACAGTTGAGCAGGTTATGGAAATTGCTAATATATTTTCTTTTCATGTAACCTTCAATGACATTATGTACTGCATGGGCCACTGTCACTAACAAAAATTCTGATACCAAGCACATAGATAAGAGCGAAGTTTAAACATGCTAGAGCCAGAAACTCACATACACTGTTGATATTGCCTTTTGCATTAAAAAAAAAAACCATTCACAGCCATGCAAATAGCTTACAAGGAGAATAACTTGAGTTCAAAGCAATTTATTCCACGGTCACCGATTTTGCCAGGTTTCGAGGACAGTCCACCTGAGAGTTAAGAAAAAAGTGGGACCATAAAGTTAGATTGAAGTTTATCTAGACTAGCGTCACATATATCATTTCACCAAAACCTGGCAGATCCTGCCTGACACTATACTAAGCAATTCCTCTTCACAGCAATATTGCAAGATAGCTATGTTGTTTTCACTAGATGCTCTCTTGTCAATATATACTCTAAATTAATAATATGCCCTTTATTTATCTTTGAATTCCTTCCTTAATTCTGATCATCAAGATTATGACTGATGCAAATTATAAAATGATTCCTGTACTGTTAAAATGAACTATGCAATAAATTGCCATTTACAATAACTCCTTCAATCACTATGTTTCTCAAGCACATCCATCCATGTAATAAATCTTTAGCCCACCAGTCTAGATTCACAAAATGTAATATTTTGTACATGAGGAGGAGATTGATGTACCATCAAATGATACCAAAGACAGTAACAGATGCCTATATTTTTCAGGAGTGCAAATCCTTGTAAATTTATTGATTCATTCAATCACTATTTGCATCAAGTAGATCAACTGATAACAAACAGTTTTGTTAGTAGTGATGCATACATGTGATACATCAGGCATTAAAAGCAATGATTATTAAAACTTTATTTTCTCTTTTGAACTTTCCGTAACTGTAAAACTCACGGGAGCATGTTAGGTCAATATAAACACACATGCACAATGACAGGTCTTTATCATGTACAAAAACTTTAGCTAGAGAGGATGAGGAAAGGTAAAGGAAAATAAATGTGGAAGAATAATGAACACATCTATCACACCACTGCAATGCTGACCCTTCCTTTCAGAAAGACACTGAGAGAGATGGACTTTCATATTCCTCTTAAACCTTTAATATTGACATTTCAGGCTTCATCAGCAATTTGCATTGTTTTCTTTTTTTTTTTTCGGGATGGGGGGGAGGGGTATTTTTAGATACAGGAAGAGATTCAAGACACCATAAAAATTTGTCAGTTGCAATAAGTGATAACTTTCACAAGAGAGTGGTCATCTTGACCATCTCTGAGCCAAGGCTGGATATAGTTTTGTTTGCACTACAATTACTTCAGAGTCTGTTATCTGGTACAACTGCATATATCACATCAATTTTACTCTCCTTATTTGCTAACAGCACACCCCAAAACCTGCTCCAGGTTGTTACATACAGCTGCCTGGATTACTTCATCATGCCATATCAAGTTTAAATTTGAAATCAGCTCTCTTGGAGAACACAAGGCAGGGGACACTATGGGTGTTACTCAAAAATCAATCTCTCTGATGAACAAAAAGGTAGTTGCCTCTCCCTGGCATAATGAGTACAGATGAATTCAAAAAATCTAAGAAAGGTTGAGAAGAAGGTATCCATGCTGCAAAACTCTCTGTAACACATTTAAAAAAACATGCTGGATTTGTGAGGGCATGATGCTCCAAATCTACAAGGCACCGAGTCAGTGAAATCAGGATTTTGTGAATGGTATGTACTCTTCCCTGTAACTTCATAATGCTTTGGTTAAATCATAAAATATAAATTTTCATACAATATTTTTTGTAATAGCAGTAGTCTAAACCATTCTTATTTTAATATAAATTTGTATTTTAAAAGGTCAAGGAAGGACTACGTACAAAACTCTTGATTTCAAAGATCAAATGAAAAGGGTTACTTTCCCAGTTGTATGTAATGGTAATAAAGTCTATGTCTGATCCACACGGAATCCATGGAAGAATACTTTTTCAAGTATCATGCTGATTGGCATAGGCAAGCTTGGATTTCCCATTCACCACAAATCCTCTAGAGCTTTGTGCACCCATCAAACTTGCTCGTCCGTCCAGAATGTTCTCTCCTTCTCTTCTTTTATTTTGTTTACCAATTCCACTGATTTGCAGTTGTTATTCAGCATTTTAGCTGTCATCTTCTCTTGCATGTCCTATCAATTTTGCTTGTCTTCTCTCATTGTGTTAATGTTCTCCCACGATGCACTACCTTTAAAGTCTGCAGTTTAGGTTTTCTTTTCTATCCTTGATATCCTGATCATTCTGCTTATGAATCAAATTTCTATGGCTTCCAATGATTTATGTACTTGTTTATTGACTAATCAGGTTTCACACCCATAGTAGGATTGGCTCTGCACAAGACTGTAATACTTTTCCCCAGACATGTAGTGGTAACTTCTTTTTTGCCAAAATGCCTTTCATTTTCTGGAAGGCTTTTTTGCTTGGGTCATACTGAAGAGTTACTAATAGGAATGAATTAATGTCCTCACATGTGTCTATGCCTCACATGTGTCTATGATCCTACAAGTGAGTAGTGATTTATAACTCTACTGTGCATGAAGCTAGTACATCTATTTCACCAACAAGAGAATTAGTATTGAGTAGACAGGCATATTAAACATGAAAAGTAACGTCTGGCCCTGAACAATAATAAAGGGAATGACACAACAATGCATATTGTCCATGTTGATGAATTTTGTCATAGGCCTACTGTGTGGCCCTAAAATATGTTTACATTTATTTTTTTTTTAATTCGCCCCTGTTCATTGGACAGGCATGGGCCAGAGGCCTATCCCATGTCTGTCCTTACAATAACAACTGAAAACTCGTGCCTGAAACTGGACATATGTACATGAAGTTTCACTACCCTTCCAGGCGTGCAAAATATGTTACTTCATTTCAAATTCTAAAAACTTTATTAATTCAAATCATCTGCACTTCAAATTTGACGCACATTATGGGACACATATTGTCTGTTAATGTTGCAAGTATCAAATATATAAGCAGTATGGTTAACTACAGGTGATGAATTTTAAAAAAGTATGTTTACAAAGAGCATGCATTTTGTATGTCTTAAGACACTGGTCCTGGCATCTAATTTTTAACATGAGTTTTTAATTCTTTTGCTATGCCAAAAGTATAGGGTCATGATTCATGAAATTTGTGAAAATTACTGATCATATCTGTCTGTTAATGTGCTTAAAATTTTATGTCATATACTTTTTAATATTTGAAGTTACTGGCATTTGAATTCAGTCAAGTTAACAGGGGAAGCCATCTACCAGACCATGTAACTTAATAGGTGACACACAAACTTGTACATACAGATGAAAAGGGGCAACATGTCATAAACCAACTAGACAGGACTAAAATGATGAGCAGCAAACCCCTGCAGGAAAAGAATGACTGGCGGTGTGATGTATCTAAATAACACAAGTGTACAAGAACAAAAGTCTGCATGTACACTACTATTCTATGCAGATATGCCTTAGAGTATCAGGTCATTACAACTGCGAACTATTTTTGACTATTCTGAGCCCTTATTTGTTGTCCTCAATTTCAGTGACTACACACATATGCTAAGGCTAATTTCTAGTAGTAATCATAATCAGATACCAGGCTACAACCATAACAATTTAACATTAACATGGAGCACACACTAGTATTTAGTTTTGCTCAGAATGATATACTGTGTCATGTAAGCGCTGGATCATTTGATTAGACTAACTGTTAATTTTCATAATGTCATACCTGGTTAGAATAGCAAGTTTCTTAAATTCATATTCGCTGCAAATTGTTGTTGTTTTTATATTTACTGACAAACTTCTTAAAGAAATGGAATAATGGTATGTGTCCATGATAGTCTTTGTTCTAGCGCCGATCTCTGAAGTGGTTAGAAGTATTCAACAGCCTCCATTAGCCAAACTAAACTTCCAGGATCAGCATGCACAGGATGATAGCTAAGTGGTAAGTAGTAAGCCAGAGTTGATGGGAAAGGAATGGGCTGGGAGGGATGGAAGATCTGGAGGTTTAGCCATCAACGATGCACTTGCAAAACTGAACGACAAGGGATATGAAAAGAGAAGCACTTACATCCAGCTTGCGAAGTTCAGCAATGTGCAGCGACAACAACTGCATGGGAATGACTGTGAGGATGCCTTGGAGACAATCAATGGTCTGGGGTACTTCAATGAACTGTCTGGCACTGGTCTGGGTGTCTGTGTCTCCAGTGTTGCATATCAAAATGGGGTCACCCTACAAAGATATGTCAAGAAAGCTTACAGGAAGAATAGTCACAGAGGATTTTGAATGATTTTTGAAAATGTACAGTTTTGTTGATAAATAGAACTTGGGTGCTCATTAAAAGATAACGATGGTACTGTTGTTGGAGAAGCTGCAAACAAATCAGAGATTGTCATAAGGTTATAAAGAATGCTGGACAGTTAAACCTTTATACCGGTACAGGGTAAAAATTTTGTGATCCCAGTGAACAGGTCTATGAAGATGCCCAAGTAGGCACGACATAAGAAAAGTACTGACAATGACTCCTAGAAGAAACTGCAACATGAAAAGGGTGTCAACCAAATTATCAATGGTTGTAAATGTCAGCAACACTTACATGTCTGGCCTTTACTTGTTGTAATGCATTTACACACTTCTGAAACAAAATGTAAAAAAAAAACAGAAAATTAGATTTGTTGATGAATCCTGACACCCCCTCCCCCCAAGACTTGACTTGACATTAAAACACATCCACAAAAACTTGGCATTAAACCTTATGAAACACATGCATCATGTGAAAAACAAGACAAATGATGATTTTGTTTGCCATTTAATATCCTTCAAATACTACTCTCATCTGTAACATGATCAACCCAACCTCTATAATAAGAAACATGAGGATTTGTCCATCCATCATACCCACGAAGCTTTATTTACTGAAGAATTCCCATTTCAAAGATTTATCTCCACATACTTGTCTCCCTCCATACATGTCCAAGACTTTATTTAAAAGTTTTCTTCAAACCATAACCCTTTCCAAGGTACGAAAATTAGTGAAGACACAATTAATTAATCACCACAATTACAAATTAAAATCAAGAATGCTTCGGGGTGATATCATCTAAAGTTGTTTTTTTTTTCTCTTGTTTCCTATGCCATCTACATTCTTCAGGACAAAGATTTATTCTGAACTGATCTTAGGAATGCAAGGATAAAACATCATCTGAGGGACAAAACACTGTTTGGATGCATCTTTAGGTTTGAACAAAATGTGAATAAAAAAATATGTCAGGCAAACCATCATAAGTTCAGAAGCATGACAGAAAACAGACAATGAACAAATCTACTGACCGTGAATACTTTGTCCCTTGTACAGACCATGAGTACTGGCATGGCCTTGTCCACCAGAGCCAGGGGTCCATGTTTCAGCTCACCGGCCAGGATGCCCTCTGAATGCATGTAGGTCAGCTCTTTGATTTTCTACAGGAATAAATCACCTCTCAGTACTATCAAGTTGCACAAAAATGTGAATGAGGAATTAAGAATAACCAACAACTAAGTAAATACAGAATTCACATGTTTGATTTCACCACAATTATCTGAAGGAAATTAGCAAAGTTGATTCTGCCCTCTCCAGAAGTGGACATTGCATTTATGAGAGGAAAGAATGATAAACATGAGCCCTTTCAATTCAGGAAAGTGATTCATGACAGCTCCGTGGGTAATGTTTGATCTTGTCACACTTATCAGCATTACTGACTCAGTTATTTCACTCACTGCCTTAGTTTCCTATTCTTTGGTTTGTGGGTTATCATTAAATTATCCTTGACATCTTGTCAAACTTCAGCATATTGTTGCAGATAAACAAAAAGTTCAAACTTAAACTTTAAGGTCTGAACTTCCTTATGAATACAGAATGTGTGTACAGCAATGAGTTTCCACACACATATTTTTCAGAAATACTGCCTCCACCATTTATGTTTGTTGCATAGGTAGTGGACCATAAAAATGGAAGTTTGGTACAGGGATTTGAGAAAAGGTCTGGTAAAAAAGCAGTAATTCTGCACTTTTCAAAATTTGTTTGAATCTCCACAAAGCTAACACATACCAAAGCTGTTGAATTTTTTTGTATGCTGTGGTCCAACAACTCACCAGTGCCCCCTCCAAACATGTGGCATAGTTATATCCCCTTCCCATGACCAGCAAGGATCTCTGTGTGTACAGCTCCTCAGCCAGAGACTTGATCTTTTCATCCAGAGCCAGCACTGTCTTAATTTGTTCTGATGTGAGTAATAAGGAAAGTCATGGTTCAAAGAGGCCCCAAGAGTCAGAGGGTCCTGATCCACTGCCTTTTGCCTGCAGCTAATTCAACTCTGGTCAAGACATCTCAAGACTGTTGGATATAGCTGCCCACCACAGCCTTATATCAACACTACTCCCTTCCTTCCTTTTCCCTCTAGTAACAGAAATCACATTCTAGACAGACATGGATTGCGATCTTGTTATCTTTCCTGATGAAATCAATAATTACTATGCAGCTTGTCACACAGCAAAACTCATTTGGGTCTTTCAAATTATATGCTGTGAACAATTTATACGAAGGTTTGTGCTGAGAATTTCAATAGTCATTTTAGAGGTAAGTAAGTACCATATTTGGACAGTGGTGGGAAAAAGGTTTGGCCAGAAAAGACTTCCTTCAAGCTAATGCCATGGGCAGATTTGCCAGTAAAACTGACAGACTTTCTAAGCAAGATAGCACTATCACAACAATATGAGACGTCCAGAAAAGCAGAGGAAGAAGCAAAAGCGATCAGTAAAAAAACATGACACAGTTTGCAAGAAATTAAGAAACTGTATTGTAAATGGACAAAAACTTCAGCTTAGAGACTTCCTCTGTCTCAGCGTGTCAACTATAAAATGCAAGGCAAGAAAATAATTCTTTTAGAGTATCAGCTCTGTCATATCAACCAATAATACAGAAACACACTGACTCATCCTCCATTACCTGGTAGGTTTTTGAGCCCATCAATGATCTCTTTCCTTCTTGCTTGCATAGAGATTCTGTCCTCACTCATCACTAAAGCAAATAGCACCAGGGCTATGAACTGACTAGTGTAGGCCTGCAGAATGAAGGAGATATTTCTATGATAATGTGACGGGGAAATTCAGAAAACTGTGAAAAACAGATCTGCTGACAAGACTACCTCAAACCTCAGCACCAAAAAGAGTTGTAGAATTGTTTGTACTTGCCTTACAAACCTGTGGGTTTTTTTTGATTTAATGAAACTAAAGGGAATTGCCCTTCATCATTTAAAGCACAATGGATTACACTGTAAATTACAGAATTACGTGAGTAATTTACCTGCTGATGGAATGTAATTCACATAACCAAAGCTAAGTACATCCCTTGTCATTGCCTTCACTATATTTTTCTCTCAAATTTGTCCCATGGAATCCATGAGGTTCAAGTCTGGTGCTCACCTTTGTACTTGCCACACCAATCTCTGGCCCAGCATTGATGTGAACTCCACAGTTGGACTCCCTAGAGATACTGGAACCTACAACATTTGTGATGCCTACAATCAGAGCTCCTCTCTGTTTACAGTACCTCAAGGCAAGTAGAGTGTCTGCCGTCTCACCTGGATAGGATGGTTAACATTATGTACTTAAGTTTGTACTGCGCCTCCTTTCTTCAGAGGACTAGATGCTTACCACAGAAAGACCAGCAAAATAAAATACGAATGCCATTTCCAGATTATAACATATATCGTTGGTGGCAGATGTTTTTTTACCACATGCTTGCTTTGTGTACACGTAATCTAACTTCAACACACTATGAATAAACTAACTGAAATTTGTAAAACAGTTCTATTGTTTGATATCACTGCAAGAGCGTTATAAAGACAACCCAAAAGTTAAATAATCTTGCAACCTTCAAAAAAATGACATCTCATAAATATAACAAGTCAATTTTTTTTTTACATGTTCTCACAAATGCTGACACTTCTTCAAGTAACTTTGACCAACCTGACTGACTGATGAAAAAGACCACATCATCTCTGAAGATCGGTGTATTCCTGTCCAGGAAGTCACTTGCAAGCTCAACCATCACTGGCAGCTCTGTAAGTTCTTCAAGCAGCTGGCGTGTCTGTAAACAATACAAAAAGATGCCAGTTTTCATTCAATTGGATTTTGGCAACTGTCGATCAAGAAAATGAGATATTTCTATCTGATTTGTTTCTGTTATCATAATGATCATTTGCATATTCCTTACATTTCCACATCCAGCTGCCAAGTTTAGTGTGATATGTTCTTATCTCATCAAGATATGTATGTTATTCCATGTATTATCACTGGCCATTGGCCTAAGTGAAAGAAACCTGAAACATGTTGGTAGAACTGGGAATTATAGTTCTGAAGAAATTAGCTGAGACAAAGGCCTCTACTTTAACCTCTCAACACCAAATCTGCCAATGTGATTTACAGACAGTTATAATGCAAATGAAGGACTGCATCAAAATATGGCACTGCACATTTAAATTTGATATGGCTTTGAAAATATTCACAAGTATCAGTTTATTAAATCTACGAGAATTTTCCTACAGGACATCCTGAGTCTGTCTCTGACCCTACACCATCTAATGGCACTTACAGCAACTGCACTGTGGTAGCTAGTCCCACAAGCTATAAATATAAGACGACGACATCGCCGGATCTCTGCCATGTAGTCCTTGATTCCTCCAAGAATAACTTCCTTTGTCTCAAAGTTGACTCGACCTCTCATAGTGTTAAACACCGACTCTGGCTGCTCAAATATCTCTTTCTGCATGAAGGAACTGAAGTTCCCTAGAAAAGAGCATGGAAAACTGAGAGTTGTGTGTACAAACTGTACTATGTCCGAGCATGTGCCCACGTGCATGCATGTGTATATGCACGCCTCAATGTGCACTTGTGTGTGCAGGTGGGTGGATGTGTTATCTAGTTTAGTTATGGGTCAGTGTCTCCGCTGTTTTGAGTATGTGTGCCAGGAAACAAGACAATGTGCCTATAGGGACAAATAAAATTTGTCTTAATCTTTACTGTGGATCAATAGAAGGACAGAACATCTGGGTTAGTGCAGTGAAAAGATCTAACATTTCAAGGTTACAATTCCAACTAAAAACTCGATAGTGTTTTAAGATGTTTCTTTCTCCATAGTATTACATTGCTGCCGCAATCTGCACACAATAATACTGCCTTACCATCAAGAGTACTTCTGAACAAATCAACAAACTCATTTTTCACCATCATGCACAGCCCCTTTCACTATATACAGTACCATCCCAGGCAATAACAGATAGAAATGATTATGGGGTAGTTCTCTTGTAATGGTAAAGAATATCTTACAAAGCTGTAACTTTGAGCAAGACTATTCTATCATAAATGACTGGCTTTAGAAATATTGGTTATGTCTTTGTAGAACAGTGACAAAATATCAGAATAATTATTATTTCCATGCACTCAACATGAAAACCAGCACCATTAAATAAACCTTCTCATCCTTCGGTTGGCTGAAACCTAATTTTGCTGTGGATGAGACATACCTTTCATGATCTGCTCAATTTCCATCTTGAGTGTGCAGATTTCTCTGTATGTGCTCTCATCCAGTGTGCGAGAAACACGATGTATGTTGAGCACACCTTCATGGACAGAGGCCACATCATTTTCCTCCAAAAATATCACCTGGTTGGTGTGTTCAATGAAGGCACTGAAAGAGGAGAAAAATAAAGATAAGACTGTTCAGGATATGTCACTTACTATATTACCTCAGGAGGTCAACTCACTGAATACATTTCTCAACTTCCTTGGTAGCCATAACACAAGTGTTGATCACTAAGATTCAGGCTCAAAACAACATCATTCTCTCACAATTATCATATACAAATGTTGGCAGATTCAGAGATATATGCCATTCTCTAAAATCTCATGCTTAAAGCACTGTGTATACTTGAAAGAGACATCTTCCCACAAAATCTACAAATTTAAAAATTTGTGTTGACAATCTGTCAGCTTCTCTGGTGGTAGCTCTCACCTAAAATGACTTCCATCACAACACAGGATACTAGCCACTTGATTTTGATATGCCACAATTTACCTCAAAACCTTTCATGTAAGATACTTAGTTAAGTTTGAACTTTCTTTCAGCTTCTTAAACCTGCTTTGTAAAAGTAGACTCTATTAAGATGCATGAGGATCAGTTACCTTGCATCAGAAGCAAAGAAGTATTCTATTTCCTTGTGGGGTCCAATGGGGTGATACTCTGTGTCTTCATCCTTTCTACTCTGACTAGTGCTCAGTAAGCCACGGTGATCTGGGGAGGGAGGTTTCTAGTGGAATTGATGTCATAACTGTGTGTGTGTGTGTGTGTGTGTAAGTGTGTGCACTAACCTAGCTGGCTTCTTTGGATGATAAGATATGAGCAGGGAAGTTCTGCCTGGGTTTTGTATATCCAACTGCGCTGTTGTACAGAAAAAGACCATATATGCATAACTAGGTCAAAATCAACTCCTAGCTCCTTTATACGGAACATGTTCCCTGTCTTTTCACCTGGGTTATTCTTTTGTGGCTTTTCAAACTAGACAACCATTTGCACCACCGATTCACTAATGAAAAATGGCAAACTGCGAAAGTTTTGGTGTCTCCAATGAAACTGATTCTGCTGCATACTGTCTTTTTGTGTACCGCCCTCTTCAAATTGAAACCCTCCTGGTCTCAAGATCTAATAAGTGACCAGTATTGTAACAAACTTACTGCCCATTTACTAGCTAAATTAAAACGTGAGCCTTGTTCTAATGTAGAGTTTTATATCTTTAGTATATGCTTTCATCATACAATAAACATCTCATGAAAACAATAAATCAAAGTGTAAGTAAACAGTTTGTGTACAAGTTATTTGACTTTGTGGTCCTCTTCCATACACAAACATGTTGCTACTTCAGTCTTGAAGGATAATGATGATACACACAAAACTGTTTCAAAAACCTATGCGCTGAAATTGAAAAGCATTCTCCCC
>JAWQUT010000078.1:620303-665393 GCA_033807755.1 Ellobium chinense | reverse complement strand
CCCCAACCCTCCTCTCAGCAAACCTTCACTGATTTAGCTGCATTTTTTTTTTCAAAATTTTGAAGTGTTCTGCTCCCTCCAAAAAATACAGTTTGCTACATAATTAATACATAGTCAGACTACTGTTAGGCAAACATTGTGGGTAAAGATTGGTTAGATTGTGAAGTGTCTCTGACCTTTTTTTTAACCAACATCATATATTATATACAAGTCCTTACAGTTGTACTTCACACAAATACACCTAGTAACAAATCTATGGGACCCCATAAATCATTCCGTATTAAGCATAGTTCAGATTATCCCTAATAAGGAAGTATAAAGGTTGTCTGTCCCAGTTAAGTTCATAGCATGGCAATTATGGTCATACATGCAACCAGAAGATTCATGTTGCAATTGAACTGAGGAAGCTGCGGGAGGGGGGTTGGGAAAGGAGACCGCTATTGCAGGGGTTGATTTATTACTAATGAGAGGGTAATTATCAGTTAATACAAAAAAAATGGGTGGTAGAGAATTTAGACATGTTTCATAATGCTTTTCAGATTAACATTAGCTGCATGATTTAATAGATATAATCAAATTATATACAGGAAACTGATGAAACTTGTGAATGTTTGGTAAAATTGCCTGTTCTGTATTAAACAATTTCGTAATGAACATGTTTGGCTATACATATGTAAGTGTGTAAAGAAAGTATTAAAACTTTAATGTCATAACACATGTTTTTTTCTAAAGATGTACTCTCTTCCTCTATTGTTATCAAGACCTTAATCACCAAAAAACGCAGCTGAGCCAAATATCCAAGAACCTCACAATCTTGAATTCCCAGCAATCTTGTTACAAGCTCCAGTCCCGAGATGCATATTTCTACAGTAAATTTACCTTACGATCTCAAAGTTTCAAGCTGGTGCCATGGAATTCAAGATCATGAAGTTCTGTTGTATCAGTCACCCTTTAACAGTTTAAAATATCATAATACATGTAGTATATCAAAGGGTTAGTATCACAAGCTGTAGATCTGGTAACCCCATCTATATGTGGTTATCATTATAAGCAAATTATAAACAAACAACTACAGCGTACAGTTGTATCTCTACTGCACACAAAAGACAGACATACCTCCCTTATCACCTGAGAGGTATAATTTTTTTAAAAGAAGACTACACTGTTAGGATTAGAAGTGCCTCATTTATCTAATAATATGAGTCTGTGATTCCATTATGATCCCATTTCTTTGCTGAGAAAGTTTCCAAATTTAACAACACAATGGAACCACTCAGCTCAGCGTCTCCAGCATCAAATATAGCCTATATGATAAATATGTTATTGGTAGTACAAAGATTTTATTTCCATTTTTTCCCAACGTATGGAAAGTGTTTAATACTGCCTGTCTGACAAAACTGATGTGTTCAATAAGAAAATTCAATCACGTTTGCCCCTTCCATAATCAGTTTCAACTAAACTCATTGCAAAGGATTCAATCAGTTTGATATATGGGACAAGGAATGGGGGGATGAAGCAAGCATCCACATCTCTTGGATAGCCTTAGAACAATATCCAAAGCTCCTTGCTAGTAAGCTGCAATATCTGGCCACAAACAGCCTTGTCTGCTTCTCTTTTACCTACGTATAACTTGTGTATATATAGCATTAACTGTCAAGTCCTCCCTCCATCAACATGCTGCCAGATAAGTGTTACAAATGAAAAAAAAAAACCAGCTTCAGTTCACAATAATAAAATAGAAAATGTTTCCAATGCACTAGATGGGAAAAATTCATTTAAAATGTATTGGTGTACAAATTATCAAAATCCATGCAAAAATTTAACTCAGAAAAGATATTTTCAAAAGCATACTATAAAATAAAAATGAACTTTAAAAAATTCAAGTTTCAGATACTTAAACTCATCAATGAAACACGTGTTTCATATCATCTTAGGTGAAAGTTATGTTAGTTTAATTTCTTTTGAATTATTTTAATGTTGGAAAGTTTCAGTAAAAAATCAAGAATTTTTTGTGCAGTTTAAGTTGAAAAGTTCTTATTTCAATTTGAAATACCCTATGGTTCTCACAATCAGTCTGCTGTGGTGAAGGGTATCCTATGTTTAGTGACAAATTCTCACAGGAAGGATTTCTTCCTCTTTTTTTCCATAAAACTTGAGAAAGAAATGAGGAAACAAAATTACAAAAACTGCAGAATAAGCATGAGTAAGAATACAAAGCACAATGCTGTAGTTTGACTCTCAACACATACAGATTAGCACAATCACAACAAGTTCAAGTCTTGACTCTGTTTTTACTGGTGATATGTTTTCACTCTGAGAAAAGACAGTTATTATTTTAGTGCTCAGTCTTGATAATTAGGATTGCTCTTAAAGCGTTTTATTACTCTACCAAGTTTTGTGATTATGAGTATTTATTGTGCCTACATCATTACTGAGCAATCCTAAGCATTTTGCATTAACTCGTTCCTACTCAAGCTCACCATCAGACCACTACATTTTGGCTGGAAATGAGCCAATGTGTATTATAATCATAATATGACCCAGGGGCAAAGCGTGGAGGTTGAAACAAGGTAGGCAAACTTGCTAAAGAGTTAAGGAAATCGTGGTACTTTTACCTCAATGTCACTCTACATTTACATGAAGTGGAGGCACGAATGCATGCATGAAACAGACAAACGTAGTATTACTCAGCTACAATTTGCTTTACCATCTAAACCAGGAATGCATGGTAGCACCAATGCGATATCATGACAACAACAACATAATCAGTGATAATAACAACAGTATATTTCTACTGACATACTGTTTACTCCTTCATGTTGGCAGAATGATAGAATGATGTCGCAAAAGGAAGGTATTATGATAATTCTTTGATCAAATTTGTTTCCATAGCAAATCACATTACAAATGTATTGTTTGCTCATAGTTGAGTGTGTGTAGGTTTTTATTCATCACAAGATGCTAAGAGTGCTCACAATGGATACTTTCAAAACAATAGCCATGTTTGCTAGGGGCTTCACTGAACCCATCTTGCTGAAAACATGGCTTCAAGTTATTCGGGGTTTAGATCTAGACGCTAGATCTATCCAGTCTGCAAGCACCAAAACAAAAAATGACCCAAGCCTTAGCTAACGTGCACAACCCAATCCAAGTAGGCCAATGAAGAGAAGTTATTCATCTGGCTTCTTTCTTTATGGCCTTGTTTCTCTTCTTAGGCTCTTAGATGTTTGCCTAAAGGCATGGAAATTTTAGCAGTGCTGATTCTTGCGCATAATACAATTCACGAGGAGCTGCCAGTGAGTTGACCTGTACAGTCAAAATCCAAAATAACTACTTGACTAGCTAAACTGGGTGGCGTTTGGGGCTCAGTCAGAGTGCAAGCGCCATACTTGTGATAAAACTTTTAGGTGACCTTTGCAGTGTTTTTTGTTTTTGTTTCTTTTTGGCTTAGTATAGTAGGCCTATATGTTTGCGAATTCTTAATGAGCTGTGAGCACTGACATTTCTTATTTGAGTATTTTTTGGGTGGTCTATCTGCTTTTCAAAACATTTTACGAGGCCTTCTTCTTCCAAGTAGTAGTCAATGACTATTTGAGTACCAATATGCTATGCCCCTGATATGACTACTGCAGGTAAAAACAGGTCAAAGATGCAATTTAAAACAGAAAATCATCTTATATTCTCAACTCCACATGGCAATGTTGGGCACACAGAGCAGAAGTTTCAGAGCTGCTGATGGATTTCTTTAATCTGAGGGCTTTGCAAATCTTCTGTTCTCCTACTGCTAAGGAAGGAATGATGAAANCCACCCCACCTTCCCACCCCTCAACACAGGGGTCACAGTGTAAGTTTTTGGTCATCACATAGAAACAAAACATTCAAATAAAATCATTTGTTCCATATATTGCTCATGCGGTATTTGCCACTGTCCATGGCTAGTACCTGTTCAGCACTGTTGGGTTTACAGCAATCACCAGCTAAAGTATTACTCTGACCTTTTTCATCATCAGTTACACTGTACATGTACTTATTTTTTTCCTCATATTTGTTGCCAAAATCAAATGATTTTCGAATCAATGCAACTTCTTGCTTAAGGTCATTCACTGGAAAAGTTTCACAGAATGCTCATAATTTAGATGCAACACAGCATGCATTAGTTCTAACCAAGTCATGGAGGTAAGTGTTACACGTAGAATTTTGGAACACAATTAGCTACTTTACATGGTGAATTATGCTGATAAAGCCAATTTGGCAAAGCCCAAAACATATACAAATGCAATATAAAGCAGACCAGCTCAAAGCAGTTCCAAATGTACTCTTTTTATGATCTATGTTAAGCTATTTAGGCATGTTAAAGCCATCTGACAAGCAATCTGCAAGCTAAGCAACTCCAACCTTTCTGTAATCCACACAAAGAATATGCAGTCAACTACCATCCCTCCAACAACCATTATGTTAGGCACCATAGGCCAACCATTTTCTTGTCTATTATTTTTTGTTTTCTGTGGATACTATCTCTATGTGATGAACAGGAATGAAAATGTTGTAAGCATATGCAATGATATAAAGAAATCAAGCATGACCCTTTTCAGTGACTCCTCACTTTTGTCAAAGTCTGGGTCTGTAGACATATATAATAACATAATTAAAAACATTATTTAATATCTGTTTCACGCAACAAACTCTTAGTTTCATACATCATTATCTCAGCTGATCAGTTTATTCTCAGACATCACAAAGCTTGCTGATTTCTTAGCAGGAATATGAAAATGGGAGTCTGATCATTTATAGTTAATAAAGTACACAGTCTCACTGTCAAAAAAAGTTCTAGGAACTCAAATGCAATTCTGAATACCTAATAGAGAGTAAAACCCTCAAGAAGAGAGAAAAAGTTTTTAAATCTTCAGTCTTAATCCTCTTCTCTTCTCCTTTCCCTTTACTTCAAAAAGCGAGCAAAAAAGTCACTCACAATTCAAGTGGAAAGTGAGAATTTTAAAAGGAAACGCACACACATACACAAAAATACACAAAAGTGAGGGAAGAATGAGCGTCAAAGAGGTAGATGTTCACAGTTGCTATACTTTTTGCAAATCCACGATGAACTAGCACAGACACAGATTCACACATTCAGCAACTGTGAAAGCAAGTCCAGCCTGTTAACAGTCTCATTAGTCTGATAACTAAATACAGATTTTGGTAATCCTTCCCACCAGCATTCATCCTCACCTTTTGCATACATGACTGGAATGTTGTCTGTGCTCATCTTTGTCTTGCTTTTCACACCTATTAGCAGAGGGCTGCCTCGCCTGTGGAAATACAACTATATAAGTAGGTTCCATGCAACTCCCTGTATTAGTATATGCCTTACATTTTACGAAGTACATGCAGTGCACAGTATGGGTGCATGATAATCAAGATTCAGAATTTATAAAATCAGTGCTCCTTAGATATCACATTTCACATTCACTTGGATCAGAGTATTAAAACATAAGTAAAGATAGTGAAGAGCTTACCGTGTAGCAACAAGATCTCCTGGATAATGCTTGCTAATCACTGCAATGGCAAATGCTCCTTCCTGTGAAAACAAATATATTGGTATTGCTTATCTAGATTACTGAGCTACTCCTGACTTCACTGACACCATCTGCTTTTCATTCAACCCTTCATTCCATGTATTCTTCCATTTCTTATTAATTTACAGCTTCAAAAGAAAACCAAAATAATCATCTTCATCAACTGCGGCAAAACCAAACATGTCTTACCAGTTGTGCTATGGTCATCTCAATGAGCTCTCGGAACTTGATCTTCTGTTCCTTGTGGGTGTCATACAAATGTTTCATGAGCTTTGCTACAACCTCAGTATCAGTGTCTGTTTCAAAGGTGAATCCTTTCTGGACCTGCATACCAAAAAGAATGGATGATCACTGACAATGTTCTGAAGTATGTGGCCTTGCAGAGCTTCATTCTTTCATTCTTGCAATGAGAGACTGCTTGCTGCATGCAACTTCTTAAGGTCATCTAAACAATAGTAATATATTGTCCTAAATATATAAAGGGGCACTTCTAACACAAATTTTCTCTCTTCTGTCTCACTTCAAGAAGTTAGGATAAGATGTCTGTAGGATAAGGATGCCTGCCTACCGTGAAATCTGTGTCACACAAGAGGAATGTTTTTCAAAATCTGCAAGAAATGTCAAAGTCTTTAGACTACAGTAAAACCTATCTTCTGCGGCCCCTCCAGCGAGCGACCCCCCCTCCGATCTACGAACACTTTTACTGTTCACCGACCGTTTTGACACTGAAACCAACCTCCGATCAGCGGCTCCCTCTGATCGCGAGGCGCGGACACCGATCAAAGAGCCGTCTCTCACTGTGACGAGCGACCACGTGTGCCCTATGCATTTCCTGAGTTGGAAAGCCCAAGTCCAACAATCACCGCTTAGACCTATATCAAAGAGCAGAGGGTATGGCACGGTGACTGTGGTGGTGGGGAGATCAGGGTGGGAAGAAGACCATGTCTTGCGTATTCCTACCACAGATGTAATACTGTTGCACAATATTAACCTACGAAGCCCACATTGCCCCCTCACTATTGGCGGCGTTAAAATCGCGACTACCGACTAGTGTTGCCGACACCGGACAGCTCATTCCGTGCTATCAAAATGCCGGGGTCTGAGACAAGTTCAGTATCGGTGGCGCGTTAAGGTGCCCAATGGCGATGAGTTCAGTTGTTGAGGCGAAGTTCAGGCGGGGCCACAAAATGAAGCGAATCTGCCTTCAGAATATGCCCTCTTCGGCAGGCAGTAAAATCCACAGAAGGAAAAGACCACACAAACAACACTAATCTAGCTTTACAAGTAAAGAAAAGAAAGTCAAGGGGAAAAAAAACAAACTTCTGTGATTAGAAATAAAGTGCAGTACAGTAATCGGTAGGTCTAACATTGATCTCTACTCTAAAGGTCATGTTGCAAGTGCCTTGGGAAAGCATTTCATTCACATTTTCCTCAGTCCACCCGTCTGTAAAATGGGTACCTGGCTATATGCAGTGGAAGATATTGTCAGAATGCTAGTGATCAGCGCCTATAAATGGCAGCGGCACTGTATGCTCCCCAGGGAGTCAAGACAGTCCTAGAGTGATCAGGCCTGCTGGGGTAATAATAGTGTGAAGTCGCATGAGCGGGCATTAGCCTGGATATGAGACTAAAATCTGCATTATTATTATTATTATTATTCCATCGTTTGAGGGTTTTTTAAATACACACTGATCACACAACCTAACAGACTGTCAATAGGACGACCGATATGCCCCAGTTGCAAGCTTATTATTCAGCTGTTTCTTCTCATATTACCAAGAGCTTTTTTTTTCTTTTACAAACATTGAGGGATAAACAGGTGTAGTTAAATGAGGGCCAAATAAAAGTGACTGTAAATGGCTTCCAGTGTGCTGTAATAATTCAAATGGTAAAAGAGTATTTTCAAATGTCTGGTCTTTAAATACTGTCCATGCAGTTTGTATTTGTACCATCATATTTGCCTCATGATATGAGGCTCATAGTTTGTGATACACTTTTCAAGTATAAGCCATAAGAGACACTGTTTACCTTAGTGTACTTGGAGAACCCAACCCTCCTTGCGATGAAGGACCACCTGTGATGTAGGGACACTTTTCTGATTTCCCGTCAGTGTCCCTACATAACAGGTTTTACTGTATATCAAAAGGGGTGATTCATGTGGAAAAACAATATGATGGCAATGTCATAGATCACATGGTTACTAATTATACTTAAAGATGTTGTTAAGTTTACCAAGAATGACTTGATATCCTTGTAGTTAGTGATGATGCCATTGTGGATCAGGGCAAACTCTGGGGAAATGAGAAAAAAATGGATGGCAATAACTCATTTCATGGACAATTAATAATATGAGTCACAATTTCAATACAGAGCAATCTATAAACCTAAAGACTAATGACAAAATGCAAAAATGTTTGAATGTGGTTTGTGATAGAATGATCATATCATACTTCTTGTGTCTGTCAGTCACAGAGAACATGTATGTGATATGGGAATCCTTGGATTTACTCACCATTGTTGGGGTCTGACCTCTGAGGGTGAGCATTTATGGGACTTGGTTGACCATGTGTGGCCCATCTTGTGTGAGCAATGCCTACATGAACATTGAAGGTTTTCTCAAAATCAAGGTCCTTTGTTTCTGAAACGCAAAATGCAGTTTGAATCTGATTAAGACATTTCCATCAATATACAACTACACTGATCTTTTTATAATGCTCAGGGAATTCTCATTTGTCTGCTTG
Organism: Ellobium chinense; assembly: GCA_033807755.1. Lineage (NCBI taxonomy): Eukaryota > Metazoa > Mollusca > Gastropoda > Ellobiida > Ellobiidae > Ellobium > Ellobium chinense. The sequence continues at coordinate 657,079 of JAWQUT010000078.1, read as the reverse complement.
TAATTCCATTGGACTCTACCTTCTCCTTTTTATGTATTGAACACCCTGTGCTCCAGATAAATATCCCTATTTCTCAAATACTAGAAAAGGATGTTCAAAACATTTTAGAAACTTGAGAATCATTCTTGAATTTCTATACATTAAGATAAATCTTTAAAAGTAATCTTCCTTAATAATGACAGACATCATATCTGCTTACAGACTGAGGGAAGTAAAAGACATTGCGCAATACCAACCGTTTAATAATTTTGACAAGGCTGCCACTTTTCCCTTTTCTTTGATGATTTTTATGGACCATTGCTCATCATTCTCAGATCCCTCAACTGCCAGACCTGTAATTATCAAAGAAGGCAACTGTTGTTAAGTGAACAGTGTATGGCAGTGGCAGAGCCATGTAAGCACTGCTTGCCTCTATGCCACACAGACAGTTGACAAATGTACCAATGATTCAATGACTGACATCACCCACAGTTATATTAATTATGTTTCTGTCAAGTCCTCCAGTTCAATAATTCAACAGGAAAACAGAAATATAAATCTAACATGATTCATAGCTATCAGGAATATTAACACAATTTTAGGATGGAGAAATCAGATGATGAAATGACCTAGAGAAAGCTGGAATGCATACACAGAATCTATGATGTATTGTCCAAATAGTAATACACCTTTCTGCGTCTTCTTTGTTCCTTCAGGGGTTACAGTTTCTCCCATTATCAATCCATCTATCTTTTAAATTAGACTGGTTCAATATTTTACAAGTTTTCATTGTTTTTCTGCTTCAGCATTGAAAAAATTTGATTGGTATGCCCATTTTACTTTAAGTGGCAGTTGATTTTATGGGCATTAGGCTTAGGGACACTTCTTGATGGGCATTAGGGTCAGAGACCCCATCTCGGGGGGCATTAGGGTTAGGGACCCCATCTTGATGGACATTATGGTTAAGGTTAAGGTTTTCTGCCTATGTCATCAAAGATAAATTTACCAAATGCTATGTATCTTTTCTAAAATAACTTACAAAAAAGCTACTGCTAAATCAGCTTTACTTGCATGAATGTGTATAAGGGTGAAATGCTTGCAGCTATTTTATTGACAGATGTGGGTAATAATTTAGCATTCAGACTTGATACACTCTATATCTTATAATTCTGAAATATTTGGAACAGCATCCAACTTANTTCCACTCTCATAGTCTAAAAAGTGTTGAACTTTCCTGTTTGTTCCAAATTTAAGTCAAAGAACTCGTGTCTCCTTTTTTTTTTTCTTCAATCACTATTCATATTGGAATATGCTTCTGACCCCTGCCCCTGCCCCTACCAATAAACATGAGGATTCATTATGGATACGGCTGGTAGGCTATAAAGAAGAGGGACTTGGTAAAGAAAGAAAAGTCCTCGTCTTCAATTTCAGATCATGCAGTTTCACTTTTCCCGGCGTCTTGGACGATGTATATCACTGGATCACTAGTCTATATCACTGTCTCACGCAACAGCAGATGAACATTGCACATTTATGGGGGTCAGAAGGCGGTAACCAGATTCTTCTAGTCTAGCAGTAGCAGAATGCAAGAGCCAACTATTCAATGACCGGCTACGTTTGCATGAATTGTTTGCTGTATGCAGGACGGGGATTGCGGAGGGAACAGAACAATGCCACGGGGGATCAAACTTACCACACATAATGTTGAAAAATATTCCTTCCGGATTTCAGGGCGTCTGTATAAATAAGATCCCAAATTGAGTACCGTAGCACAAAACAGTAAAACACTGAGATCCGAGGCCGACTATGACACGTCTTCCGCTCTAATCCAAACAAGCTAAACAAACTCAATTGGTATTGCCATTCCAGTAATGTGCTTTTCCACTACAGCGAGAGTAATTTTCCCCCTACATTTCTATATGCACACTGTTGAAGCAAAGCAGTCGAAATTCCCACAATTTTACAGGTAACGAGAAGAAAACTTACTATACCCTACATTTCACGCTTCTGCTGAACAATTCACAAAAAGCGAATATCTACAATGTCAGGAAAATCCGTGTGAGTGGCAACACAAACACGATTCTCTGATTATCCTATGCGAGTATTCGAGTCTTCAATAACCCTAATCAATGAGTTTTTTGTTGTTTTTTTTTTTATTTTCAACCCTACAAATTTAAATTTCATGTTATATTGTTCAGCGTTGTTCCTATTAGCTCTTGAAACGAACAATGAAATATTACGTTGTGTGACTGGTCTGTTCACATCTAAATATTTTTTTGTTTATAATATCATTATAGGAATCGTACTCGATTGCTGCAATTCATCTGACCACTCCGATATTGACCTCTGACCCGACACGCCTATCTTATACGGTGTATGTTTAATGAATACTCCTCTGAGTTTACGCACTGGAGATGGTTTTGTCTTCGCGAGTGATATTTTGTTGGTTTGTTTGTGAAGAAAACAATAACTCAAAAAGGGATTAACTGCTTGTACGAAAACTAATGGATCGGTAGGATTTGAAATGGATTTTTGATCTATATCTATTTAAAAGAGCATATTATTTTCCACAAAGTGTTTTATCACAGTACCACAAAAGTCAACAGTTTCCATGAAACTGCGGAAAGGTTGGATCTGGTCTGGAGAAGATACCATTACATTCTGAGGTGTGGCAGATGAAAATGGTTACTTTTACAATGAGTTTTATATTCATCTTTTTAAATACTGTGTCACCAATTTATCTTATACCAGTGTGATTGTATCTTGATGGAAAGGTTGGATCTAGTCTGGAATATAAATCAGTGCACTCATATACTTCCATGAAATGGGTATCATGTTGTTACATGTGAAGCCTTGTTGCATAGTCTCCCCCCCCCTCCCCTCCCCTTTTGCACCCTTTCCCTAGATATTGTTCTGTGACAGAGATATGTGCTGTATGCATTCCCTGACTGAAGTAAAGGAAAATATAGATGGAGGAAGAGAGTGTTGTGTTCATCAGAAAGGCGAGTGTTGATTTTAATTTGTAAACTGGAGAAGGAATTCAAGAGATGTTGTGAAAGGATTCAGAAGTTCCCTAGTCCTCACTGTTTTGAATTCAACAAAAAGAATGACAAAGAACAACATTGTTTTAGTCGAAGACAACATTTATACAAAGAGGTGGTTACAAAAAGTTAATGTCTATTTATTTCAAGTACTTACAATATCTAATAACAATTCGTCACACTAAAGATATCTATATATAGGGTATCCAATTACAGCTCACACTGGACGGAGTTATGGCACAGAGCAAAACTTTGGTCAGCAGAGTAAACCAAGCTCTGGCACTGCAGCATATATTGAATACAACTTCATCCAGTTACTAGAACTGATAGATAACTAAAAGTTACAATTGTTTTGAGATAGCAGAAGGAAACTACAGTGAAATAATGATATAGCAAAGAGGACGGATTCCAAAGATTAAAATTATGATGTGAAATGCCTTTTCACAATGAGAATGAAAACATTTCATAACATGTCACATCTGATAGTGAATACCTTTTGGCTCGTTATAATCTTCATTTATTCCCAGCACTACTATTATGTGGGTTTGGTAGGGAATAGTACATAAAAAAATTAAGTTGCATACTGTGGCTGTGATTCTGGGCAATTTCAGCGTATAGTCCAACCTGCTTACTGCTCAGAAAGACTGGGTCCATGTATTTATTAAAAAATGACTGACCATCACAGATTATGATATTGGTGGCATGGTAATGAACTCAAGGGATCTCACACACTGTTTCTCCATGTGACCACTGTGGTTGGATGAATAATAAGCCAGGCTGTACTGCATTATGCCGCACACTTACATAGTATGCTGTCTGACAAATATTCATCACATATGGTACTAACATATGTATTGAATGATATTCATTTACAAGTAACATATTTTGCTGAGATTTTCTAGGTGCTTTTGTATACATTTAATATATCACAGAAAATGCTGCATTTTAAATAAATATTATGACTCTGCCATGAGGAAGTTCTGGACATGGCAGAGCCATTAAAATTATCAGTCATACCAACATAAACAAGACTCTCTCAATTATAACACATACCATCTGACAGGTTATAATAGTTATTGTCATACCAGTTCAGACAGTGACACACAGAAAACAGACTGGCTATATAAAATATCATTCATAACAAATAACTGCACTTCAGCCACTATCATTCAAATCAAATATGTTAATAACTTTAAAAATTCATAGCAAAATGCATTACCTACCCTGAAAATTAAAAGTGGTTATTTCCTATTGACTGAGATAGTGTATGCAATCAAGTTGCGAAGATTAATCCACAATTAACATATATATCAATCTCAATTGTTATGAATTTCATTTTTAATTCAGTTTTGCTGCATTACCTCCACAATCCCATAATTCCTTTATAGAGTGGATTTCTTGTTTTATGAAACATATATGAGACAAGCACAGGGATGATACCATTCATAAAGTGTTATCATGAGAACAAGAATGCTGATATTTCAGTATCTTTTGTAAGATTCATTCATTAGAGTCAACTAAGCTAGAATTTACATAAACTTGTAAGTGGCTGTAATCCTAAATGTTTCCTCGGTCTTGTCCTCCTCGTCATTAATGAAGACCATGATCTCGGCAGCCCCTGGCTGCATGACTGGCATGAAACGGAGACCAATTGGATGTGAACCTCCACCATCAATCTCCAGTAAGGACTCTTTGAACTGCAGAAGGTCATTGCGATCACAGAGAAGGTGGAATCGCTTGGCTGTAGGATATGGATTGGTGTAGGTGATGCGTTTGCTGCTGTTTTTACCTCCTCCCACAGGCAGGGTGAGCTCAAAAGCCCTGGAGACAATAGGTGATCGGCAGCTGGCACAAATCAGCCATGACCTGACCAGCTGATGGTACTCAATGTCCACAACATTCAAATAGAAGAATTTGCTGCCCATTTTCAGTGGTCTCACAGCCACCGACAGTTCATGGACAGTGCCTGCTGCCAGGATAAATGGGTCCTGGGGTGATATTTGCAATTCTTTGGGATGTGATGTGAAGCATTTGACTACTCTGGATGCTTGGGTGCCCCTGAAATATCAAAACATTATGGTAACCATAATACATCAGGAACATCTGTGTAATTAATACTTATGAATAAATACAAATATTTAACTTTGAATTTTCACACTTTGAATTTCTAAACAGGTCTAATCTTATTTGCGCTGTAAAAAAAAAAAACATGACCTAATTATTAATTAAGGAACACAGATAGTACAGTGAGGATAATAAACAAGAACTTAATAATAAATCAGCTGTTTGGCTGACCCAAACACAAAGCATATTTCCAATAATTTGCTAATGAACAATCAGTCACATTTCATTTACATGTATCACTAGATTTAGTTGCAACAGTATTTCCAACAGTGATTAAAGTGTTGCAGTCGCTTCATGCTCACAAGAAGAATCTGCTAGACAGAGACAGGAACTCTCTTTTTTGGAGAGCGTGGAGAGGATCAAAGGAAGATACCTCTGTCAAGCAAGTGTGTCTGCCCTTTCACTTCCTGACACTCTAAAGACACTGGGCCACATTTGGGTCATGTCTCCGAAGTGTTATTCTGTTAACTTTTGTTTATTATGATATTTGTAGCTGAGCAAGGTAAGTTTGTAACAAAACATTTAATCAGAGTCAAAGCCTTAACTACGTTCTCACATAAATTAGTGCAGACACATGTTACTCATTGGAAACAAATTGCATCTGTCCAGAATACAGCACCCATTTTCAACCAGTCTCACTTCACAATTGAGTAAAAAGCTGGCTAGTCAACAGTGAATTCATAACGTTCTCACATATACTAGTGTGGACACAAGTTACTCACTTCAGGAGCAAGTCAATGCGTGATGTCTGACCCTCCACACATGACACATCGACACGCTGGAGAGCATGGACATAGCACTGCCAGATTTGAGCAGGTCGAGACAGGAATGGATCAATGTAAGCACACACAAAGAAACGTTTGATCTGCGGGGATGCTCCAAGTGCCACCTGAAATATAATGCCATCATGTAGGTTTTTCACATTTCTGACATAAAAGAGAATTAAAAGAGCTACTTATCTTTACAGCATCTTACCAAATTTTGCCTGACATATATAAATGTGTTTATACGTGATTATGGTCCCAGACTTTACTTTACTTTACATGCACTGTCACCTGCTTTTAGTGTCATTTATCACAAGGTCTCTTCTACTGTTCCTTTTTTGCAATGCATACATGCTTCAATATCAATTTTATTTACACTTCTGAGTGGGAAATTTATCCAGCTACCTGCAGTTCTGGATCATTTCCTGTAATCTGACCTGTGGTATGAACTTACTGAACATTCATTAATCAGATAATATCAAACATGCAACACAGCAACATCAGAATTACATAGAGCATAGTAAAGAAAAAATGTCTGACCTTCATGAAAATGTCATGTGGTTCTCCTGGTTGGGTAGGCTTACAGTCAAGGATCACACTGGGTGCGCTGCTGCGTACAAATAACTGACTGATTCCAGCACCACCCACAGTACCACCTGTTTCATGAAACAAGAGTTTATATATATATCTATATGTTTCATAGTGTAGCTTTGTAGTTCTTCACCACTTACTCACGGTCAGAACATATTCAGTACTTCATCTCAACAACTACAATAGACCTTTTTGTTTTCAACTACAACAAGACTTGACAAACTCTAATTCCTGTGGGCAACTCTGTAATTTCAGTCTTGTAGGTTTTTTTAATCCATCAGCAAACTTCACTTCACAAACTGAGACTTGGGGTCAGTCCCATTTTTCTATTCAGTTTCATGCAAAGTGGTTTTATGTTTTTTGAGTTACATGTATTCTGTTCACCACCACCAAAAACTTACATGGGTTAAAAACACAGTCTCTTTGGCAGAAGTAACTAGTCTTACACAAACCAGTTCTAATATGTATTCTCAGATGTAAGAGCTGAGAAGCCTATTTCATACGCCTTTTCATGAGACCAAGACAAGAAGCAGTAAGGACCAAAGGGGATAAAATTACCCCTTTCTACAGACAACACAAAATATGAGTGTTAAAAGAACTGTCAGAACCTAACCTGGCAGAGTCTGGAATGGAGGAAGCCGCACAGACTTCTTGAGGAAGGAGTTTTCTGGATGATAGAATCTGAAGGTCTGGTCTACCACATGGGGCTGGGGTTCCACTCGAATGTTGAGAATAGCAACAGCTTTCCCCTCCTCTGACCTAAACAAAACCTGGTGCAGAGATGATTAAAATAAATTGTTATGCCTTTGATGAATTTATAGTGCTTAAAGGCTTTCACCTGTACTCACTACACTGAAACATAATGCTTTAAAATATAGGCAAACTCAGCCAAATCTGACCAGAGAAAAATTGTTTTACATGCGTAAGAAGATAAAAGAAAACTGATCTATGTCTTTCTAACTGGATGCAGATCCTTAATTTTTATTTTTTTTTATATTGTACTTTTGTTTTCTGGATATGCTTTTATAAGTCTACAAGCACATACTTCTTACCCTAATCATTCTTGATTCCAAGGTTTTGTCCAATTCTGTCTGTCTTGTGTTCTTGTCAAATGGATTTGATGGCCCCTGAAAACAAATGAACAGTTGATTTAACAAATTCATATGATTATGGAAAATACTGAATAATCTCGGGCTCTTTGTGACCTACTACTGAACACAAACCTTTATGGTTTGCTTATTCCTAGGTAGTCCTGACAGACGATGTACAAACATTTATCAAGTTGAAGTGAAAAACATTAATCTTCAGGCCACAAGAATGAATCTCTCCTCCTCTCCGTCCTCCTCCCCCACCCAACTACCACCACCCATGATAACATATATTACACAGTGTTTCTGTCTCTACCTCCAAGTCCACCCTCTCTTACATCTGCATTACCACTATAACATTCTGATAACACCCCAAAATACCTGAGGCTGGACAGACATGTCAGTCTTGAAAGTTTGAAACTTGAGAGGAATGTTGACAGTTTCTTTTGGCCTCAGGAAGATTTGTGGCTTATCTTTGTCACTGCTGGCAGAGGTGAACATGCCCTCTTCTAGTGGCGTGCTCAGCTGGCATAACTGCTTGTAGTGGCGCCATTCACGGGCATCTGTTACAAGGCTGGAAACAGGCAAAAATGTTGCTAAATAGCATTCTCTCAGAGTGTGAAGAGCATCTGTTTATGTTTCTGCCAATGACATTTAAGATGTAGGACATCCTGGTTTCCCAGTGACCAAGAAATGGTGAGACAACTAGCAAGGAAACATCTTTTCGAAGTAGTTTACAAAATTTGTGCCATATTATGTGTATCTAGACATACAAACTACAACAATCATAGTATTACTCATTTAGGAGCTTAGAAATGTCAGCTTATATGCTTCGTGCTCAATACTTTAAGTTTCATTTTCAATAAAATATGCTTGCATCATCTAAACAAAGGTTTGACAGAATGCTGCAGACTGAAACTTCTTTTCTGAACCTAAATTCTGACAGCTGAAGACATGAAACTTTGTACATTGTACATCCCCTTCTTTTTAAAAGAAATGAGTGAATAAAAATTCACAGCAACACCAAGTCATGGCTGCCTCATACTCAACTTACTTTTTTTAACTTTGCTAATAGCAAATTGAATACAAACTTTTGTGCGCGTGAACACCAACTCACTGTAACTCCGGATCATTAATTTCTATGGTTAGAGTTTCCTCATGGTTGAAAGGATTCCTCAGGACAAACTCAAAGAATTCAGCAGTACCAAAAGATGGGAACAAGACGTGTTCTGTTGTGATGGAGGTGTTGAGCATGTTGATGATGCCATCACGTTTTGTCTGGTGTCTGTAAATATCCATGGTTTTGTAGTCCCTTGTGCGTTCAGCCTTGTCCCTTCTGTATCCCTATGGTTAAAAAAATGAGCAAAATACTTTGATGCATTTAAAGAAAAACAGCTCTCCTTAAACATGTCAAAATGCAAGGGAGTCCTAAGTCATAATCTTCTGTGAAGAGACTAAAAAAATTCATATCATGCTCACTTTGTTCTGTCCCCTTGAAAATGTATCAACCATGGCTATAAGGATTACCAGGCCACTGAGGCATTTCCTGTTTATCTTGAGCTGCAGTCAAACTGCTTGACAACTAGTCTCTGCTGAATTTCTGCGCTACCACATTTTATTCAAAGCCAGCTTAACTCCTTCTCTATGTCAAACAAATTTACAGGAGTTCATTAGTCTGTCTATAGGAGTAGTTCATTAAATTGGATATAAGATGTATGGGTATGCCCGACACAACAAGGGGAATGCTACATTTGGGAGAAATTAATACATCTGCTTGGACAAAGGATAAGGTCGAACATGTACATCATATATAATGAAGTGGTTAAGTCTTCTTCTTTGAACTTTCACAATAATGTTGGTGATAACTCACTAGAATGGTTGTGACTGCTTTGTTGTCCTCTTCTGGAGCATCCTTGGCTAAGACTGCCTGAAGCCTGGCTAGTTTCCTGTGTCTCTCAGCATCTCCTTCCCTGGGAACCATCTCTTCCTCATCTCCTAGAGTAAGAGCCTCCAATTTCTTCTGCTCAGAAAACAACAGTGATGCTACTTCTCTGTTCTCCGCTAAATGCTTGGCTCTTGCCACTCGCACTTTCTTTGTGCCTGAGAATAATTCATAAAACATTTACGCACACAGATAGACAGATGTGGTGCAAGATATGAGATTTTTGCAAGGATTCACGTTAACTGGTAACTGCCACTCATTCGGTTCGGGAAACTGACTGCTACCACCATGATGATATCACAAAATTATTCACGATCAGGGGCATGGAATTTGAAATCGAACCTCATCTCACATTTGTTTTGCAGTTCAATGCAATTATTAGTTCATCATTTGCATTTCAAATTTCAAAAGCAGTCAGCAGAGCTGGTGAACATTGCACTGTGAACATTTCAAGTACAAATGTTAAGTTCTCAACTAATTTCTTGGATGAAATATTCAATTCCTTTACATGCATCCTCTACATAAGAAAGTCATTAATAAAAATATTCTAATCCTAGAATATTCTGATATATTTTCTGTGAAAGTCTGTACACAGAACTGGATATGCAAGGAGATGGGATGTTGTGATATGGAATCAGTCTTGTTATATGAAGTGTTCAGCTACATTATGAAAATAAAAAAGGTACAGATGCTCTAAGTGCCAATTTCCCTTGAAGAATCAATAGCTTAAAATTTAACTGAAGGCGCTGATCAGCTTTGAGACACATGGACTAATCACTCTGTGTCATTATAGAAAACAAATGAAGGATAAATTTGTGGGACAGAAAACAAACAGCTTGTAATTGTTATATCCTGGTATGGACACAATTCTACTTACCCTGGGGAGGAATAAGTGCTGTGAGACTGCCCCCCTTGTAAGATGAGTTGCCAGCAGTTTGGGACACAATCACCTGAGTCTTGCTAGGGACTGGCATGATGTCTGAAACATGTTTAATCCACACTTTAAAGAATGAGAAAACCAGTACTCTTCTCACCTCAGAGTCCTAACCACACATGCACTTCTGTTCAAAGGATATTGTTTCTGAAAATACCAAACTCTGCTCTCTTGAAACCTCTCAGTTATGGGTACAAGGCAAAAGAAGGACAGACGGAGACCAAGATTAGTTAAAGTCATGATGCTGTGGGACTTATAACGTTGAAACTTCATTTGTAGATTTTGAATTTGAAATATCAAATGAGACATCATTTTTAAAGCAGAGGATACAAAAAAAAATACCAGGGAGCAAAATTATGGTCATTCACCTGCTTTTCTCCTGTCCACAGGATATCCAATATTTGCCATTCTAAAGTGGAGACGTCCACGATTGAGACAGTTAACTCCAACAGGGCGGATGCTACCAGATCTGGCCATCTCACCAGTCAGGGCCCCAGAATCTTCTTGATATTCAGTCGCCAAAACATCCAGTTCAAAAGTTGTCTGCACAGCCTCATTGCCAGCACGAAACAAATACTGTGAGACAAAGGAGAGATGCAGATGTAAACCTTAACAAATTTATGTGAAAAATATAATTCTTGTTCTTTGTTCTTATCATGAAGAGAGACCTTAATAAATTGCTTGATTCTCCTCTTTCAGCGATATTTTTAAACAAAATGCCATTGAAAATTACTATTTCTGAGTTCTGAGTAATATAAACAGCTATGGCCACCATTATGAAACAGTATCTAAGGCCATTATTATGAAACAGTCAGTGTCTTTCTGATATCTATTACAAGTAAGAAGATGCCCCACATCTCTATAATTTCAGAACAAAAGAAGCTTTGAGAAATTTTCATTTGCAGTCCATTAACTCTTGTCACAGGTGAAGAGAGAGCCAAGGATGTGGTCATCTGCAAAGCAAATAGGTAAACAAAAGATGAAAGTTAAAGTTTTGATACTACCTTGAGTTCAGCTGCACATGAGCCAATGAGAAGCAGTGAGTCTCCATCCCAGACATCAATGTGCATGGTCTGTCGTGACAGGTGTTGCCAGAACAAGGCTACCTCCCCTGGCTTCAAGAAGGTGGGGTCAATAGGGTACTTCACCTATGAAATAACAATCATCAAATGTTCACAACTGAGCACGGTGGCTATGATTTCAGTTCTTTTACAGTAGAGAGAAACATAAGGGCTTGAATGTAACACCCAAGATCAGCTGTCAAGAAATCACTCTGCACACTCAAGATCAACTGTCAAGGTATCACTCCGCAGTCCTAACATCCTTCTATTCTTCTTGATCCACTAATGCCAGCATTATTCATACCTCAAGCCCAGGCGGGCCTTCCATAACTGAGCCATCAGCATTGAGTCTCTGCAGAATAAAAGGTACGGCTTGTGGACTGGAGGACAGGTCATTCTGAGCCTTTGACAAGAGCATTCTGAAACAGATAAAATTAAACCCTGATTGAGAAAGAAAAAGAAAACAATGACCGATGGCTGACTGAATAACACTATTGCACAAAGTTAGTGATACTACTTATCTGCATTATCTAAAGTCCTAAATGTCATAGGCCTGAACGCTGTCAATTTATAAATAATAAGAGAATACCCAGGGTCAAACTGTATCACAGGAAAATAAAATTTACTGCACTGAGTATTGCACCAAGAGTTTAACTGCTTTCTAGTCATACACAGCTGGATTAGTTGCTTTTAACTTTCTGTGGGTCAGTCTGGCTCAGTGAGTTTCTAAAGACAATGGTTCAGTGTCAGTTTGGGATCTTTACATAAGCTTCACAAATCAGAGTAAGTCCTAGACAGCAGCAATTTTTAATTCACTAAGCATCAGTCCAAAGCAAGGACAAACTGAGATAAAATGTGGTGTGTGTGTACCTCATCAGCACCTGTTTCCTTGCCTGATTACCGCTGCTGCTTCTTCCAAGTTCAAAGCGCCCATCAGTTGTAACAGAAAAGGTGCACCCTTCACATATCTTCTTCAATTTTATGTGTGAATTTTTCATGATGGAATAATACTGTATTCCATTTTCATTTATCAATATTTATCCTCGTTCATTTGGTTGTTCTCCAGTGACTGAATGATATGCTGATGACCCAAGCAGCAGACAAAGACTGACATGTAACAGAACAAGCGACTAACCTCTCTGTAGTGACCTGAGGAAATCTGTAGAACTGGAAAGTGAAGAAGACAGTGGCTGGATGACCTTGACTCTGTGCATGACTCATGTCCATGGCTGGTTCCCTGTTCGGTGAAAAAACACAAAATTTAGTATTAAGAGTGACTAAATCAATAAAATCTTAAAAATGACATATATTCTTTTCAACTGTGTCTACACTATCAATGTAACTAGATTATGAATATAAAATTTAGAAATCCAGAGACTAAAAGAATCCATCCGAGGACAACATCTCCACTTTGTTGACAACCTAATACGTGACATGTTTTCAAAGTGTGTTATTTCCAACAGTCCTATAGCTTAGCGAAAAATCTGACAAAAATGATACATAACTTAAAGAAATGTTTAGCACAACAGATCAACAGTTCTAAATTTCAATCCTAAACTAAATACTGATAATGATCTTATCAGCAACTGGGACTACAACGGAACCTCAATGATAAGCATGCCTGTGCTTATTGAGGTCCACCTAACTAATGACATGATAGAACCACAATGAATCAGTGCCAGAGAAGTTCATATGTAATAACAAGCTACAGTAGTTTCTTGAGTACTTCATATTGAGAATTTACATTAATTAACTTCACAGAGCCACAAGTAACTAAGAACTTAGCAATCCTGTATGCTCACACCCAGAAAGTGAACAATGTTCCCAAGAAACTGAGTCTTATGATAAATTCAGCCTGGCTAATACACCGGCTGAAGTAAGTATGGCTTGATGCCTGATCACAGGTGACTCACTTGGAATATGCTAGGAACTGAAAGATGATCTCATTGGCTTGCAGAGGGTCCACCTGTTCTTTGGCCAGATTGACCAGATGCTGACCATGGGGGTCAATCACTTCAGGTGGTTCCCCATTACGATCCAGCAAGGGTGGAAATCCAGCAGCATAAAGACGAGCGTAGGCGGCACGAGACAGACCACGACCTCTGGGAAAACAGGATTTACAGATAAATAAACTTATCAGTATTGCCTGCTACACTAATTCTTACAATTTCATATGACTAATGCTCAATCTAAGCTTAAGATTGGTTTGGCTAAGCTGTGCCCTATAATAAAGGGTCTGCTAACAGTATAAAAGTACAGGATTGTCACTTCTTCAAACTGATAAGAGCAGTGAAGATAACAAAGCATTCCATATGTTTGAAAAGGGTTAATGGACTTTAATAACTCCATCAGGAATGTGAGTTTATGATACAGTACACTATCATGCCCTTCCTTCATGACAATACATACAATAATAGCAATACTAAAGCACAAAAAAATAAATGCCAAAGTGAATGTAAATGATACCAAACACTCACCCTTTAGGATGGGGTCCTTGAGCCAGAACCAAGGCGTGAACTGGTGTGAAAGGAAGATCTCGCAGCTCAGCCTGGGCTTGTGCCTGGAATACAACAGCAAATGATTTTGGCTAAGGTTCAGCAAACTGAGAAGGCACATCAGCATAATAACTGCCTCTCAAAATAGATCAAAGGCTAATACCAAGAAAAGTGAAAGAGAAGAAAAAAAGAATTCCGTAACTTGTACTTGCCACAAAGTTGCAATGTCAAAAAATTGTTTAACAAAGCCTGTGTTTGTATATATTTCTATTAGTGAGTGCAACAATATTAGGGCCTGGTTTTTCAATATGTCTGTTCTCTAAAAGGAGAATCAACCACAACAGTGAGCTGAAATGCCTTTCACGGTCCACAATCCAGTGCTTTAGTCACTCATCATTGTTTGTCTGATCAATTTCACAGTGTGCTTGTTGGAGTAGCAAACAGAATGTCCTGTGGAAAAACTTCTCTGAACACACAAGAAGTTCACCAAGTCACTTCAAATAGCAGATACCAAATGTATTCCCATCTCATTTCCAAGTGCCAGATCTCTACTGATTGTCTGTGTCGCTATCTAGTCATGGATCCTCTTTGATTGAGCTTCTTACAGCTTGCATCTCCTTCCCTTGCCCCTACATACAACCATTTCTGAAATTCTTTGTAGTTAGTTTCTTCCAATCCTTCTCTTTTTCTCTTAATTTCCACAGCAATTCTTTCAATAAATCCACCACACTTTATGCCTCCAGGCACTTGTACATTCCCAGTCAATATGTCAGCAATGTCATTTTCCTGTGCTACAAGGTTTATCACAACCACATTATTCAAACAATTTATTCTGTGTCAGAATGAGTTTATAACACAATGGTGCACTCACTCATTTGTGCTTAATAATGTCCACTTTGACATCCTGGCACAAACTCCATCAAATCCAGATAACTTCAACTACTCAGTCAAATCCAAAATTTTACAGATTTCTCGCCAAACTGGACTCACCTCGTGCATGTGCATGATGTCTACAGGTTGCAGGCCAGCTGCTGGTGAGTACATATGAGGATACATGCTGCTCATAGACATCAACTGTTGCTGTGCCCCTGTAATAGGAGGTAGCCCAAGAGGTCCCATGGGGTAGGCGTACTGAGGGATGGGGACAGAAGAGGTGAGGGAAGCATGGGTAGGGCCAGCAGCACCTGCAGCCGAAGGTTGCCTGGTTGGAAGAAAAAGTAGAAGCAAATTTATAATTTGAAATCAATCTTATTTTATACTACTACTATCAAGAGTAGTCTTATGATAATCCTAATCACTTCTTGCAAAAAATTAACAAATACGATTCAGTACTGACAAGAACAACGCTGTCTGTTGAAAACCATGATATGGAACAAAAATGTTCAATGAAATATGTGAATGATCTACAGTTAGTCAATATTCATTATGAAAGTTTAGCAATTCTGAATAGTAAGATTTCATGTTGAAAGTAATACGACACAAATGCAGATATTCCTCAGTGAACAACAATACTGTAGATAACTATTATGAAAATACGGCATAATCCTGTTCAGCCATAGATCTTAATAACTGACATGTTTAAAGCAACTTGAAAAACTTTTAGCTTCAAAATGGAGGAGCACACTGAAGAAAGAGAAAAGCTAAGGACACTAAAACCACATTCAGTTGTAAAAGTGTAACAAGCATGTGTTGTCCTGCATGGATGATATGAAAGGTTCCCATCTACAAAGATACAGCACAAATTCCTCCAGAGTATCGGGAAATTTTCCTGGTAAAAACATAAACACCAAACGATTGATATTTCTTTAGTGCCTAGACACTGCTGAACAAACGGAATGCCAAATACCCACAAAGTCATCTTAAACCTTGCTTACAGCTTATAGTGAATCTCTTCTTCAGCAAAAAATACAAATCATGCTAAAGCCCCCCAATCATACAAATTAAATAGCAAGGAAACCTCACTGTCCTAAAAGAAGATGATGAATGAATGTGGCACAAGTGTTCTGACATTCCCTTCCTCCACACTGCAAATGGTGGTATTAACAAACTGTTCACTTAACATACAGCCTCTGTCAGCAGCGTATCACAACAAAACTATCTGTGTTTTCATGCTGAAGTTATTCTCATCGACATGTTGAGCCCTATCTGGTATAATCACTGGTTGGAAATCACTAGCTGGAAGTCCTACAACATGATCTAAGCATTATTAATCCCTCCGCTATGTATGATGTGCATGTACGTCCTTACCCTTGGATACAAAGAACTCTTAGACTTCCCAGTATGTCCTGGATATAACATTCTCGTGTTATATCACATCCTATATATATTCTCATGTACAAGCTAATGTGCGCAGGGTAATTTAGAAACATTAGCACTTGCAAAATAAAAAAAACTGAAAGGTGATGACTAGCTTCACAGTACCGGTAGTGAGGATATGTGAAACCAATGCATCAAGATGTCTGTTTTCAACTCTAGCCCTGAATCCAAGTTAAACAGGCAGTGGTCCCTAGTGTCACAAGAGAGAGAGAATACATTGTCTTTCTGCTATAATACAGAGGCACTAAAGCTGATTTCAAGTTAATTGTTTACTTCAGGATTTTTATAGTTCCCAGGAGTGGGACACCTTATCCAAACAACTCAGAGATAAATTTCCTTATTGAAGCTTATCATGGATGAGTAAAGATGTCATGACTTTGACTAGCCACAATATCAAGTCTGTATAAAACTGGATGTGAGGAAAACAAAAGGACTTGGATCAGATATTAAATCAATTACGAGGGTATTTCAAGTAGATGGGGAAACTGAAGTCATGAAGCCCACTGCATTCTGTTTTCTGCTCTGTGAATGAAATGCCCCCTTCCCAGATGGTGGGATGAAATTCACTGACTTGGCCTACCAGAACTAGATTTAGGTCTGAAATGTTGGTTGGGTAGTCAAATACCACACTGTTACACTGTACTGGCATTGTCAGCTTCATCTTTCTCTAGGCACACAATAAAATGTGGTCTGATTAAGCCACGGTGAAAGTGGCACAGCTTGTCTGACTAGAGGCTTAATGATAATGTGAGTGTTAGTTTTGACATGGTGAGTGCATTCCATGCATCACATGTTAGTTATTAGCCTATGTTTTCATATAATCCGTGTCCGTGTTCAGTCATTTAATTATCTGAAGTTCAATGATCTGCATAAATAAACCATAAGCCCCGCTCCACTCCGTCCTGTAGACATTTCCATTATGATCTATCACCATCATGTTACCACCAGGTTCTACTGTCAAATGCATGCATCCTGAAATACAGTTGATTCCACTTAATTACAACTTCTGCTTAATCATAACATTTCCATATAACCAAATGATCTATTTCTATTTACATATAAAGGTATTGGAAAATCGCATCTTTTAACTGAAACATTTCCTGGGATGTTGCGGTTTAAATGGAGTCAACTGTACTTGTGAATAAATATTTGAACCACAAAGCGTGGAGAGTTAAAAACAGTGTGAGAAAACTCCCTAACATGCAAAAGCAAAGATTACGACACAGTGCAATCAGAAATGTCACACACTGGAACACAACCAACAGACCAAGCCTTAAGTAAAGAAATGCCCAACCATTGTCACCCCTTATCCCATCAACAAAGCACGTTGGACCTGGTAAAAGCTTTCAGAAGGCCTGCCACAGTTTAAAAAATCAGGATTTAAATAAAAAAGATCCGTTTGAAAAGAAGGACATAATAGATTAAAAGGCTATTCTCTTGGACCAAATGCTTTTGACCAGAAAATTTTTTTTACGGATTCAGATCAGATGAGGCTGAGCACGTCCTATTGCTGAAGGCTTGGCTATTTATGATACTGTAAAGAACATATCACACATTGGATACTGAGGTGACACCCCTGGCTGACTCGGGAACATAGGGTCATGTGACTGTCTTCGAGGATAAGGAGAGTCTTGAAAACCTACAGACAAGAACTGGGAGCGTGGACTACGAGGGCTGAAAAATGGAAAAGTGTAATTTTACACTGAACTTTGGTAAACAGTGTTGATGTTGAACATGGCTTATACAAAAAGAGTATGTCCTCAGCATGTGACTGTAACAAACATGCTGATGAAATACAGGTTGATATAACACTGCCTCAGTGACAAGCCTGCTAAAGTGACAGAAACAGAAATAATTTTCTTGGATGATTGCAAAAACCTGTTATATGAATTTCATTGAGCCTGGAAAAGCTGACCAAATTAGCAATGCTTATTGGCTGAACTAACCAGACTTGGTTAATTTGGCCAGTTTGTCCAAGCTTACTGAAATTCTCATAGCATGTTGATATTTTGATGGATTTATGGCATCTCTTCTTTCAAATGTTCACAAGGCTCTCACAAGTTACTACTTTGTCAATGAAACAGTTTCTTACCCAGGCAGTTTCTTATATACTCTGTGATGATATACTGTGGTGATCTTTACTGCAACATAAAGTCAGTTTTCTCAG
The DNA here is from genome assembly GCA_033807755.1 of Ellobium chinense. Lineage (NCBI taxonomy): Eukaryota > Metazoa > Mollusca > Gastropoda > Ellobiida > Ellobiidae > Ellobium > Ellobium chinense. The sequence goes on along the minus strand of JAWQUT010000078.1, from coordinate 638,577 downwards.
TATGCCTTAGGTACCAATATATGATTCCGAGATTGTTTTCATGGTAAGCAAGTGGTTCACTAATGGATTCCAGATATCTTGTTAATTCCAGTCTCTCAGAATGACTTGTGCATACTCATCTAACCGCTGTACTCTTGTACAATAAGTATCTGGAAACATCAGACCATACCACCATTCCCTTTACATATAACAGCACCATCAGACTTTCTCTTGTTACATTCTATCTATGTGTAGCAATGAGACACCATACTACACATCGGAACAATTTCTTCTCCAGACTCTGTCAAAACCAGAACAGTGGTACAGGAACCAATGTGAAAATGTACTCATCAAATGTAGAACTCTCCAATGATAAACACAAACAACAACCAAAGCATGAGAAATGCAGTGTCTCTGCTGCAACTGTGATGCAAGCACATTCTCAAAAACATACAAAAACTGCAGTCATAAGAAAAGGCAGAGAAATGTGGAATAGCTGTGGTAATGTGAAAAATGAAACTGATGTGCCTTCCAAAAGCAGTGACGGACTGGCCACACATTCCCTCAGCTAGGAAGCTAAGTAACCTATGAAATTATTTTTATCTTGAAACAACACACAAAAAACAATTCCTTGACACAATTAATTTGTCTAATTATTGGTGTCTAAGCTTTCTCTGAACCATACTTCATGAGCATACATCATACCAGTACCAATTTTGATTGAACTAGTCATTAGCGGGTAAGACAGTGAGTTATAAATTTATTAGCTCCTATATGAAACAAAACAACGTTATCTTAAAAAATGTGTAGCCAGGCTTCTGACTTTTTAACTTTCTGTATATGCCACTTAAACACTAACATTCATAAGGCTGGAGTGAGGATTCGAATATGATCAACTAAATAATCCAAAGCAGTGTGTGAAAACCCAAACACTAAAACAAGAAAATGAGTGATCAAATGAAGATATTGTGTACAGCTACCAGTGGTGCCTTGGGCTGATCTCGGGGCTGGCACCTACACTCATACTTTTGGCAGACAATATACTGTTGCGCTGGTGGCTGAAATGTTTCAAATGCCCATATATCCTATTACAACCATGCATAAACAAGAGTAAAACAACAGTGCATCTTCATCAAGAACAGAGCTGGCAATAAATGACTTGTTAGACCTTTTGAGAAATTCCTACCACTGCTCTGAACAAAGCCCATCCTAACTCCAGGTTCATGTTCCAATGTTGGTCTCAGTTTCCAAGAGAATTCCAGAAGAAATTCCAGGGCATTTTATGACTTTTTTTCCAGGAATAAAATCATGTAAATGAAGATTAATATTCATGGCAATGTTTGTCCATGCTGTGTTAGCTGGAAAGATCTGTGATTTTTTTCAACAATAACGATATTCCAGCAGATTCCAGGTGGAATATACAAATTAAAAAGATTCCCAGGAGATTTGTCTCCAAAACAAAATTCATGAGCTTTAAGATTCCAGGAGGGCACATGAGCCCTATGATATCCTCTGTGCTAGAGTATGACAAATACTTTATGAACAGGTCATGAACCAAGAGGATCTTATCATATGTGAATGTTTTGAATATTCAGTAGAAGTTTTATGGTTATAGTGCACAATGAAAACAATCTCTTGACTTTGCTCAACAGATGACATCTCTCCTCTTGATCAGTGTGCTCATTTCTGAGCAAAGTGGTTCACATCTCAAAGCATGAAGAGTTTTAATTGAGTGTGGTGAAAATGGTGCAAGAGGGCACATTATAAAAACAGAAAGAATCACAGATTTATGTGGACATATAAAATATAAAAATTCTTAATGTCTATGCAATAAAGCATAAAAAAAAACACCAGTTTACTAAACTATAATGTTATTCAAGGACAGCTCTGACCCATCTAACAGACACTGAATGTATATTACAATACTTCACAATAGTGCATCACATTTGACACAACAATAAATGTTTGTGCAGTGTTTCCTTCTTCTCTAACTGCTGAATATTATATACACAACTAATGTTACATACTGTCGCCTCTTTGCAATAACCTAACTGACCATTTATAAATTTTACTGAAGAGCATAAAAAAATGTTTCATTTTTCAGTGCGTGGCCACAGATCTATCCAACCCCAGAATTTGTCAACTGTGAAGGTATTCAGAACATAGCCTTAAAATTATAACATGCAAGTATTTAACATGTTTAAATATTTAACAAGTGCAAATATAAAAACTGCACGAAATCTTGCAAAAAAAAAATTACATTTCAATAATAGGCACATATTGGGTTATTATAGTGAGGCGATGATATGTAGAAAACTATATAACAGCAAGAAATTTGTTTTAATAGGATGCCATCAAAATGAAAATGAGATGCTGAAATTGTATATAACAAAGACTAGAGCTTAGAGGAATATGTGTTCATGATATAGTATTGGAAATACAATACAACATAACATGACATGACATGACATGACATGTGCTCAAAATCTCTAAGTGGAGCTTACAACATGACTTCTAGATGATTGGGTCATTACAATTTTGGTGCCATGATGCATATTCAGGCATTTTGCCCAACATTTTGGGATTTCATGAGCACTATAAGTACTGAATTTTTGTATCATTCAGTTCCCTATGCCAAATGAATGCATTCTGAGCAATATGTAAAGTCTGTGCATGGTGAAAGACCAAGTCTGAAACATTCCATACCTGGATTTAGGAGGTTTCGTCATGACTATGTCACCAGCCGCACCTGTCTCGTACAACATCTCACTGGCACCACTGCGCAAGGAAGCAGAAGACCCAATAGGTGGGTAGGTAGGCACAGCTGGCACCTGGAGGCCTGACGCCAGTGCCTCCTGAAAAGTGGTGGATAGCAGTTTAAGCAACATAAACTAAAGATGTCACACTATTTCATTTCACATCAAAACTTCCAGTCACATGGGATGAAATATATTAAAAATTCACCTCTTTTTCTGTACTGGTCATATGGACCATATGGTGCTGAATTTGCTGAGGTAAATTTTTATATTTTGTTTTGTCATTGCCTAAGACTATCTGGAATGCCTGAAAATTGATAGATTCACTTTTCTGAAAGTTAAGCATCTTACTGAACCTCTGTCATTTTCATATTACTGTTTAATGTTTTCCTGATTATTTTTCTTCATGGATGTTAACAATTTTATGCAAAAATTATTTTTGAATTAATTTTACTCAATGAAGACACCGGGAAAGTTGTTTAACTGTCTGAGAGTTATTCAGAAAGAAAGTGGTATGGCTGATTTTTTTGAGACACCCTTTTCATTTATAAAAATGTATAAGCTTCAACTTATTCCCCCTCCCTCCTCACTTACACCATCTTTGGCCCATCTGAATGCCAACAGCCCACCAGCCGCGACAGCAGTGGATTCATCTTGCATGCTGGTGACTGGAATCTTGTACACTAGGGCATCATCAGGCGACCGTCGGGGTCCACCCACCAGGGCCATCGTCACTTCCTGAGTGTTGGGGTGCAGCAGCGGGGTCCACGATGCCCATCGGACACTCACCGTTCGAGTGTGAGCACGGGTCAGACTCTGGCTTTGCTGTGGGTGGCAGATGTCAAGAAAAAAGTATAAACTTGAACAAACCTTTCATGTGAAAAGAGATCAACTGAAATATTAGTAAAACTTGTAGCAGTTCTGAGGGAAGATAAAGTAACCTGAGTATGTAAGGTCAAGCTGGTAAATGTTCCTTAACCTTAACCACCACACTAAGAGAATCAACTTTCTAAACTGTTTTTACTATACACATAAAATAGTTGAACTTGGGATGCCTGACCTCTTTCTCACTAACTGCTACCTTTGTTTTCATTATATTTTTCATCCTAAAGAATATTTGCTTAGTACAAAGTTTGGTTTATCTATTTAGTGCAGTACCTTTTATGTCATTCCATTTTTAATGTTTACTTGTTTCAATTAACTCTTAAATACGAATGTTTTTTTGATCTTCTCTGCCTTGACATATAACAGCCAACAATGCCAGCCTCTTACTATTTTCAGTGAAGCTTACAGAGAAAACAAATGACCCAGGCAGACCCATGATCATAATAACATAATATGTCAACGACTGCATCTAGCACTGCCAACAACATTAAACAAATACAATGTGCAAACACCATTTCAACTGCCAACATTACATAAAGCAAATGCTATTGCTCACTTTTCTCTCCTGTGCTGTCAGCGGTTCCCCGATGAGATACTCCAGTGTGAACACTACAGCACACATTGGGTCCTCCAGCAGTTCATTGATGTGGATTCTGTTTTTCAACACCAGGTTCACATTACCAGCACTTCCAGCACTGAGGATGGTGAAAAAAAACAAGGATATGTAAGCAAATATCAGAGCTGGTGATTCCACCAAACGAATTTACAATATCAGTTACAGCTGGCAGCAAGGCCTTAGAGTGTTCAGAATAAGTGGAACAAAGCAAAACAAGGATTTCTATTGGTTGCATGCAAATTTAAACTTGAAAACAGAATAATATTCTACACTGTACATCTACTGAATATATAGATCAGCAGTCTATTAGGAATATTCAAACTGAACATTCTGGAATGTTGGTACGCACTAAAAGTACAGTACCTGATATTGATTGACTTCTTAATGGTACGTCTATGACATTTATTGGGTTATAGATCTGTATTGGGTTTTATTTCAATTTAAGTTTTATTCTGCAGAAGGGCTAGTGCTCATGAGAACATCTCTGAACCAATATTGATGCAAAATATAACTCCAGTTCAGTCATTAATTCATAATGACATGCAATCAATGAAAGAAAAAAAAAAGAATCAGAGGTAGTTCAATAAAATATTCAAATATTACTGCTGTATTATTCATGAACATATCATACATCAAAGAGTGAAACTGCATTGATTCAAAATGTCATGGATATCTCCAGTCAGTTGAAATAAAAACACTTTTTATTATGAACAACAAAACATCATTGACAGAGATTACTAACGGCTGATAACATCAAGACAGAGTGTGATCTATTCTCAAAGGGAAGTAATTTCACAATGTGATATCAATACAACAGTTCTCACACTGACTACATGTTAACTGAGGAAGTGTGTTATGACTGTCATTCATAAGCAAAAAAATTGAGTCACTTTAATGTACAGGAAATGAAAAATTCTGTAAACACATATAATAACTAAAAGTAGTTACATGTCAGAAGGTGACATGTAATTTTATCAGCTGCAGTCATAAAGAAATCTGCCCTTAAACACTGTGTAACAGAGTAATTTGTACATAGATAGCACATACCTTGATGACCCAGTACTGTTGCGGCGAACATGATATCGACTGCTACGCCTAAGGGAAGGACTAGCTGTAGGTTTCTTGCCTGCTATTCCTGCCTGTTTGTCTAAATGAAAAACATTTGGCTTCTCCACGTAACACCAGCCATTGTGCACACCAATCTATGGAGGGAAACATCATTGCATAATAAGTTCCCCCTTTTGCACAAATTACCACTAACAAGTGTACATCATCGTTTTGTCCAGCACATTTGGCTTGAACTCCATTAGGAATTGCACACACTTGTCTTAATCCTCTCCCTTCTGCCATATATGTTTCCTATGATGTCACCAACCACCACCCTCTTCTCTGGTATAGCTTGACAACCTCAGAAACCCATATCATATGGACAAAAAGAGCACAGTTCCTTCAGTACATTTCATGTGAGAGAGCTTACTGAATTTCATAAGGACTTCATGGTGAAAAATAGGAAATGAACAGCATATCATACATGCTCCTCTTGCTATGACTTCAGCTTATGATCTGCCCTCATTACATGAAAGTTTCACTATATCTTCATCTATGGGCTACGCTTAAATTTTGCTTCGAATCTGATATTAACTTAAATAGAATGGTATCACTAAATGCCAAACACTCTTGCTACTTTTATATGTGACATCACCTTGACACCACCTTCCATGCAAAGGAATTTCTTATCGAACTGCTTTGTGCATTTGCAAATAGAAGGATCAATCACTGAAATGAATGATAACAGCCAAATGTTTTAAAATGTACCTTCCTAACTCATGGCTGTAAATATCAAATACACAAACTGCCCCTAAGAATACACCATTGTGAAAGCAAAGCCTTCCTAAAACAAATGAGATCATTAGCTACTTTGTATCTTCCTCTTCATAGCCTTCGTCCTTTTGGACTAACCTGCAGCCTTCGCTCAATGATGGAGACATTCAATGAATCTTTAGCTGCAACTTCCCGCAGTTCTCTGTCCTCTCGCATCATGTCACACAACTCATCTTCAAACTTGTCCACATTGGGCTGCAGGTGAATGACCAGACCATCAATGACTATAGGCACTTGTGGCTGTAACTGCGGTTTCTTGAATTTATCTGCTCCTGCACACATGGAAATGAGAATATATGTCGGCGTTAGTCTCCTGCAGGTTGCAAGTCTTCTAATAACAAATGCACATCATGATGCATCAACATCTCGCTACGAAATGTACAGTGAAAAGTTTAAAGAGGTTACAAGAAGCGTTTTAATGTTCAATGGCTGGTAACTAACTGTCGGCTTTCAAACCCTCAGCGTTTTCAGTTGGCCAAGGTCTTTCACTCAAAACTATCCTTTACTAAAACAATGCTGATAAACCTCAAAATACAGTTTAGTTGTTACAGACATGCTCAAGAAAGGTATACATCTTGGCATTGTATGTTGGACCTACATTCACACATTTGAGAGCACTGTACATAGTTAAAATATTCATTCTATGCCATGACTCGTACATCTCCAAATATTATTCCACAAACCCACATATATTATGCTGTTAACACACTTAACGTACAACCCTACTGTACACTGGACCTGACCTTGTAAGGATCAGCCCTGCAGTAACAGCGTATGCAGAATAAATCCCAGTAAAGGTCATTACTTAAATAATGTTGTCCTAACAACACACAAACAAATATAAATATGTTTCAGTAAAACCTTTCCATTCAACACTGAACATCAGTCAGTGAAATGGTCTTGATTTGTCAAGTCATAGTATCCATGGGATTTTAAAATCAACAGATCAATTAGATAAGAAAGAAAGAAAGAAAGGCACTGAAAGACACTGCTGACAACTGATGACATCATCGAAGTGTTTGTTCCACCCACAAAGATTTGGAAAAGCCTGATCTAATGAACAGTCTCTGTGCAATCTGTGAGAAATGCCTCATTTCAAGAGGCCAGACCAATACCTGTTGAATCCACTAGACCAGGAATAATATCATGAGAATCCACAAGTGTGTTTTCAGGCAGCAAGTTCATGATCCTCATCAGAGCCTTGTGTGTAGTGATGGCACACAGGAGTTCACATCCCTCTACAGGTGTCAGCATCTTGTGACCTGATCATGGCAAATGATAAAACTCCTTGTGAGATGGTCTTAGCAGGATGCACATTAGATTACGTTTCACTTTTCAAAAAATGATACAATTGCTTCACAGATCTTCATCTTAAAATATAGCATGGGTATACTTTTTTACACTCCCATCCCTATGCTTCAAATAAAAAGAAGGATTTTGAGCAGCGCTATCAAGACAAGAAGTTCCTCAAAGCTAGTCTTTCCATAAAGCAATACCTTTGAGATATCTCTCTTTACAACCAGAATTAGTATACATAAAAGCCTCTGTCGCAGGAGACTTACACAAACAAAAAAAAAACCAAAATTTAAAAATAAAATAAGTATGTTCAACCAAAAGGTTCCTTCCTGAATCCCAGTGTATAAATGATTCCCCTTACAACAATGAAGTAAGATTTCTTTCAAATGCTGTGCATTGCTTTTGTCCTTAAATGAGTGGGCTTTTATCTATACCTATACATGTACTTACTTTCAATAGGCTCATCCATGAAATACAAGGCACGAGGTGTTCCATGAAACAGCTGGATTCTACAGGCAGAAAATCGAGACAACAGATAAAGGTAAGCTGCTGTCTGTTGTGTATTAGACATACTTTCATTTGCAGGTCATGTGTCAAACATTATCTTTTGCAAACTTTCCTCTATTTCTCTCACATTATACTTATATGCACATCTTCCCTAGTAAATGATTATCTCAGCTGAATGTATGACAGTATATCGAGACAAGAAAATCTGCCTCTGTGAAAAGTCTTCACAAGCAAAAGCATTGCATATTTTGGCATGAAAAGATGTCTAACCACTGCCAACCTCCCATTTTCAATTGATACACCTACATCAGTCACCTTATCTGTTGAAAGCTCATCCTCTCTTAACCTCAAGTACTCATTTCTCCACTAACTCTTGATAAAAAGTATGTTTTCATACTGGTATGTGAGACTGAAGTCAATAGAATCTCAATAGTAAGTATGCCTGTCATAGTTGAAAAAGTATATTTGTTACTAAGATGTTATTTACTTTGAGGTCTAATCTAAATAGTGAAATTATAAAATAATAATGAATTTGTGCATGTTAAATGGGGACATATACTTATTAAATGAGTATTGAAATTCAAGGTTCCGTTGTACCAACCATATTAATTTTCTCTGAAATCTTTCTCCATCATAAATGAAACATCCCACCTGCATGGAAATTTACAGTGAACTTTGTAAGGAACTAAATCTTCAAACCCAGCGCTCTAATAACTTGGATTTCTTTTAGCCTAAACTCATTCAGCCTTTTCATGTACATGTATTCTCAAATGTTATGCCTATGCATACTTTTGGGTTTGTGGCTGGATGCCTCTGGAAGAATCTGGCATGTCACCTTCATAGCTGAAAGGCCGCAGGATGCCCCAGCCACAGGAGACTTTGTAAGGCCGTCCGTCAGGTGCCACATTGTGAGAGATCACCTCAACCACAGCTACCATATTCACATTGTTGATGCTGGTGTGGAAGTACACGCTCTGGAAAGAAATGAACACATGGAAGGGAATAAACTTCAATGGTGACTTTCTGGGAAAACTAAGTTGTGTCCCTTCACCTACTACATCCATCTAAACAGATTGTTATACGATAAGAATACGCAAAAATAAAATACCTCTACAACAGAAGGTATATTCATTAAATCTGTAATTCTATTTGAATATTTTTAAATGTTTTATTGTAATATAGAATGTTTTGTTTTAAATCCATGTGTGGGTGGGGATGTATTATTACACATGTGTGTGATCGTGGTTGCTTGTGGGTGTGTGTATGGAAGAGTGTGTGTGTGTATGTGTGATAGCGAAGGAGTGTATGTGTTTGCACAGATATTTATGTTTTGTAAGCACACTGTAATAAGGCAAATCTCCCTTTGTGGACAAATAAAGTTATCCTTATCCTTATCCTTATGATGCACCTTGAAACTGATGACCTATCTAATAAACTCTTGGTGAGATGATAACATGAACAGCATTGAAAGCAACAACACCCATATGGTACCTTTATACAAAGCACTGGTTTCTGATGAGATTGTAAAATAGCACTGGCACTGTATGCTCCCCAGACAATAGAGAAAATTACTGCTGAGCAATACAGGTTTATAGAGTACTAGTACAGTAGTCTCTGGATAACATCCTGGTGTCCAGGAGAGGAGAAAAATGGAATCTTTGCCGGAGCAGGATCTTAGCCAATGATCCAAGGTAGAGAAGGGAGATGAGTATAGGTGTTAAAAATGCATTGTAATTACCCCATCAATGATCAAAGAACATGTACGAATGGACTGGGTCATGTGATGTCTCTGTGGTCCACTTACCTTGTTACAGCATAGAATATTCGTGTGGTGAGATATGACAAAGATAATCAAAAGAAGATGCAGAATAGTATTACTTTATAGAGAACAGAATTGGGTTCTGTGTGGGATTTAAACTAAAAGAAGATGTTAAACTGGCATTTTTCTCAGAATTACTGTAATGTGAAATCGTATGAGTGGGCACTGCATGGATGAACCTCATCAGTATTAACTAGTTAAACTGTGACTGGAGGTCTCAGAGAATAGAAAGAACAGTAAAGCTAGCGGTTAAACCATGACTGGAGGTCTCAGAGAATAGAAAGAACAGTAAAGCTAGTGGTTAAACTGTGACTGGAGGTCTCAAAAACTAGAAAGAACAGTAAAGCTAGTAGTTAAACCGTGACTGGCGGTCTCAGAGAATAGAAATAACAGTAAAGCTAGTAGTTAAACCGTGACTGGAGGTCTCAAAAAATAGAAAGAACAGTAAAGCTAGTAGTTAAACTGTGACTGGAGGTCTCAGAGAATAGAAAGAACAGTAAAGCTAGTGGTTAAACCGTGACTGGAGGTCTCAGAGAATAGAAAGAACAACAAAGCTAGTAGTTAAACCGTGACTGGAGGTATCAGAGAATAGAAAGAACAGTAAAGCTAGTGGTTAAACCGTGACTGGAGGTCTCAGAGAATAGAAAGAACAGTAAAGCTAGTGGTTAAACCGTGACTGGAGGTCTCAGAAAATAGAAAGAACAGTAAAGCTAGTGGTTAAACCATGACTGGAGGTCTCAGAGAATAGAAGGAACAGTAAAGCTAGTGGTTAAACCATGACTGGAGGTCTCAGAGAATAGAAAAAACAGTAAAGCTTGGTTAAACCATGACTGGCGATCTCAAAGAAGAGAAAGAACAATATAGCTAGTGGTTAAACCATGACTGGAGGTCTCAGAGATCAGAAAGAACAGTAAAGTTAGTGATCAAACCATGACTGACCTTGTTGTAGTGCAGCTTGACCCCCTTGGGAGTAACAGTCGGTCCCAGCCATTGCCGGCCAAAGAACTGTCGGTAGGTGATGTCATAGAGACTGATGGAGACCTGGTATTCTGGGTTGGACTGTTCCACCTGGAAATAAAATTGTCAACAGGTAAGTCACTACGATCTGACACTGACCAAGCAATGATTCCCTTTTTTTGTGAAAGGAATTTGGGGGGGAGGGGGGGTTGTGGAGGGCGGTGCTCATTATCAGTTCGTGCTTGAAAGATGCGAACATGTGTATTTACTGTGCTCTTATATATATATATAAATAAACATGTAGAATACTAAATATATATGTCAACAAATTCTCAAGGAATGAACATGAATACAGAGGAGACAGGATTGTCACTAACAGCCCTCTCTTCCTCTCCTCTACCCCCCCTCCCCCACATGCTTGTGAGCCCCCATCCTTTCTTCTTTTCTCGCTTTACTATTTTTCTCCCCCAATCTTGGCCCCTGATCTAGAGACAATGCCCTATACATCGCAGGGGCTGCGAGAGTGCTAATTACGTCACAGGAACTACGGGAGTGCTAATTACGTCACAGGAACTGCGGGAGTGCTAATTACGTCACAGGAACTGCGGGAGTGCTAATTACGTCACGGCAACTGCGGGAGTGCTAATTACGTCACAGGAACTGCGGGAGTGCTAATTACGTTGCGGGAGTGCTAATTACGTCACAGGAACTGCGGGAGTGCTAATTACGTCACAGGAACTGCAGGAGTGCTAATTACGTCACAGGAACTGCGGGAGTGCTAATTACGTCACAGGAACTGCGGAAGTGCTAATTACGGTCCTGAATAGAAATTAAAATTACTAACTGAATACATACATGAATAAATAAATGGAAAGACATGCTCTTTCCAGTAGACTTTGACAGCTACTTGGAGGTTCGCTATCCACTACAGTCGATTGTAACAAGCTCTGATGTGGAGGAGGAGGGGTCTGCAGGGTGGAGGGAGGGGGGAAGTTCATTAAAGGTTCACCACATGCCGACAACAGTCCGTACACTCAAGACAGAGGAAGAACAAGAAAACGAGAGCTCTCTCTCTCTCTCTCTCTCTCTCTCTCTTTCTCTGTGTGTGNTGAGGGGAGGGGGGATGGGAGATGAAATCCTGACAATATGAGAAATGCCGCAGGGCTGGTACAGAAGGGAAAACCTGTTGGGGAAGGAATGAGAAAAAAAAACCATGAAGATCTGAGTGGAGTCAAAGTGAGAGTAGAGGAGGAGGAGAAACAGAAGAGTTGAGGGTAAATAATGGGATGGGAGAAAGGAGATAACGTAATGGGTGACGATCAATTATAAACCTGAAAAGTCTTTCCTATCAAAAAAAACCTAGCTATGGGTCATAACTGCCAAAGCATCAGTGGCATACACACTGAACATGTCTAAAACATACTGACAAATAGGCCGTCGAACACTCTCTGCTTAACTCTCTAATGCCCAGGCATAGAATTACTGGTAGGAAAGTTCTGAAAATTCACATACACACTTCAAATGCCCCGCCAATTACATATAACANCCCAAATTCATAAAAAACAGTAATTTTGAACAATGTCAATATTTAATAAGTGAAAAATTTTGGGTCAGATTTGGACCTCCGGGCACTAAAACATCCGTGCCATATTTGGACCACTCCATACTGGACCCTTGAAGTTGGGTTACCAAATATGGACCAGTGGGCACTAGAGGGTTAAGATTCCCACAGAATGTAAAAAAGAAAACACAAACTCATGACTTTTCCATGTTTCCAGGTGGTCTGACATGATTTTGAATTTCCATTATGCAAACGTCACTGAAACCATTTTACTATAACTTCTTGTCACAACAAATCCACCCAGAGTTCAACAAGTTGTCACGCTGACTGATGCATGGGAGAGTGCTTCAAAGCAATTTTACGATCTTCAAAATTAGTATCGTGAACGTTCCATGACTTTTCTACAGCTGGCCATCTTTTTGCCGATTCCAGGTATTTCCCACACATGGGAATTCTAATGGAAATTTCCATGATTTTTCCAGTCTTTGTTCAGGTGTGTTACAACTGCCCCTTTCCCTTTGCCCGGCCCAGCAACTAGCAAAGACAGAAAACATGTACATCACCTGGCACCTTGCGGTCAGTTGTTCCTCAATGCGGTCAATTCCAGACAACTTGGTAATGATAAAACGTACTCCTTGATAAGTTTTGGATCTTTTGGTTCCAGACAGGCTCAGGTTTTGATATGGAATCTGTAGATTCTCGTCCAAGACTTTGCTGAACACATGAGACGATGTGTCTACACGGTTCCTTTTCACCGACAGACTCAGCGTCTTCGTTTGTGGAACTTCTAGTGTAGCCATACTGGCTTGCACAAACACGATTCTTTCGCGTTTCTAGGAAGAATGACAGGCGTTACAAATGGCCAAACACTGACCAATCTCCGCATCTTAGACGATGCCAGTTCAGCCAAGAAACATTACTTCAAGCATCGATCGACTACCTTCAAAGTTACACGATGATGATGAGCTTTGGGGCTGATCAAAGTAACGATCGGTCTTTGGACAACAGATCCTACTGGAGGAATCAGAAATCCTGAACAACTTATTTAAAAGCACAGCTAAAACAAAAGAACCCGAATCATGGCAGACACGAGGCTAAATCACACACGGCATAATCTGTGTAATCATGCGGCGTACTCATATCATGCAGACATCGTGAGAGATCGTGTGAAGCAGCAATTCTTCACTGATCAAGTAAGACGGATACATGTACCGTATTATGTTTTGAAAATTCGTGTTAATGAGTCTTTTCTTCTAATACGTATTGCCAGAAACACAGATCTGGCCGGAAGGTCAACGAAATTCAACATCAGATTTCAATGCCCTTTAGATCAACTTTTCGCTTAACATGCAGGCTGGGACAGCAGCATCATCGACAGTAACACAATACTGTAACTACAGAAGTAAAGCTAAAATTTGGATTCATTGTGTGAACGCATAATCACTTAAACGCTGTACAATTCGAAGGTGCAGTGATTTTCTTTATGCACTGAGAGTGCAGAGAACAAATAATAATAGTATGGTAATGATAGGATTAAAATCGGTAGTAATGATAATCTTATAAGTAAAACTGTGTAACAACCGTTCTCTTTGTTTTCTTTCTTTCTTCCTGCCCGAAAACCAGTATATTTGGAGACCAGTTGACTTTTGATCAATAACGTAGAGTAGTTTGACGGCAAAGCAAAGCTATAAATGTAGTTTATGGCGGAATATAAACTTGATGACCTGTTTTGTCTCACACTGAATAATAAAATCAATACGGACAATAAGTGTGAAGACAGCACGGTGGGTTCTTCTAATGGCAGGAGGAAATAATAAATATTTAATATGTACAGTTGGTTCTATAATGATAGTAGTGGTGAGACGCTCAGAGCAATGTTATCAAAAACAGTGAACATACTTGAAACATTTTTGTACGCAGAAGCATAGTATTTTTTTATTTCGAGTTTGTAAAAGGCTTTCACATTTTTAAAACCATTCGTCGTCTGCTGTCTTTTGTTTCGCTATCGGCACTGACGTCGGCATTTTCTCTTTTCACCAGATTTTTGCACGTGATCGCTATAGAGCGTACATTCAGCACCATACCACTGTTTAACGAGAAAACGCCAGTTAAAAATCACCAACAACTGCGGTTAAACTGTCGGAGCGGGAAAATTCCTCCGCTTTCTTTAATAACCGTCACTGCAAAGTGCATGAATTTGTTTGTGAGCTGGCACTTTCGTCACCCGCAATCACAAAATGTAGCCACACTCCCCTTCAAAGAACGGCGATACATATAATTATAATTAGCAGATAAAAACGGTACCAGGACAGGTTGAGATTAATGTTCTGAAAGACAGACAGGCCTATTAATGTAGTCTGTACCGCCCACTGATTAGGCCCTTTACGCATATAATATCTTAATGGTGGTAATAATGAGGAAGGCGCTGCAAGCTGTTGAGGAACTTGTGAACCAGATTTTATATCCTTACTGGCCATACAAATATTTTGGCCTAAGGGCCTGCGGTCGAGAATTCTGGCATAGACAATGATTGATTGTGCCACTCCCCTTCGCAAGTCAGGACATTTAGTTCAAAGTCACTTATTCTGAACGTATCCAAAGGCTTCAACATTATGATGGTGTGCAGTGCCGACTGCAGTTACTCCGATTATTATAGAACAACATCCAAAACGCGAGGCGTTCTTATAGCTGAAGAAACTTTGACTTCTAGTCTAGTACTTCTACGCAAACATCTCGCCTCCATGCCTCTTGAGCGACTTCACACAAGTTCACTAACACTTCAAAATGTGTGTCAAATGATACATATTTCTACACAAGTTAAAGTCACGGACTCCGTCGTAGATGGCGACATGTCTTCCCAGCCATGCATACAGTACGAGTGAGGATGTGACATACGGGTAAGAGAGAAAAGTCAGGTCTAGATCTACGATAATATTGATTTTCTAATCCATCCACCCGACGCCACAATCAGCCAATAATATGTTTTTACAACACTCTGGAGCAGTACAGCCCGTTACTACGAACAACTCTGGGTTGTTTTTGTTTTTTTTTATGATTGCCGCCTGCTATAACCATATGTTGTAGCACAATATACGTATTGCTGAATATCATCACACTGGCAAAGGTTAACGAAAGGGGTCTTCACGTGGTTTGAGAGGCTACTTTAAGACACCCGTGCCGGAAAGTAAGACTGAATCTTCAAAAGCACTTTTTCCTAGCCAAAGTGAAATGCGGCACTATGGTCATGTTACGGAAGGTTAAAAAAAGAAAAGTATCTTTACTTAAAATCTTCTACCTGAATAGACTATAAAAGTTTAAACTGTACCACATAATCTTCACCATCGCAAGCGCTTAAAGATCCTAAGAAGACCGATCATAATTATACATGAAACATTTTCAAATTTTATGTGAATTTAATGAGCGGATGGAGAAGGAATAGAGGCCTCTTCTAATCAAAGCTGTTGAATACCAGATTCAACTGACAATGTCTTCTGGCCAGTTGACAAAAGAAGATCGATATTAAGTACCTGTTTTCTAAAATGCAAAAAGTCGATTCTTGGGGGGAAAATGCGCGTGCAGATAGACTATGTGAACTTTTGCCACTCAAGAAATTCTTCACTCTGATCACACGGTCATGTACATGTTTTGTAAGATGTCCCTGGGACTGAAAAAAAAAAAACGGCCGGGGAGAATAAAATACCATCAGTTGCTGTTTGTCATCGATGATATGAAGTTTATAATGTTTGTTTTTGGCATATAAATAGTATTGATCAGAGCATGTGCAAAAGAAAGGAAAATCGAGCTTTCAGTCACAATGAGCATCAAACTGCTTTTAAAGCATACAAGTCTGACTATTAATGGGGCCCCTGTGTGCAAAAGTACCAGTACGTGAAATACTGAGTTTCTGGCTTCCTCAAATTTCACTATATTATTATATACACGCATACTGTAGACTGGCCTCGGAGACAGGGTGCATGATGGAGTGTGACCAGTGGTAACTAATCCATTTAACACGAATTTTGTCACATCAGTTTTCTCCTGAACATCAAACTGACTGGAACGACCCGGTCTGCACAGGAAAAGAAACAAACTATGACTGATCACGGTTCTTAATTACAATACAGAAACACTTTCCTAAGTTAAAATTAATGGTTAGTCTGTGCGTGGTCTAGTTTACACAAACATCACCAACAAATGTTGTGCGTTGTCTTTTACTGTGAACTTTCAGTTTCTGTTACGAAAACTGTCTCCCGCCCATATCTTAACGAAGCAAGTGACAACCGTTGCAAATAATCCTGCAATCTAGCCAGGAACTGTGTCACCATAACATAGACCTATGAATATCCTTCAAATCAAACCAACTTGAAGATGAAACCAACTTGAAGATGAAACCAACTTGAAGATGAAACCATGCACGCAGACGAGCAAGACTAGCTGAGGCTTATCCTAGAGTGCCGCGCACTTTTAACATTTTCACTTCTGTAGAGGAAATCAATGAAAGCCGTAAAACCGTAGCTCGACGCAACTATCTAAGGTTTCCTCGTCAACCTGAAGCGCGCGCTTTCCATGAGCTACATTACGCCTGCAAGTGCAGACGGCATTTTATTACCCACGTCACGACACCGATAATTCGCATACGACCATAACAAATGCTTGCTGTCCGTACAAAAGCAGCTTTACAGTACGGTATTCTAAGGAGAGAAATTATATATCCATTTTTAGCTACATTCAGAGCGTCAGACTATCGATCATCCGATCAATCTATTTGAAAACCGCGAAAGAAAATGAAAAACAGTATGACATTATAACCACAGGGCTTTGACACAAAGAAGTATCAGTCAGCCGTTAGGTTCATATCTTGCCAGTGTCAACTGGGCGCGACCGCCATTTTTTTTTTTTTTTGTTTTCTTCTCTGATTCACTGCAGTAACCAGAGCGCAAACAGGACTTTATGACTTTATGAAAGCCTTTGTCTTTTCTATCTCATCCTGAAACTCTAAGGGCAGCGAGACGCGAAAACTGAGATCGGCGGAACCACGACGTGAAATGTCGAAACTGTGATGGAATGGAAGGGGGCGGGGGGAGCATTCTACGGCAATGCTCTGATCCTCACAAATAGAATCGTGCATATGCTATAACGCTGTATCAACTTTCTACTAGTTATTGGTACAAGTTAGCTGCTTTTCAAAATGAAAAAATACGGAAATTTTGATAAATTGAGGAGAAAAGAAAGGCAAGGTGGCGGACACAGTGTGATGAAATTTCCATTATCCAGAGAGTATCGCATGTGCACAAAGAGCTTCCGAAATGCATTACATTTCCCCCCATATTTGCTTTGTATGGAAAGTGAAGCCGTCTCACTGTACTGAAAGCAGTTGGTGGAATTCGGGTGGGGTGGGGNGGGGCGGGGCGGATCGGGAGTATAACTTAATTTTCTGAGCGAAGATTCTACATGTTATCTCACGAGCATGCCAAATTTCCCAAAGATAATCTACATAGATCTCGAGTAGAGACATGTTGCCCTTATACATCATCTAGAAATGTGAGATCCAGGGAGTTGAAATAACCATCCATTCCTTCATTTACTTTAACTTTAAGGAGGAATGGTGAAAGAGCGTTTATCTACTCTGGATCCTTGCCGGCAACAGTTCAAAATGCAACCAGTCTTGGTTCATTTAAACATCTATGTATTAATAAAGTATCTGTCACAATACAGCTTTTCGCGGGTGTGTTGCTACTGAAATCTCCTTTCGTATTATATATGAAATGTGTGAATCAGGTCAAACTTTTTTTTTTTTTAAATCAAGTCAATCTTTCAGTGTCTACTATTTATATACTTTGGCTCGGTATCCCCAGGCCAGCCTGGCGCCCAACCCCACTGAAGTGCATGCAAAGTTTGATGTCAGCACTCCTAGAGGGTTCAAAGCAAAGCCAATCGCATATAAGGACAAAGTCATAAAACCATAACGAATTGCCAAGGATCAATAAACTGCACTCTGCAAACTACACCCCCCCCCC
>JAWQUT010000078.1:563133-620295 GCA_033807755.1 Ellobium chinense | reverse complement strand
CCCCCCCCCCCCTCCTCCCCCGATCATCTCCAACCTCCACATCCTGGCCTTTCCCAAACCGGTCTGGTACATATATTTGGCTGAATCACCAGCCCCACTCCCACCCTCTAAAGACACGTTCATGTCCTGATCGATATCAAGTTTTGTACCCGAGGTAAAACACAACAAGTGTCCTAGTTTACCACAAAATCAGAGCATTGTGTTGACTACCAAATTTAATATGGTGAATTAAATTTTAGCACCTCCACCCTTTTAAATCTTTACCCCCTGTCCCAGCGATCCATTTTTTAAAAAAAAAATTCAGATCAATACTAGGTCGAGTGGAGCCAAAGCGCATGAAACCGGCTATTTACAACAACAACAAGCACAAACCAATGCAAAGCTGAAGTCAACAAGCTGCCATTTTTTGCCAATCCAACAGTTCGTTTATGCATTACTAAACCGTCTCGAGGGCCTGCTCCCTCTGTGTGCAACCCACGTTCTTGGAGTTTCATTTTCTGGTCTCACGGCACCGATCTACTCTCACAATGAATGTGGTGCAGTGTCATGGGCCCAAGTGATATTGGAGAAGCTTTTCTCATAATGCAACAGAAGTCATACAACCTACATGGTCTGCACGTACATTATTCAATGGTTGCTGGCAGTTGCAGTCACAGTACCTGCCGCTTAAGAACCCGATCCTGCTAGAATCCGCCCAAGACAATAACCGAGAGAATCCTTAACTAAAATCTGAATTAAAAAAGCGATCTCAAATAGAAAATCCGGCTTAGAACCCCGTCTTCAGCCGATTGACAAGCTGCCAGAAAAAGGACACTGCATTAAATACACACATATCTTTAAATGGCGCCAGGCCTACCCGCCTACTCTCCCCTTGTCGAACAATCACAAAAAGTTGTAAATTGATCTTGCCTTCGCGACGGATTTACAGAATTCGTTGGATTTTCTCGGGCAAGTTAACACCATCACAACAACAACAATAATCATAAGATAAGTTTTGAAACGCAGCAGAATTCACTCAACTTAAGATATCACAAATCACAAAAAGAAATTGGAAAGGTGATTTAACTTCAGTCAGAGTGGACATCAGGATGAATTTCTTACATCAGACGAAATGAACTGCGCTCGCTACAGACTACAGGACTAGCTCCTCCTAAGAACCCGGTCCTTATGTCTCCCGACGGCCGGCTGAGTTGTTACAAGGAAATCAAAGTATTATCAGTCTGCAGGTAACGCACATACTATTGTATAAAAACAATAGTGTGGAGGACGCTCATTTACTGGGATGTGAAAAGATGGACAGGAGTTTGGAAAAAAAAAAAACGACGGCATCTGGGNGGGGCGGGAAGGGGTTCACTGTCGGGAGTGAGGAGGATGTGTCTGAAAACCGTAATAGTAAAGATAAGTAAGCACCATGAAGGTCATGGTGAAAATAATGACTCAACAATTGACCTAGTGACCTTTCCCAAAAAGCTAAAACAACTTTTCCACGTGGCTAAACTAGGCCAACTGAGGCCACCACATGGCTAATACTGGCCACTGCCGCTCAGTGTTTACTGACTGTGCTTCAGAGCTCTGTCTTACGGTCAAACGCTTGTTTACCAATAACTACAAGAAAGACCCTGAGCCAATGGCAAATACGGGATTGTTTGTCCTGGCTGACTCATTCGGAAAGGTGAATTCTGGGGAAGAATTCTCGTGTGGCNGGGGGGGGGGGAGAGAGAAGAGAGGGGGTGGTTCGCCGATGTGATCACGGGTTTGACTGACAACATTTTGATATTAGTGCTATAAAGGGTTGTCGCTGAACTTTCCAGCTGAATGAAAAGTTGTGCATGGGTTGGGGTGGAGTAATGAGATGAACGGACCACAGAAATAAGAAAAGAGTTTACAATGATCTGCGATGGTGTTTCATTACCGTATGCAACCGTCTTTTGTCAACTTTGAGCTAATCTGCAGTCTGTCTACAGAACAGATTCAACTCTCTGCTCTTTTCTCGTTACCTCGCTTTTCTCCTCCTATTTTCTCCCCCCCCNCCCCCCAATCCCAACTCCCCTTGATGTGGATTCAGTAGTGATATTTGTACTTATTATGTTTTCACACAGTCGACCCCGCTTTATGGCAATCCGCATGTTCGCAACATAATACTTCAATTATCAGAATACGTTATTTTCTATGCTGACAGTTCAACTAAGTGAAAGGAACATGCTAGAGTGCTCAGGCGGGATCATGTAGGCATGCACGAAAATGAAGACAGAGTAGGCAGGCAGGTGTGACGAGAGAAGTGGAGAGCACTCTCTGTAAGTAAACAACACAGTTGTCTGCTGCTAGGAACAAAAAAAAAAAATATCCTTACGGTATTGATTGCTCTCCATACCTAATTAGGCCACGCATACCCAAGGGTTGTGGCTTTGGTGTTCACCATGGAAACCAGTAAACGCTTCCATGATGAGACATTGTAAAATGTGTTTCTAAACGCAGTTATTGATTTTGCTATGTCTTCCTTTCTTCTTCTATCTCTCTCTCCCCCTCTCCCCGCCCCCTCTCTGCTAAAAGTGTTGATTTATTTATTCGAATGAGTGAGTGAGTGAGTTTGTGTCTTATGGCGTGGCAGCACGATTACGGCTATATTACGCCCTCATGGTTACTGTTAACGTTTTTTAGTAGAATTTTCCTATCAATTTTGCCCGGACAGCGGCCACTAGGCCTACTCTTTTACGATTTTAAAACTGCCAAGGGATTTTTAACGTGCGCAACGTGCACACGGGACCTCCTAGTTTTTCGTCCTTATCCGAGAAGACTAGACGCCGGCTTTCCTACTCTAAAAGCCAGAGTGTGACCGTCCTATCGGCTTCAAAACTGCAACGGGCGTCACTGTTGCAGGGTCACAATCTTAAAATGTGCAGAGACCATAGGTTCCGAGGGAAATGTGAGCATTAGGTACTTCATGGACCCACATTTTTTGTTTGGTTTTGACACTGATTACAGGCACCGACAGTGTCATGTTGTACGAAGGGTGCAGTGTGGGCTTTTCAAATGAGATGTCTGTTCAACGTATGTGTGCAAATAATAAACGAAGACCAGCCTGTCATCCTCGCGAGGAAAGAGATTCATATTTTCTTAATGTTCTTGGTTTAGATTGTTTGTTCTTGTCCAGGCTGCAACAACAATTTCAAGTAACTCTCCTTTCTGTCAACGCCTCAAGGTAATCACGAGCGACCTTTTGCCAGCCTGTGTTGACACTTATCTACTATAACAATTATTTATGTTTGTCTGTATGCATGGCATATAAATATATGCATTATATAGTCTAGCTTTTGGACGAAAAACAAGCATTTTGGCATGAAGCCCTGTTCTGTATCTATATTCCTGAGAAAGACGACGCCCTTCAAGGGAAGTAACTGTCACAATTCAAAAAGAACCATTTTGCAGTGAGTTTCGTCCCTCTTCAGAGTTTTCAAATCATGTTTCCATTTCCATTCAAATGACAGATTTTAATTTAAAGCATGGGCTGTGTGCATCAAATCCACTTTTGTTACTACTACTTATATCTTCAACATTCAGTGCAGTACATTCAATACGGACACGCTTAGTACATAAACATGGATACCCCGAGTACAGTATTTTTGGTCTTGACTTTTCTTTTCCAGGTCTTTGGACCTTATTCTTTTTTCTTCTTTTGGCCCTATTAACAATTTATGTTACTCTACAAATACCACTGTGATTTTGAGAAAAGTCTTTCATGGAGGTTAAAGTACTTCTTCTGCCCGACCTTTTAAGCGAAAGAAAAAGGGGGGTCAACGCCCAAAATTTTTCACAAATCTCTTTAAAAAAGGTCACCTCGAATTTTGATATTTTTAATCTAGAAAGCTCAAATTGTAACTGAAACTTAAGAATTGGATACTTTATTCAGATCACAGGTCATTTTACTTATTTCTACACCCTAATACTGGCTGGCAGGGCCTCAAAAAAGGGGGATTTTATATATTAGTGGATTAATTGGATTGTATACAATGAGTGATTTGTCCCTCTAATAAGTGCCAAAAATCTCTAAGGGTATATGTATGGTTAATACATAATTATTTCAGTTAATAAGTATACTTTCAGACAGTCCCAAAATGTATGCATTAACTATGCTTCACTGTATATATTTTGTAACTACTGTTTTGTGGCAAATGCAGCATTGAAAATTGCTTTTCTGTCTTTGCTTAAAAGTTTGCAAAATGTTTGAAACTTCAAAATATACATATTTTCTGGTGCATTTTCATTGTTCACATTCTTGCAATTTGCTGGTTTTGTCATAGTGGCATAGGGGCATACTTGGGGACTATATCTCTATACTACTATGCTGCCCTCTCCCCCCCCCCCCCCCCNAAAAAAGGTGCTTTTTCCTGTTATAGTTTTGCAGAAATCTTAACATTCTAGATCATACCAAATATCTTAATAGACCAGACAAAATTATTTTTAAAGGAAATTTACCGACTTTGTGTGATGGAAAATTTGCTTCATTTCCATAGAGGTTAAGCCCAATAGAAGTGTACATAACATTTTTTTAAACTCACAATATGGGACAGTTAGGCACAGTGGTAGCTTGCATAGAAACCAGCTGCATTTTAAAGTTTTGAATCATACATTAGATGCTGTAGAGGTTTTTCTGAGTCTACAGGCATCTAACTTTGTGAATGCTTTCACTATGATGGGCTGGCAAGCGCAATCTAGCCCATACTGTGAATTAAGTGGATGCTTTCCAATGAAACCAAAATCCATGCAATATTTCATAAGCGAGAGTAGGTAGAGAAAAACAATAATGTTTGGGTTAAAACAACAACTAAGCACAGCAGTTCATATGCTTTAAGATCAATACATACATGAGCTAAAATGAGACATTCTTTTCTAACAAATATGCAAAATCAGAGACATACTTGTAAATTGAAGAGCACTTTTCCAAAACTAGGAAGTCCAGCCTCAGTATTTTTGGTGAGTGCTTGAAAGAAACATTACTTTTTATTTCCCTAAAAATGTCAAAACTCTTGAAAGAGTCCATATTTACAGCTCAATTTTGTTATACATTTACAGGAATGCATCTTTGACTATACATTAATTCATTTTCTGATGAAACTGGAATAAGTTTTGGATAAACCCACTTCAATTAACAATTAAACTCAGTCCCAATCCATTTCAGAATTTATTCCAGTTAACAACATTAGTTCATAGTAAGATGTACTAGACAACTGTAGTTTCTTTTCTTTATATTTATATATTATGCCTTGAAAGAGACAGCAGATACAACTTGAGAAAAAAATATCAATGTCTCTATGCCTTTCCTGTTATCATGTTAGAATTTAAAATTATACAAGTAGCTCAAGTGAGGGAGTTCTTGTTTACTTATTTACCAGAAGGGTATGAATGAATTTATGGACACACACTCATAAATTCATTCCCCCAATATATTTGAGCCTAATTTCTTTTATCTTATGCCACTTAAGGAGCCACATTTTCATCAGAACACCAATTCTTTCATAACTCAAAACTCCTACATGTTAACTAATTTAACTCTTACGAGACCAAACGACCATTTGGGCCCCGGGAGCATTATTTATTCAAACAAGGAGCTAAGTTTGTGGCAATGGTAGACTGAGATAGGGAGTGGAGGGAGCTGTGGACACTCCTGCAAGAATGATTATTCCTGTTGAGAAGAGATAGAAAATATCTAGCTAGTCTTTTCAAAGGGCAGATGAGGCAGTCAGTGCATCCCCATTGATCCAGTGTTGCTAGAACAGGCTGAGTGGAGGAGCAGCCTGGATGCTGCTGACCCATCCACAATGGTGTGATAACACACCCGCCTTTCTCTCAAAAAAAAACCACAGAATCTTAGAATGAGGATGTGCCACATGAAGCAAAGCTATGGATGTGCATAAAAATACCAAAAAGCATACTGATTTTCTGTGACTGCTTCGGCGTCATATAAGCATACGAGTTGAGGGAGATACTCTCCCTTGTCATAAATCTGCTGCCTTTGCCTTTCTCCCTCTCCAGGACAGACATTCATGAGCAAATATTGTGGCAACAATACAAGCAGACAAAAAGGATCAGACTTAAAGTAAAAGACATGCAACTGAATTCAGACTGTTTTCATTGCTTTGTTTTTCTTACATGGATGAAATGTGGACTATTCAGATTTATGGCAAAGATGAGCTGTCTGTGAGCTAAATATTCTGTTTGGCCAAGTGAATGAGTTCATGAATTAATGCATGGCTATTTATCCTCTTGCTGAAACCAAACTGGCATGCAGCTAAACATTATATACCTTTAATAAACAATGTCTTAAAACATCAGAAGAAATGACAATCTTCTTTGGACTTGGAATGCAATTTACAATCAGCACTGAAATATTCATGGCATCATTTTCATTGCCAAGTATGAAGTAAGTCTCAAAGACAATGCTTTTCTTTAACATGTCCATCAAAATCCTCTGTCTACTTCATTATCAACATCAAAATTATACTTATGACAATTATCACTGCATAGCCCTTATGATCTGTCGTGAGCACACCATAACAAACCACATTAATTAATCAACCCCAATCTGACAAATTTCCGAGCAGATTAAAAAGGGAAATGCAAAGGGTTTGACCTATTGCAGTTAGAGTTGCACAATGGCATGCATAAACTGTGCTTGAAATTTAATTTGGAATAAGATGGTAGGTATTGGAAGACTAACATAAATTTATCTGGCATTAAAGCAACATTACCAACATGCTATAACTTGCAATGACGAAGAGAATTGAGTGACTAACCGATAACAAAAGTGCTGTATGGACTAACCTGATTTTGAATTCCTGTGACTGACTTAAGCCCAATGCATACTGGTGTGTTGATATCATGTGCTGCGTGCTCACGATCAAATGCTGCTGGCAAATGTGTATTCTTCTCCCGAAAATCTCTCCATGACTTTCCAGTCAGTATACCTCCATGGGCCGCCATAGTGTAAACTATCCACAACTTCCGGTCGCAACCGAAATGATAACTTTCAGACAATTCTAGGAAATAAAAAGGCTCAAATGAACCACACTGTTAAGACGATGCTCTTCCCACAGAATACTCTGTTGCTATACGCAAAATTTGGGTATCGGGAAAAAATAAGACGTGCTCTTAGGAGCAACAGATTTTTGTAATATTTTTACCTATTTCTGAAATATTTGTTATGGTTATTGATATCAGATTAACACCAGTTAATCCTTTCCGACGGAGATGAAATGACTTTAGCCATTTGTTCGTGTCCTGTTAAGAAAAATGATTGTTGAAGTATTTTTTTTTCTTTTGACCCATTTTCTACAGCACTGAGACAAACTTTCTCATCGACATATATATATTTTTTTTATTTAAATGCACTGACTGAGGGGACAGGGCTAATGGGCTATTCATCTATTAATGAAGTTTTATGCCTTCTGTGTGGGGTAGGCCTGGCCTTTCTTGTTTCCTATCAATAAAAAGCAGCATGCCTCACAGTTCTGAAGTCCTGCCAGAGGCCTGATTTCTAGCAACGATGTCATCTGGTCTAAGAGAACATCAGTGAGAGTTAGAGCCTTGTCTTACAAATTTTAGGATGGAAGTTTGTCAACAAACAATATTCTAGAAACACGTACATCAACAGCTCAGCTGAGTTATTAATTCTGTAGAAGGATGTAATGTCAAATTTGAACTGATTATTGTATGGACAATTAGCCTCCCCACACCACTTCCGCAGTGTCAAATTTTCATTCTCATATAGAATAAATCTTCGACAGCAAGTAGGCTATGTAGAACGGAAACATAAGAATGCAGATTTATTCATTTAATTAAACTCTATGTGGCATTGAAAATCACAATAGACCTAAACTTTCTCTACGAACGGAGGCAAAAATAACAATTGAAAACCCCACCGACGCATTCCCGTTCCCACCCTTCCCATGCACGGTGATCCAATCAAGAGTTTTGCAGATTTTCAACTTCTTTGTAAGCGACTTTATGCCGCTCGGCTCTTACGTTCCGTTCCACTCAGCCGAACCTAACACTAACAGTGCCCTCGGTCTAAGCCCGTGGAACCTCGGAATGTATGAGGGCGAGTTCATTCCATTTGAGCCAATCAACGCCCTCGGTGAATTTGTTACGATAAGCTGAACATGGGACCAATATGGCCGATGCTACCACAATTGTAGAAGGCAATATAAAGTTTCGAGAGGGCAAAAAAGTGAGTTTAATTCGGTAAATTGTATTCGTGAGTATATTGACGGTTTACATTTGTTAAGTTACATCGACTCTATTCTTTGCCTTTTCCTTCTTTTCAGTGGAAACCTCGCTGGTGTGTCCTGAAGAAACCATCCCCAGTTGCTGGTGAGTCAAAAAGTCAAACCCAACTTCTTTATTGTGAAATTTTCAGTACGCTTAGTTAGACTTTGTGACATTCAACATATTCAAATAGATCTGTTGTTCATATTTGAAGTACATGATTGCAGATAGAATCCAAATGCTACCCATCTCATTGCACTCTAACAAACTTCACAAAGTAAACTCAATTCAAAATGTTTTAGAATAGTCTATTTACATTTATATTATAGAAGAAAAAGAAAGGGAAGGCTGATGAATCACTGAATTTCACTCAGGAAATTGGAGTAGGCTTGGCTTTTCTGCAGCAAACAATGATCAGTTCAGCAGGTAGGAGGCTAAAGATTACTCATGGAAGAAGTCTTCTTGCTTTCTGCATAAAGCATGAGAACCTGGGTGAAACAAGTCAACAATTGAACCAATCAGAGTAAACTCTTCACAATCAGTTGGGCCATCATAATTTAGTTCAAAAGATACAGAGTTAAAAAAACTGTTGACACTTTTGTGATCATTAACCCACTTTTAATAGTGCAACCAGCTGCATTTCTGAGAGTTAATTGGAAATATCTTTCCAGGCAGCTGACATAGAAGTACCATCATTATTTTTAAATGCCATTGATCAAAGCATCGAAGAGCTATAGTATAGTGCTATACCCTGGAAAGAATCGATTCCCTTGCATGTATGTAACTCCTGGGGAGTATCCAGGGATAACCAGCTTGGCCCTTCACATGGACTTTATGCCTCGAAGGCATAGAAAATTATAACTAGTTTCATTGCATGTTTCAAACGCCTGTTAACTTTGCAGCCATAAACTCACTGAAAGACTCTTACTTAGTGCTGAAGTAATCTAGACGCAAAAGTTGCCAAAAGTGCCACATGCAATGGATCCTGCACTCAGTCTGGTGAAATTGGAAATCTTAGGCCAGATTTCTTGTCAGCTCATATTTCCTTGGTGAGATTTGTGATTGCATTAGAGAAAAGGCGAGCCTCGACCATTTATGTGATTTCCATCTACTACCTTCCCCCTTCCTCCCATGTAGGAAAAAAAAAAATCAGTATTATAATTATGGTATGAATCTATCAATTGCACACAAATTTCGGTGGACAGCTTATTGTTACTGGTTCTTTTCATATTTCTCTTAACCACCTCCCCCCCTCCCCCCTCTGTCTCACACAAGTGGAAAGTCTGTAGGGTGGAGCCTCGCACCTTACTTGAGTTGCATTTCTGAGAGTTAATCGGAAATATCTTTCAGGCAGCTGATATAGAAGTACCTTCATTATTTTTAAATGCCATTGACCAAAGCATCGAAGAGCTATACCCTGAAAAGAATTGATTCCCTTGCATGTATGTAACTCCTGGGGAGTATCCAGGGATAACCAGCTTGGCCTTTCACACGGACTAAATGCCACAGGTCCCATACTAGTTTAGTCCTGTCCTGCTGTCACAGTTTTATAATATCATTGCACTAAGACTAATAAGATAGACTTCCTTACATTATAAGGATTTTTTCACCCCTCACCATAGCACCTCACCAGCAGGACTGAAACTATCCTTTGCAATCATTAACAGGAAACAGAGCCAAATCTGTTGACAGAGCACTTTGCTAAACATTTCCTCATGAGACGGTCCTTTATTAGTGTAATATAAACATGAATCATAATCATAATCTGTAAAAACATAGGAGTGACCACTGACTCCAGTAGCAAGACTGACCACTGATCAAAGCATTTACAAGCATAAAACAAAAAAGCTAAGCAAGAGTCAGGAATTACACTTTGCATTTTCATTTTTATGTTTGCAAATGAGTGCTACTGTTAATTATTACGCTACTGCTGCTAACTTTTTGACTCTCTCTTTCTATCTGCTGTTTAGATCAATTGCAAGTTGTATTGTTTAAAGATGTCAAAGAAGTTGTTAAACCTGATGGCAAACCAAAATCCGTGTTTGCTCTGGACTTATTTTTTGGACTGGAAGCTGGCTTTGCATTTGAGAGAGAGCAGCATGTCATGGCCATTGTATGCCAGCGAAACATTTGCCTCATGGCTTTCGAGCTTCGAGAACACATGATACAGTTTGAAATTGGAATCAGGCAGAGTCTTGGAGAAGGTAAGTCACTCATTTCTCCAGTGCCTTCAAAGGAAAGTCACTCATTTCTCCAGTGCCTTCAAAGGAAAGTCACTGAAGTGTAGAAGGTGTATATATATATATACATGTAAGTCACAAAGTCAGAGTGGACGAATATCTATTGTTGTTGAGAGGTTTAGATGGCTCACATTGTTGCTTTGTTCTTTGCTATCATATAATTTTACGGCTCTAGCGAGTGTCAGTCTAGTAAAAAACCAGTAGGAATGAGTAATTCCTCTGAAAACTTTTCTTTGTCTACAGTAGTGCTACAGATCATGTTTTTCTATGCTCATCTTTTTTTTTGCTTCGAATAGAACACCAGTTCAAAGTGCGAGTTGCAAAGGCCCCATCAAACAGTCGCCTTCCAAAAGAGCAGATATGCCTGATGATTCATGATTTAAGATTTTGCCTGATCACTCAAACACCTCCCAAAATTCTTCTTTCATGGAATATTGAGGACCTACGAAGATTTGGTGCTACAGAAGGGAAATTCTGTTTTGAAGGAGGTTCTCGGTGTGGGAAAGGTAAAAATATGTTCTGTTCGTCATAGATTTCCTTGTGGATTTGTACTGAGTCTTTCATTAATGAAAAAAAAAAGTACTTAGCATTTTATCATGCCAAGATGCTATTGGGAGATATTTACAGGCACAGAGTGAATTATACTTCAGTTAAATCCATAAATTTGCAACAAGTGTGCCTGTTGCTGTAAGTTTTATTTCTTTCCATGTTTCTTAGCACTTAAACAATAGTTACAAAGTGAAAATCTTTGTGAAGTCCAGGGACTTGCAACAAATGTGTGCATTCTATAGCAAATGTCATGTCTCATTCTATAACAAACATTTAAAACTCATCTCATGGAAAACATCATGTCTACATCCAACCCCGAACATTATGCCTGCATTCCACAGGAAACATCATTTGTACATGTCACAGCAAACACCATATCTACATCCCACAGTAAACATATGTGTACATTCTACGACTAACATCATGTGTACTTCCCACAGTAAACATCATGTGTGCATCCAATAGTAAAAACCATGTGTACATCTTAGAGCAAACTTATGACTACATCCCACAGTAAATATCTTGTGTACATTTCACAGTAAGCATGTCTGTGCGCTACAGAAATCATCATGTGGACAGCCTATAGTTAAAGGAAGACCGCACCGTCCTACAGATCGTATTAAATCATATGATATCCTATTATTCCAATAAAACAGTCTTTCAAGTGTCTGTTATAATGATGTAACGCCTCTGCTGGCCCCAGACAACCCACAGGGTTACATTATCCAAAGTCTGAATTGTTACAATCACTGCGTGTGTGGCGGTCATAAGCTTACATCTAGCCACATGGCCAAGCTGTCTAGCCAGTGCTATGCGGACGCGTGATAGCATGTTGGTATGAAAGTTTTCATTCCTCTGTGAACAGTAGATATGCCCAACAAAAATCATGCTGAGGCAATAAAAATGCAGAATACTTTTTCTGCCTTACATTATCAAACTTGATGTTTGAATTTGAAATACTAGAACCTTAATTAAAAACTGAATAATACATTGTCAGGTAGAGGTGTCTGTAGCTGCTGGAACGTAAGTGATGTCAGCGTTTTTGTCACAGGCTTCCGCCAGTTTGGGGAAGGGGAATAATTCTGGATGCATGGGTTTGCCAGTAACTCTAGCTCTCCTTATTGCATCATATTACATACGCGCACAGTAACAGAATGATGCTCTTTCTTCGCAAAATTGACTCGGTGGGCACTACAGATAACTTTTAGAAGGAAAAAGTATTGAAGAACGGAAAATCATTTTTGATGTGCGTGTCGTACTTAAACATCATGTCTATGTCTCACAATAAACATCATGTATACATCACACAGTAAACAACCTATCTTTCTTAACAGGTACTGGAGTATTTGCTTTACTATCAGACCAGGCAGAGGATATTGCAGATATTGTCAAGTTGGCAGCAACAGGAAAAATGTCCAATTGCCACCGCAAGTTCAAAAACAGAAGTAAGTTGTTCAGAATTTTTTTTATGTGTGTGTGGGTACTCCTCTTCGTACATCATCGCTGGTTTGTGTCTAATGTCTCTCATACTGCAGGTATTGTAAAACCTGCTAGCTTTGCTTTGCTTTCAGCTGTGGCAGGGATATCTTCTGAGCCTGTTTATTCATGGTCATTTCTCACAGCTAGAATTTTACAATTCATGGTAAAGTCATAACTGCTACTGCTACTGTCATTCGAGTTTGTGAATGTACCTCAATTTCAAAGAGTTCATGTATTATGATTTCATTATGTTGAAATATGATATGAAGCAGCTAGGTCTATCACAAGCATACAGGTTAACATATATATATAATTTATCGTCAATGGTGCCCTCACCTTAGGGACGAAATTTATCCCTGAAAGGGCAGTCAGCAGTCAGACATTATCATAATTTGTCAATAAACATTTGTGTTAAGTAGCAGTTTAAAGGAAGTGGTTTTTCTGTATTATTTAGGCTGTGTTATTAATAAGAAAACTGTGTACAAATATTACCAGTGATGACTCATCATCTCTTCCGCCAGTATATTAGATATGTAGAGAATCTCATTTTATCAGCAACACCTGTGGTAATTGTCTGCTTTCCATCTAATGGTCCATGATAACAGGGGTAGATTTAAAAAGCTCTGGCCTGATCCTACCTACAAGAGTGCGCTAAAATAATGCAAGATCTCAGTTATTCACCCATGGTGCCAACACTGCCAAGAAGGTTTGCGGCAACAGTGAACCATATAACTTATCTTTAGGAATCTTGCTTGGCAAGTCATGCCTTTTGAAAATGGATTAGGGGAAGAATTGATTATAAGTTTATGAATTATTTTCATACTGTTCAGATTTGCTTGTCATTGTTCGGTGGGTAACTAACACAACACTATAATTATTGTTATTTCTTTGCTTTGGAATGGGCTATATTGAAATGATGATAAAAGAATACATGATGTAGGTCCTTGTAGAACTTCTTAAGTCTTAGTTTGATCTTTTGAATTCTTTTTCCAGTCACTGAAGTTGATATTGCTTTAGTTTTAAAGCACATAAGTCTACACACTGAGCACTTAGTCTTGGTAAAATAGGTCTTTTTCCTTGTCTTATTGTTGTTAACTTCTCATCATCTTGTTTCTTTGGCCATCTTCATTCTTCTCTTTGTACTTTCACGCAAAACAAAGCTGCATATCTGAGAAGACACTTGTCCATGCCAAGAATGTCATAGACCTGGAAAATCGGGAAAAATGTCATGGAAAATTGCTCTGGTGTTTCCAGGTTGGAAAAATACTGAAATTAGCAAACTGCTCAGATCTCAGTAAAAATCTTGGGAAGTTTCTCAAAATTGCACTAGCTGTTCATAAGTTTATCTGGAATTACTCTCCCATGCTTTGACCACTGTAAAAAGTGTCAGTTGCTAAAAAAAAATTCTTTTGATAAAAAATTGTGTGATGGTTTCAATGAATTATCATGTAAAAATATTAGAACATTTGGAAATGTAATGGAAAAGTCATGGAAAACTATTGTTATCGTTCCATGGCAATCCTGCTATGCATTATGCTCAAACAGTTTGGGATTTACAGCCACTCAAGCATTGAAACAACATGATCCCACTTTTCTAGTCACTTTTCCTATATTCATACTTAAGTCCTTTCACAATACAGGAAATGGTACAACCACATACTGCTTGTGGTATGAAATGTACCGTAAAACAATATTCATATTCAGCTGCATTGTGAGGAAGAGTAAAACAATAAATTTGGTATTTGTCGACAAAATTCCAAATAACCATCACACAATGTCATTACAGAAGCATATCTTAGTTGTAAAGTTTATTAATGCCTTTGAAGACATGATAGCTTATTGGATGAATGGCTTTGTAGGAAACATTCGTTTAAAATCTATGCTCCATTTGTCTAGTAAGTATTTGCTGGTGCTGCAATATCCCTTTGTCCCATTGTTTTCTTTATTCTACACAATTATACACACAAAACTAACACCCCATTTTACAAATGGGCAGGCAGGCAATACACCAGCGGCGAAAGAATACCTAGCGCACCGAAAGGCATCATAGACGAATGCATTAGACTCCGTGAAAAGGTTGGACGATCGGCGAATCGGGCGGATTGAAAAGATCTATCGAAGATTTTATTTCGTTGCTATACACATTCTTTTTTTTTAAAAAGGGGTACAAAAAATAAAGAGGACTGATGTGTATAGTTACCTTTTGTGTATTTTTCTACGAATTTAGGTGAAAACCGCATGTTTTTACGTTACGTAGTTCTCAAGAAATCTGTGACACAAATTTGACTGAAGCGTTTTATTAATATAGATTACAGTAGGGAAAAGGGAAGTGTCTTGGTCAGAATTGTTGCACTTTGTTTTTTGTTTTAAGTCTTTCGCCAACAGGTCATCTTGACATTCTTTAGATAATTAACATGATGGATGTCTGAGTGTTATATCTGCAGTGGCAGTGTTTAATCACCTTTATGATTTGGTGTCGTTTTGCTGTATGATTTTTTTGGGTCATTGGTACTTTCGATAAGCTTTCATTGTATCAAGGAAGAGATTAGTTATGTGTTTCTTTGTGTATATTTTCATGTTTCAGACTCCCAGATTGACTTGGGTAATCACCTCATAGCAGATATGTCATCTTCACCCTCATCTTCATCCATCCATCATACCCATCACCACAACACTGCTGCTAGGCCTTTCCCCCAGGGGGGACTCCCCACTACCCTCAATTGTTGCCATGAAAGCCAAACAGGCAGTGCAGAATCAGAGGACTGGAGCTGGTACAAACGCCATTCTGTTAGTGTAATGGACCATCGCCGCATTGCAGCCCTGAGAGAGAAAGGATTTCCAGAGAACAGGGAACAGCTGGCTATGGGCATTTATGATGTGCCCCCCAACCATGGCCGAAAACTGGGAGATGATATTCAGGAGGTTTTAGAAGAGCCAAATTATGCTCAGCCAAAATCTGACCCTGAGAATGTCCCTCCAATGTCATCATCCAACACCAGCAGCCGCTCAACCCCAGTAACTAGCTCCACCCCACTCTCAGGTAGTGATTATGGGAACTACAAGAAGATAGAACCAAGACAAAAGGACCCTGAAAATAGCACCTTGGAACAGAGACAGGCTATGTTGCGGAAGCGCCAGAGTGCAAGTGCAGAATTCTTTGATCACAAGGTGAGCAGTATGGAGGAAATGATTACAGGGGTTGGACAACATGATCTCAGTAATGGAAATGAACATGAGGAATCACTTCAGCGTCTCAAGAAGCAAGAGTCAGATCTTCAGAGAGAGATGGTATTGCTTGATGAAATTTTACAAGATTGTATGGCACATAGTCAAGACCTATCTTGTTCTTCATACAGTCAGAAAAGTGTAGATGCAGAAAAAAATGGGTGTGTACCAGCATCTGAGCGGTCACCAGATGGAAAGATACTAGGCTCTGGATTTGATAAGGGAACAGAGCATTCGTCAAATAAGTCTCTGTTTACAACTCTGGACGAAGATTTAACCATCATCTCAGGCAATATATCTCCATTAAGAGGAGCAAAATGTGACTTGGCACATAGCACTCCTCCCAAAAAAGTTGACCGAACAGCTGTGCTGAGACTCAACACAAGTATGCCAGAAGGAACTCCTATAAGTCCATTATTCCATGCCAAGCTTCGTAGTATTCCCCCAACCTCCCGATTCAATGCTCCCTTGCCTTATGTGAATCTAAGCAAGTATGATGACGAGTCCAACAGTCACGTATATTTGCCTGGAAGTGCTGACTGCGTGCCGGTTGCCAGAGGATCTAGCATGCAAAGCTTAAATGGAGGCAGTCACAAGCATCTTGGACTTGGAGGGCACAGCCACAGCCTGACCAGCCTGCACACCTCAGCAACCACCCCAAATTTTACCATCATGCCTCATCCAGCCAGACCTCATGCTTCAAACAGGATCCATATATATGATGAGAGGCTGGCTGAACGCATACAACATTTGGGTCCCAGTTTAGATAGTGGTGCTAATCACAGGGACAATGACAGAGTATCTGGTCAACATCAGGAAATTCTTGTGGTAAAGATGGATAGTCAGCCTGGGGCTCACAGTACCCCCTTGAGGTCAACAGCTAGGTCACCAGCCAGGAATAATAGTCGCAATAATGCTAAGGCAGATATTGTACAACTCTTGACTACTGATGCTGGGAGGCCTCTCAGGGAAGAAAAACGCACAAAGACGGAAGAAATCTATGAAAATTTGCCAGTCAAGAGAGACATTACCCCTCCACCAGCATTACCTCCTAAAGGTCCAGCTCTTCTTAAAAGGCTGAAAGCATCAGCCAGTAAGGTCTCTAGTCAACAAGCTGTGAGTCAGTCAGCAAGACCGATTGGTCAGTGTAGTCAAGAGGTCACTCTAGACAAGAAAATTTATGGCTATGACAATCACCCCAAACAGGTTGCTGTAGAGAGAGAGCAAGCAAGAAAGACAGAAATGAAAGAGGATAACTACCTCATCATGGGAAGTCCCAAAGTAAGACATAAACTGCCGACAGTAACAGAGTCAGTGACTAGGACCCATGTCAGCCTGGATATAGTTACCAGTCCCACAGGAGGTCAGTATGGAAACTCAGCAGCTGTCCGAAGGAGTGACTATATGGATATGGCTACTGTGGGCACTGAAGGCTTGGACTGTGCTAATGATGATGAAATTTATCTGGATGTTGATGCTGATGAAGCATTTCATCCACGTGACCTGTATATATCTGAGGCAGACCTGAAGTTGCCAACATCTACCAGCACCAGTGCTGCACTTGGAGAGAGCACCTACATGGAGATGTCCAGCGTTTCAAATAAGAAAACAGTGATCATGCAAAACCTGGAAACACTTCAGACTTATGTGAACAAGACTCCAGCAGGAGAGAACCCACAGGCAAAGAGTCCACTAACTTCCCAAGCTAAAGGTCCTGCCCCTTCACCCCCACCTCGACCAATGTCACTCAAAGTACGTCACAACTCAGACAGCGGAATCTTTCCCACCAAAGCTGCTGATTCTACATCAAGTGAAGGCAGCAAGGAAGAGAAATCCAAACCTAAACCTGTTAAGAGTCCAACGAAGGTCTACACCAAAGTCAAAAAGACAAATGAACAGAATCAGACCTCAGAGCCTCCTACACCATTCCCCAACTTGATTGAGTTCACCAAGAAAATGTCAGACAGCAGGTCAACATATGTTAATACATATGTGGATGCAGATAAGAACTTAGTACCACAGGAGACTTATGTAAGTAGAGATGTCCCACTGCCAGAACCAGTAAGGGAAGGTTTTTTAGCCAGATTCAAGAGGCGTAGCTCCAAAGATAAAAATGCCACTCCAGTTCAAGAAAAGTCTAGCAACAGCAAGAATAGGAACAGTGTTTTAGAACGCAGCATGTCAGAGCATGAGTCAACGAAAGAAGCCAAAGATGAGAAATCCTCCAGGTTGAAATTAGGTCGCCGCAGATCATCTAGTTTCCCGAACCGATTGAGTTACCAGGAGTCTTTAGATAGCACATCCATGACACAAACAGCCTCCTCCTCCAGCAGTTTTTCCTCTGGTTCATCCAGACCTAAGCCAGCTTTGAGACACACAGACCAGAGTGAGAGCTCTTCCTCTATTCAGGACTTCTCAGATGATTCCGACATGTCTCCATTGTTAAAGAGAGGTGATAGAAGGGCTGATCCGCGGGCATTGACTATCCTTCATGTACACAGATATGATCAGCTGTCTGTCAATCCATATCTGCAGACATCCAAGTCTCTTGTGAAAGCAAATGCACTGACTGTGGAATCATCCAAAACTGACGATGAGAAATTAATTGAAATGATCCAGCAGAAAGGTCAGTCAAAAAGAACAGTTATTTATCAGAGGTCTTCATCTCTTGAGCTGAAAAAACAAAACCAAGTTTCAGAACAAAGTTGTTTCTTAAAGCTTCCTCAGACCCCTCATCGAAAGGAGAGACGCTTCAGCTTTGAAAAACTCATTGGCTGTTCATCTTCATTCAATTCTAACATTCCCTGCTCTAAAGATGCAGCAAAATCTCCTGACAGCACAAACTACTCCTACAGTGATCTCTCAAGAAACAGCTCAATGTCATCCTCCTCTGTGTCCCTGGAAAATGCTGAAGACGTCCCACCCCCTTTACCTCCCAAGACAAGGCCCTACCAAGGTCCTCTGTCTCCGGTTATAGAAGCAATCCCACCAATACCATCTATTAGTGAACCAGTATATGTTGAGTTGGACGAAGTTTTCTCTACCTCTGATGCTGAGAGAGATGGGAAGGAGAAAGAGAAGATCCAAGCTGAGCTGTGTACACAGCCATTGGAGGAGAATGAGGAAGGAAATGCATGGCATACGGAAAGAGATATTGAGTCAAAGGCAGGTATATTTTCATTCTAAGCATTGTGCTGCAATGGGATGCATAGGATGGAAAGCCTTACAGTGCAGCGTGGGTGGATCAGTCTCCTACATGTGTCTTCCTTCACATGATTAATCCAGCATGTTTCATGTCTGCTTCCATCAGTGTACATCTGTACCTAATAGAAACAGTGGAATGCATCAACATTGCAACTGTAGACTAGAACGTGTTCAGTATTACGATGTGCTTGGTATTTTTTTGTTTCATTTTTCATTAATTATTAACAATGTTTCATCTTTTCACCACTGTCTAACCCTTTCTACACATGGAGTTTGATAACCTGGATTTCTCTGTGTGTATGTTATAACATCTTTCTTAACTTCTGTTCATGTATTAATACCAATTCTTCACAGCCTTAACTTTCTGTTTTTGAATTTTTGTTCTCATCTTGCATCAGGTTATGTAACTTGAAGTTGTGCTTGCGTTACATAATTCCTCATTTTTCCATGTCATAGTTTCTTTGATTAGTTTAGGACTGATAGTGACTTTACCCTGCAGAGTGTGACATCAGTGGGCAGTGGTTGTATACCAAATGAAACTGGGATTCTCTTTGTTGACTAGTTATTGTTTGAGAGTTTCTTTCTCATTTCTTTTTTTTTCTTTCTTTCTTTTCTTTCAAATTATGGTTAAACTTTGGGTTTTTGGGCATTCTGATGTTCATCTAGTTCCACAGATAATCACTAGCATTAGTAGCATAGGGTTTTGTGGCTCTGGTTTATACTGTCACTTTGTCAGCAGGAAGCATGTCAAAGCCTTAAATTGTTTGAATGTATCAAGACGTGTTTTGTTGTTAAGCAAGTCTAAAGCTTTTCACTGATGTTGTTCACCATGACCAGCATCTCTTGGGTTATGCAGGGCTATGCTGTTAACAAAATCTTAAAATCCAGTATATCTTATCTTCAAAGCTGTTGTCAAAACTAATGTTTATTTACCTTTGATGAAATGTGTAGTTCAGAAACTCTCCAGTGAGCATACTGTCACCCTGTTGCTCAGGTGCATTTATCAACTACTCTTCTACATTTACATTATTTACCTCAGTGAATGAATTTTTATGCTTGTGTCTTGTGATCTCTCACTGTATTTGCTTTCAGCTAGGGTTATGGGTTGAGTATGTATATGTATGATATTTCATGTTGTTATTAAATTTGGTTTACAGGCATGAATAATCATGATGTGTTCAGTAGATTATTTGCATGTTTTTCTTGATCTGTTTGTGTTCAAAATCATGAGTGTGCTTAATTACATTTTGTTTCGTGTTTGTTCACTAACTTTATTTCTGAAAATTGTTTTGTATTTTAAATGTTGATTTCAACAGATTTAGACCACATCGTTTTGAATGTCAAACTGTTTAAATGCCCCTTTTTTTTCTTTTCTGAGCACTTCTCAGCTAGATGCCTGCACTGTATTTAATGTGCTTATGACCTTTTGAAATAACCATTGCTTGTAGCCAGTGCACTCTTTCTGCAGTATACTTTCTGCCAAACAGTGTCAGTACATCTCACTGCACTGGCATATTCCTTGCAAATTATACCTTTGAAAGAAATCATTTCATACCAAGCAGATAGAAATGAATTATAGTATATTTCCGAACTGATGCAGAAAGATCACTGAAATTTTGTTTCTCATAAGACAAGATAGCCATGCTAGGAGCCTCGGTAGGCCGCACACATTTGGCTGGATTTCACTCAGTGAAAGTCACTGAAGGCACTGTCTGAGAGTTCTTGAAAACAGTCTCTCTTTATTTTCAGGCACCAATCCCCTTCTCTTTGAAAACAAACATTTCATTTACACTTTTCACACCAAACCCCTCCGTCCAAGCTTCTGTAAGTATGTGAGGAAAAAATATTTCCACGTTTTAAAAGATAGAGGTTTTGAAAATATGTGATATGGTGGATAACTGTAAGATATGATCAAGCTGTATGTACAGGTGTTCATCATCATCAGATCTGGGAAGAGGTGAAAAATAAGGTAGATTGTAATTATATTCTTCTCATGCAGTTGAGTGGTAGTGGAACATCTTCAGTAATATGGTGTTTATATTACAAGAGGCTTCCCAGGACAGGGAAGACAGTGTTTTGGTCAGCAGATATTCTCAGTAGTGATAACATCACACACAGTGTTATGTTTATGCTGGACAGGACACTTGTTTTCACTGAGATGACATGGTGAGATAGCTTGGGTTAAGCAGCATGGCTTCTTTCATAAGTTGTCCTAAAATAACCTGCTTATCTGTCAGCTTCATGAAGAAATTCCCTGTGTTTTTCTATATCATCTTGTTTCTCTGTGCATGCTCATGATTCCATATGCACCCATTTAAAAACTCAGAAATATGTCGTTGTATGCTTTACTTAATTGTTATTAGTGGAGTGGCTTGCTCTTCCATTCTGTTACTGCCAGATTTTCATCAAAATTGCAGGCCATGTTACAGAAATGGATTATTGTGTACAAGTATGTAAATCAAAGTGCGTGTTTGGGTCGGCTGGTGCAGTTTATTTTTTTCTTATCACTCCATCACTAAAGCTTTTTAAGGACATTTACAGTGTATCAGTCTTTCTTACATGATTAGTGTGTATTGCTGGGTTTTTTTTGTCTTTCTTTTGAAGGTGTGGATAGAGGGGAGAAGAGAAAGAAGGCTTATTCATATTGTACATAATTTTTTGTTTTGTTTTGTTTTGCATTGATGAGATAATGATAATATCCCAACATCTCAGTCCTTAGAGTTTTCCAAAGTGGTGAGGAAAAAAAACAACATAGTAACACATGATTATACAAATGGCAGGTCTCTGCAGTACTGAAAAACTTACAGAAAAAAGTATAGATTTGTTACCAGTAATTGAAGAGAGTTTTCGAAAACTAGGTATGTGGTCTCTGAATATTTTTTGAATAAAGGAACATAACATTAAGGTAATTGCTCCTCACACATATATTTTTAATTACTGTTAAATGACATAAAATTTGAAGGAGTGCAGACTTTGAGCTCAATTAGGTTTTGAATAAATTAACACAGCAGTGCATCCCTGAATACACCACCAACGGAAAAACCCTCTCCAATTGCAAATAGAAATGATTTCACTCTTATAATAAAAGACTGAGAGGACTGTCCAGACTCTGGAGTCTATGGGTTATCAGCCAGAGAGATGGTTTAATTAATAGTTTCTCTTTACCATTGGAATTTTTAATGAAGGTTTTTCTGCACAGCCTCACAACTTTCTAAAATTCTCTATAGATATATACATATCAATATGTTCATTAAGTGTACAAATGATGCAGTACTATATAACTGTTTTTAATTATCATATGTCTTTTATTTTCCAGGAAGACCATCCCATGCAGCCAGTGAAGAGAATCTGAGCGGGGCGACTTACACCACCCTCTCAATCCCTATTGATTTGACTTTAGCTGACGGAAATGAGAGTGAGGGGGAGAGAAGCAGCAGGACTTCCCCATTTACTTCCCTTATGTGCCACAGTACAACAGACCTCACTGTCCGTTCTGAATGCACTAGTCCAGCCAAAAGTGTCCTGCGACCTCGTTCTGGACAAGAGTATGTGGTGATACGAAGGAGCTCCATACCCACCTCCAGGAGTTCGGCTAGTTTACCATCACATTCACCTTTGTCAGTGCGGATGTTCAACTTTGACCTCCATCATCCCAGTGAAATTTTGCACCATCATCACCATCATTACCGTCCTCATCAGCATCATCATCACCATCACCACCGTCACCACCTCTCATGCTCACGGTCACCGGGCAACACACCCCAGCCATCGCCCAGTATCTCCAGTGCAGCAGAAACTTCAAAGTCCTACATCAGCTTGTCAAATGACCCTTGGGAACATGACCTTCATCGTTCTCGACATGGGCATGATGGAAAGTCTCCCACAAAATCCGTCACAGCCACACCTTCTCCAGCCTCATCCCCCCATCCATTATTATCTCATCGCTGTGGGACACCCGTAGCTGTGACCAGTGGACACAAATTGACAACACCTCATGAACAGTTGGATGATAGCATATTTTTTCCTATGGATATGTCTTTTAATGCCTCACCACCGTCATCACCCATTCACCATAATGCTCAGTCATCGTCAAACATACACCATCCCATTTATGTGAATCAGGAATTTGTAGATAAGTACCACAATGCAATGTCCAGTAACCAGACAGTGAGTACACCCAGCAGTCACTCCAGTACCTCGCCCCTCAAGGCTGGAATGCAATCTTTCATGTCTCTCATTTTCAGAGATTTTTCTGTGAGACATGGTTCCTCTTCAGATTCTCATGCGGGTACAAACTCTCAAAGGAAAAACAGAACAAGATCCAGACATTCAGAATCTGATGCTCACAAAATAGACAGACATTCTCTTAGCCTTCCAGCTGCCAAGCCATGTCAGAGCCTCACATTGCCACTAAATATTCCGTACTCTCATTCAGACCCCAAAAGATTAGAAAAGGAAGATAAGCCACTACCTGCACTAGCCCAAGAACATTCCATGGCAGCAGTGTGCAGCAAGGTCCACCAGAAGGAGTATGATAAATTTGCAAAATCCAGTATAATTTCCAGACGTAGACAACAATGTTCAATGTTAAATTCAGATCAGAACACTGAAGCAGTAACCCACGGAAGTGAAACAAGGAATCCCAGCACAGAGAATACAGAAGAATCTGGGCTTTATCTACAAATCCCAGGTGTCAAGTCTAGTGGCTATAAAAACATAGACTGCATAAATGCGGTGAATGCTGCTATCACCACTCCGTCACCTAAAAACTTATCTTCAGGGCCAGATGCCTCTCATGCTGGCCACACATCCCAGTTAGAAAATATTTCAGAATCTCAGATGTCTCCCAGAGAGTTTACATCATCTTTGGATAGAGGACCTGATGCTGGTGAAACTTTCGTCTTTGGGACAAAACCCTCTGCAGATAGCCAAAGTGTGGATGATAGTACGTTTTTGGCAACCTCAATAGCTTTACCTCATGTATCATCCCCGCCTCCACCTCTGCCTTTACGTAATCGTTTGTCATCTTCCCCTCCATCCTCACCTTCTCTTACTCCTATTATGACACCCTCAGATATCTCAGACTCACCCCCTCCTTACTTTGCCCCTTCACCCCCATCTAGTCCTCAGCCTCCTACTTTACCCCCTCGGGTATCTCTTTTGCCCCAACACTCTCCTGTTCCCCCCTCCACTCCTTCTGAAGTGGATAATACATCCGATTCATTTGAGGAAGAACAAGAACTAAATTATATTGAAATAGACATGACAAATAAATCCTCTAGTGAAGCTCCACCACCTCCACCAGTCTCATTCTCGTCTCGAAGGAGCCGGCGGAATAGGCAGCAGAAAAACAAAGACTATGCCAAGCTGCGTTATGCTGTGATTGATCACAGAGCCACCAGAGCCTTGCAGCAAACACGGCAAGAGCTTGTGGAGGGGAGGGATGGCAGTTTAAGACGGGGGACATCAAAAGAGAGCAGGTCAGGAACTCATCTTAGTAGAATCAATTCTGCACCAGCTTCTTCAAAGAGGAAACCGCTGTCCTTGAAACCAAGAGAGAGAAAGTTGAGCTCAGGTTCTGTAGAATCTTGTTAATATGGGGAGGGAAGGAGAGACTTTGCAATATCCTCTTTACAACCAGCCTGGACATGTCATTGTGTTGGCATATAAGATTATGTAATAGAAGTATGTCATGAGCAGACGTTGATATCAGTGCATTTAGAATTTTGGCTGGTCCTGACAACAGCATCAGGTTTAATGTATGCTCAAGAATGGAACAATTTTGCCTCTTCTTGAATGTTCTCAAGAACAGTATCCTTTTTCCCCATCTTCACTTTTTCTTCACTCAAGCATGATACAGGCCATATAAACTTTGAATTTGACTTGATACAATGTCCACTGATGAAGATTTTTTTTCTTTTCATTCCCATCTGTGCCATAATAAAATAAACAGTTACATAACTAAGTCCTCCCATGCCTGACACACTCTCTTAAGTAAAATCAGTACAATTTACAATATATTAAGTCAGTAGTCTACTGTCTTTTAGACACCAGAGGCCAGAATTATTGTGGAGAAAGTTAAGACAATCATTCTGTGTTGGTGGTCTGAAATTTGAGCTTTGAGAACATGATAGTGACCAGAGAGGGATGAACACAATCTTGCATTAATAGTCTTGGACAGTATTTTAGCAGATCCTTTGGGGATTAAGAGTGGTGCAGTGGGAAAATGGTTTGCCAGAAAGTTTTTATCCTAAAGTATGCAGAGACTGACTTATTTTCATCACTAATTTGGGTTCAAAGTAAGAATTTTATGTCAGACTTAATGATTGTAAAGTCATGGCAGTATGCATAACATGTTATGAAAGATGTCCCCCATTATGCCCCCTTACACTTGAAAGATATTTGAAATTAATTTTTGCTAAGCAGTAGAAAACCAGCCTAGATTATTCGACGAGATTTCTTTGTACTTACAATGTTCTAGGAAGTACAAAGTAATACCAAGATCTATTCATGTGACGGGGAATATGTGACATGTTACAGAATGGAATTTGCATGATCACAGTGGTGAGTTCAGTAGCATCACAGTGTGTCATGTTGCATAAGCAGTATTATACTTGTTGAATATGTATTTCACTATGCACAAGTTGTGATTAGAATGGTGCATTTTTTTATCTTGGTATGCATATTGTGACTTCTATTTATTCTCATGCTGCTGGTATCTGTATAAATATTGACACAGTGTGTCTCAAAATATAGTATATGTCAGATTTCATCACATTTTTTTAATGTGCATCGGATCTATTACTCAGATATTCAGAAAGTAGCTGCTCTTTTACTCTTGAAGTATTTTATCGTAACATTAATGAAGCCCAAGTGCCTCTTATGCCCAAGATCCTGGGGAGGATTGCCTTCATTTTAGAGATACAGAAAAGGGTTGCGAACCATATACAGAGCAATATTCACTGTTTTACTTTAATGAGTTTTAGGACTCTTTTTAATCTGTGAATAATGTGCCTTCTGATTTTCATCCTCCAGCTCTGAACTTGCCATGTTTTGAGGTATGTCATCATGATTTTTGGGGACGGTTCAGATCCTTGGTGTTAGGTTGTGGTTTATCCATTGTTCTGCTGTTATCTGCAATTCTTGTATTGTTTCTTTTGTTCATATTGCTATAGGCAGTTAAGCTCCATGTGAATATACAAGATTGCTTTGTTCAGTGGAATGTACTGTGTATG
Organism: Ellobium chinense; assembly: GCA_033807755.1. Classification (NCBI taxonomy): domain Eukaryota; kingdom Metazoa; phylum Mollusca; class Gastropoda; order Ellobiida; family Ellobiidae; genus Ellobium; species Ellobium chinense. Next base: position 594,101 of record JAWQUT010000078.1, on the reverse strand, counting down.
AGGTACTGATGCTATAACACAAGCTTAGGGGAATTGTGACTTTTTAGATGCCGGCTGTTTTCCAGAAAAGAATGCATTCTTACAGTATACGGGCACTAATATACAATAGATAGTTATCTAATTCCAAGGACTTGTACCAGTATGATTGGTACATCGAAGGAGATCATTGATATTGCCATAAGTCAGGAAAGTAATTGCTGCTGGAGGGAGCAACTGAACAAGAAGCTGCAAGCAGTGTTTGGCGTTATTGTAAAATGTACAGACAATGGAAACACTTGTTTGATGGGGCTTTTTCTCCTAATAATTGTCATTTTGCTCTATACAGTGGACAGTGTCCCTCTCAGTGTGAATACAAACAATCCGGTTAAACTCTCTTTTTCAACTGTACCATTAACTCTTACCAGTTCATGGGATATCAGGATTTTTGATAGAATTTTAGGATCCTCCAATATTTTAACAATTTCTCTAAGACTACAAGACTGAAACATTCATTGTTATACATTTTTGAGAAAAAAACAACTGAATGAGCTTTCTGCAAATTAATGTTTTAGCTTTCTGGGAGTTGGCAAAGTTGAATAGTGATCTAGTTCCTATTACTATTTATAGAAACAAAATGACAAAAATTCACAATGTGTAACAGTCACAAAGAAGGGAAAAAAAACTGATTATAGTAATTGTCCTAACTTTATTCTCGTGATAAAGTATGTCCTTTCTACATAATATAAGCAAAAATCACATAGGTAGATCCACAAAGAAGAGCACAGTGGCATAGAGAAAATGTTCATAAATCAGGTTTTTTCTTCTTTGAAAAGTGAAAAAAAAGGAACAGATTTTTTTTCTGAAAATTACTTACAAAAAAACCCAACAAAACTTATTTTATTTTGCTGTGAATGGTAAAATTACATGTAATTCATCATAAAGTACACCATACATTCTATAAGTGTAAAAACTTAGCAAGAAATTACTTTCTGGAATGATCTAGCTTGCCATCGTATTTATAAATACGAAATCCCATTGTGTGAACTGATGAGAGTTAAACTCAGGTGGAATTAAAGAAAGAAGAGAAAATGCTGAATCTTCATCAACTTTTTATCCTTCAGGACAAATCCATATAACTATGGAAAACATTTGTTTATAAAAATCTGCTGATTTTCAGTTCAGATTTAAACATATTATTGCCCCAGATCTTTGAGGAAACAGCAAATTTGGCTATAGATATATATACCTTAATAGTCCTGACAAAGGTTGGTGCACAGAATCACAGTATCACAGTTTACTAACTGATGTTTTTCCTGGAGCAGAGTGATGTTATTCAACATATAATCAGTTTTCATGACATCAAATATCATGCCCAGACTTAGCATTGTTTTCGCTTCATTCATTGCCAGATTTTTTTTGTTTTGAGTTTTTGCTCGAACAAACTCACAGGATCATGGAGAACATGCCAAACTGCTCTCAAGCTCAGTATCTCAATTTTGGTTAGAACCTGACTTACAATGGCAGTTTCACTTTATATCTTGGCATGGTTGAGCCTAAAGAACATCCCAGGAAATATGATTTATATGCTTGGTGAACAGTCACTAGATCTTTGTGCCATAACTTTTATTATTTAAAGGTTGATTGATTATTTCCCCTTCCTTATTAATATTCTGTGAATACATGAGAAAAAGTACTTGTATTCTTCTGTATCATCACTGTTTAGTGGAATTAATTGTATGCTCAGAAATGGTGCCCAATTCTTTACTTCAGGCTGGCCTCTCAGTTCTGCTTGGCAGGTGGAATCACGTTTCGAATTGGTTAAGCTTACTGAAGGCAGCAAAGCATAGCTAGCATGGAAGGAAATTTTGCCTCCAGTGCTTGGAATATGATGGTGTCCCTTTAGCTCACTTAAAGTTTGAAACTGCATGGGAACCCAAAGTCTTGTTGCTGTTATTATAAGTCACACTTGAAGACACCCATTCCTTAGACTCATGCCCTCTTTCAACTAGATTTTCTGTTTTATACTTTTATCTATCTGTTTGTTTTAAGATTTCTTACATCATGGAGACCTCAAAACAAGTTTTTTGGAGGTCCCATCTGATGCAAGGAAAACCTGCTGAACTGTAGTCACTGACTCCTTAGTATTGTGAAGCTGGAGTGGTTAGAGACTCACATGAAGCAGACTGAACATTGTTACCAAACATTATGAAGCAAATTCAGTGTTGTAAGCGGCTTGTTTGAAACTTAGATGGCTTGTGAAACAGATTTCATTGGGTTATTGACTATTTGTCAAAATTATTTTTTTTACTGGCTCCAGCAAAGGAAGCTTGATTGTGTTAGTGATACTTGTGAGACAGATTTCATGTGGTTAGTGACTGTTGTTAATTAAATCTTGGGTAGTGACTTCTGCCATTATACAAGTGACTGTTGTTTAACAAAATAACTTTTAGTTGGTGACAACTATCATTGTATCAGTGATGGTTATTAGACAAAATAACTTGGTTAGTGAAGTCTATGCAATATTTTTTATGGTTATTAGACAAAATAACTTGGTTAGTAACGTCTATGCAATATTTTTTATGGTTATTAGACAAAATAACTTGGTTAGTGAAGTCTATGCAATATTTTTTAGCAGGTTAGTGAGTCTCGGCGAGTCCGATGGATGTAGTTATTGAAATCTATGAAGCAAAACTGTTTATTTGGGGAGTAATTGTTATAAAACAGATTTGAATTGGTCTCAAAGCTTGTGAAATACATTTTCTGGATACCGTGGTCAGTGATATCTAGGACTCAAGTTCTGAGCTTTCATATTGAATTGTCACTCTTCAGTTGTCTAATTCAGTGTGGGCAGACCATTAACTGGGGTAAAGAATGCATGATTATCTACCCAGATATGTTTTCTTGTTTTTTCATACAAGAAGCATTTGTAAGTCATGCATAAAAACTTTAGAAAGCTCTTCTGCCTAGTAAATGATACATTTTTTTGACTGCTTAAGCCAGTAACTATTAGTCTGTGGAAAAAGTATTTGCGGAGATTTCAAAGCCACTTTGGTATCCTAAGCTTCAGAAACAAAGGTTACAAATTATATGTTATTGTAATTGCTTGTTTAGATTTAGTTCACAGCTGAAAAGAACAGATTATGTGAATATGATAGCCTGGATCAAATTTTGTTGGTTGCAAAGTGGTTTTTCATGTGTCCTCACATAGTGTACTTTGGGTTCCCCATACTTCATGCAGCCTTGAGAACGTGATTTAGGAGAGTCCATAGGGGAGTTAAGCTATGATTATGAACAGGATTGTCCAGTTGCATGAGCCTAGTTACACGAACACAGAGATAGCAGAGAGAACTTGGCTCAACACTCTATTCCTAAGAGGATGCATGTCTTGAGAGTTTGGAAACCACTGATCCTGTAATATATCCGTGGGTCAAGTGATCACAGTATGGCCAGCTGTGAGAGCAATAAGCTGTTGCTATCAGTCCGTTCATCCAATATGTTGCCAGTTGGTCATGTTAGTTTTAGAACTGACTTTCTGTTTCCTACTATGTATGAAGATATTCTGTTTTTGAAAGAAAATATTCGCGGGCCACAATTTTTGCACAAACTTATGCTTTTGTAAAGCACATCATGTTGCATGTTTTTCACCAGTGTCCTTATCAAATGGGTCATGTAATGCCTTGATATACCTTGTTGTATGCTCCTGGTTCATGAAGAATTTTCCACAGTTTAAGCTTTGTATTATCTTTTAATGATAGCAGCAGAAATGCAGTGTTATCTGTTACAGTTTTAAATCCTCGTCTACTTGTGTTTGAGTGTCTGCTTGAGAATAAATGGTGAGAGATTGTGTTGTATTTTTGGTGGTTGGGGAGAGGGAGGAGGTGGGAATAAAAGTACCATGGAAGTGGTTATTTTTGTGAGTGTCTAATTGTCCTGAATTCCTGGTGGAGTGCTTGACTCAGAAAAGCTACTTCCCTGTGAAGAAACATTCTATTCAGAATTCAGGGTTTCCTCTTTGTAAAACAATTTGCAAGTGAACCGCCAGTTTGGTTATTTTTTGTGACTAGTATACTTTTCATTATTTTGACATCGATAATGGAAAGTTGGCGGCCAGTTTCACATTGCGGATCACCCCAGACTTCTGCACTCCCACACACTTAGGAAACATATTGTACAGTGCTCACGAAAATTAAATCCTCAAGAAAAGCCATTTTCACTTTCATGAAACTTGGATCCTCCTGAGAATAACCTCAAATCATGTGTAAACCTAAATTTCAACTTCAAAGTTTATTTACATTGTGTGACACCGACACCATGCACGTCTGTTTAACTTCCTTCATGGGCAGTGTCCTGGGACTTTCTTACCTGCTGCTTGGTTTAGGGTACGGGAAAGAATAGAAAAGAGAAAACACACACTAGGGAGTTCCTAGATAATGTCAAGGGATCACCCCAAGGTTGTTTTCTCTTCCTCAACCCTGCTCCTAACAATGCATCTAATCCTTAGCTAAGCACATAGTGGGAGAATTCAGGAATATGGTCTGTAAAAGTTGCTAAACATTTGAATTCAACTTGAATTTGGTGCAGTGTGTATGTGAACATGGAACCCTCTGTTCTGTGATCTCAAGTTGGACTAGAAATTGCTCCCATTTCGAAGTTGATGACAACAAGGAGAGGCTTAGTATTAGCAAATTGAGTCATTTGGGCAAGATTTATCTTTCATCTCCTTAAAAGTATGCTTCAGCGACCATTATGTGCAGTGAATGATTGTGGTGGTTATTTTGTGACTGAGGACACCTACATTGTCGACTTAAACAAAACATAGGAAAAGCAAACTCTTTTCTTATAGTATAACGACGGAGATAAGAAACTAGATTCAGAATTATGGAAATTAGAATGAGGCAGGAAGCTTGTTAAGTAAAAACTGGTTGTTGAAGATTGGAGCCAGCAACCCATTGTTAAATGCTGCAGATTTTAAAATCTGTATAATTTTCTGTATAATTCATAATTTTCCTTTCCACCATTTTTGTAAACTTTTTCAACTTTGGCACTTTTTGTTAGACCATATAAAGCTGTTGTTTTCACAGATGTCGGGGATCAGATCATGTGCAGATTTTCAGAATTTTACACATTACATTTTATACAAATCATGCCTTGATTTTCTGCTTGAAAATCCATGATCATGTCATGATTACTTTACATGGTTTTAAGTGTGCTTACAATTGTTTAGCACTGTCTTAATGGTTTACATTAAAACTGCAAATTTTACCTCAGTTCACTTGTTCAGATCTGGGTAGCCTAGCCTGCTGTCTCATATTCTGACACCCCAACGCAATCCGTTGCCATTTTAGGTTCTTACTTTGGTGTACTGGCACTGATATTTGTTTCCAGTCCTATCGGTACTCTGATACATATTAACCGTCGCGGCAAATGGATATATATCTCAATCCCAAAGCTTGGAGAAGAAGTGGGTGTGGCCCAGTGTCGGTCTTGCTATCATCATGTAAAGGTTGGGACCATCCATCCTCAGTTTACCATAGATCTTGATCTCCCAGATTTCTGTCATATTTCTAAATGTGCTGTTGACACTGAAATCCCAATTTTGATTCTGTGAAATTGTTGTTTAATGAATGGAATGATCATGGTGTTAAAAGCATTAAGAGTTTGAAAAAGAACATGTTCTAATGAATTGGTGAGGCATGCAGCTTTTTACCGCATGCTGTTAATTTGTCCATTTTGGGCAAGTTCTCTTGTTTATAGGCTGTCTACTTGTGATGGTCATGATATTAAGAGATTTTCTTGAGAGATGGCCACGCAACTCTGTTTCAAATGTTCATACACCTGTGGATGCTGACAAACTGAAGGACCATCAGTGAATGAGGCACATCTTGAATTTGGACCTTCAAAAGTGTCAAGAGATGGTTTGGCTTTCACTCTTTAAATGCATGTACATGTACTTAATTTGGAATAGATGCTGCATCAATGCAAAAGGTTGCTGTAAAATATGATGCACTTTACCGAAAGACTTGTTTCAGTGTCTCAGGTCAAACTTAAAAATGGTGGTAACTTTTGAGATATGAATCAAAGTCTGAAATCAGTATAAAGAGTGTCCTGTGATTTCGTTTATTCACCAAAAGAAAAGGTTTACTGTGTAATTTTGCTTCTGTGATGACTTTCTTCATATGCGGGTTTTCAGTTCTAAATTAAAGAGGGAAATACCATCATATTGTATGCAGCTTTTTTTTTTTACCAAAGGCCTGCTTTCATGTGAGTAGTTTTGTGGCAGCCCTATAGTGTTCCTTTTAAGAATTCAACCTTCTTTGATGCCTTCTCTTAGTACTTTTTAAACATTTTAACATTTTGCTGTTGTTTCAGCATGGGCAGAGAATGGAAAAACTTAGTTCTTTTGTCTCACGAAGGCAGATGGACTAGGACATTGTCAGGATTGATACTCTGTCCGAATTTGTAAGAATCTCATTGTGGGCATTGAAGAGGAGACCAGGATTGCCCTTGTTGCCATAACAAATATTCATTGGAACTCAGTTTTTCCAAGGAATGTTTGTTGAATCTTCTAGAGAAAAAAAAAAGCAAGATTGGTCCATTTGCTGTTTTTATTTCTGTGACTACATGTAACTTACCACACATAGTCAGAGCACCTTTGCATGATTTAAATTAATGTGTCATTGTCATTGTTATAAGTTATTCATTTAGTGTTGATAGAGAAATTCATACATATATACCTTGTACTAATAAAGTTCTGTATGTGCAATATGCATTATACGAGGAATCAACTTCCTTTCTTTGTTTTGTTTGTAATATGACACAAAATCTGATCATGACAACTGTAATCCTATTACACGAGACACTTAATTAAACACCCTTTTTTACAAAAACCCATTTTGTGGAACAAGTGCTCTTCTGAAACATTTTTTTAATCCCAAATTAATAGTTAACATAGATCAGTTCTATGGATATCCCAAATCCACTGTGTATAATATGAAACATTTCAGATTGTCTAATTAATTTTGTGACAAGTATTTTCGAGAGGAGCTCTACAGTGGAACCTCGCTGCATTACATACTATGCTTTATATGAAATTCATGAGCCCTTGCTAATCATTTCATATCACGCATATTTTGGATTAGCATTATAAGGAGAGATAAAGATTACCTGCCTCAATTAAAGCATAGCAACTAAGATTGTGCGTTATGAAGAATTACCCTTTGTTAATTATGAGTGATATACCATTGTCTGATCTTCAGTTGAGCAAGCAGGATTTGGGATCGCTTGCACAGGGGCTGCTTTACTAGTCAGAGAGACCTAGACTAGGGTTTAATTTGCAAAAATGGAGTGGTAAGGAGTTTAAAAATGCTTTGTCATAGGTGTGTTTTTCAGATTATCTCTACATCTGGTAATAAACATAATAAAATACCTGTACTGAAAAAAGAATGTCAGGACTTCCAGTATGAGGTGTTTTTTATAATCCTTTGCTAAGTAAGTATAAAATTCACATAGTTCATTATTTTTCTGAAATTTGTGACCCATTTTCTCACACTATTTCTTTTCTTTGATACAGGCATTTCTAGAACCCATAAGCTACAGACTTGAAATTTGGCACACTTATTAGGCATGGACTGTACTTTAACATTGCCTAATTTTAATAAGACCAAAAAGATAAAATAAGTACGACTTTAAAGGTTATGTAATGTTTATAAAAATAATCTTTTTCAACAAATATTTCAAATGTCCAAATTAACATGTTTAGACATAAAACAAGAACACTTATTCAACAAAGAAATCAGATTTCAAGATTAATGAATATTAGTATTACAAGATCTCAGTTTTGACAGTAAATAGCCCTTTTGACTTTAAATCACTGAAATCTTCACTCTGCTGTTCCAACTTCATATGATTCATGAAAACTGGTCACGTTTAACTATTCAGGTAAACCGTGACAGGAAATACACCTTCATACTGTAATTTTAAGTATCCTTTTTCCATCCACAGAGGCATACCGTACTTATTATGAAGCTCTAACTGTAATCCCAGTTTGTCAGAGAGCTAACAATCATTCTCTTAATCTTCCCTGGTTCATGCTAGCATTGACCGATGGTAGAAGCACCCAGCCAAATAGCTCACTTGGACTGCAGTATCTTCAAACACGCAAAAGTGTCGGGTTCAGTTCACTAACTAAGGCGAAAAGAGCCATGACAATTGACATCATGTATAGCTCAATTCTATGAAAATTTTAAGAGTTTTCGGGTCAGATCAGTTCCCCTTGGTCTTTGATATTGGTACAGTATTCAGTTCTGATTTTTGAGGTAGATAAGCACTGAACTGAAATTTAGAGAGAAAATTAAATTTCAGATCAAAACCTCAAAATAGCTACAGTTTAGATAAAAGAAAAAAAAAAGCTACTGTTCAGATAGATCCAGATCAGTTTGTCAGAGACAGCCATCAAACTCAAATCAAAATCACAGGAACGGAACTTTTTAGTTCATGAACTGCATAAATATTATCATAGTTCTGCCCAACCCTGGTGGTACCCAGCTAAACAGCTTGGTTGAGCTGCAGTATCTCAACATCTGCTGATGGGAAATCTTCAATCACTGATGATAGGTGTACCCAGCCAAATAGCTCAGTTGAGCTCCAGTATCTCTAAACATGTCAACAGGAAATCTCCAACTCTTCTCCGCCTCCTCCCCACCTGTATCTCCTGTGAAGCTCTCCTGTGAAGCTGATGAAGACTGCAAGCACACAAAGCAACCAACAAACTCAGACAAAATTATTTCAGGTCATTTATTTTTTAAAATTCAATATCATCATCATAAATTCGTAAACAAATGGAAAATGCTGTGTGACAATTGGTACTCTGTCCACTCTGTGGGCATACCTTTGCCAGTGCCACCTGGATCTTCTTGGTGCTGAAAAAAGAAACTGAAGAAAAGAGGGAAGTGGAAGGGGAGAAGAGGAGAGGAGGACAGCACCATACTCCCAATCTTAGAGGCTACAGTAGCTTTTCCAGTGATCATCTCAGCTGACTCAATACTGAGAATTAGTACTAAAAACTAATTTTCTTGTAACACTATCTCGGTCAGGAGGAAAGTGCCGGATTCTCTAAATATTTCATCAGAATTCCATGACTACACTGAAAAATCAACAATAACTTCCAACAATAAAGATTCTACACAAAACTTCTTCACTTATCCATAGGAGTTGCCACATTGGTGTAAACATGAAGCTGTCAGTATCACAACTGTTCATCACAAATCAACCGCAAATAATTTTTGTCACAAGGAACAAAATTTAGCGAAGGCGATTATATTGGTCCTGACATCTTAGTTGCTGGCTTGAGGCCAGTTAGATTCTGCCCCTGACTGAGATAGATTTGAAAACCTCCACATCTGACACTGGCTACCTGCTACCAACTTCTCACATGAATGAATGACTTTCATCTGGGTTGTAAAGACCCACTCATAAAACTAGCTAATTACAATCAACTTTTTGTAACTTAATGCACATGACTGAAACATTTTTGTCCCATCTTTCACAAGCCTCCTTCAATTGTGTGCATTTTTTTTTGGACAAACTGAAGGCATCATTAAAAAAAAATAAAATATTCTATTTCTATCACAATAAGAATGTTAGGAATGAAATTCAAGATCTCCAACACTGTGATTTCTGAGATATAGAGAAGGGGCTTTTCATGTTTATGAAAATTTGTTCCAACAACAAAATACATCAAACACTGTAGGTTCTACGACATATCTTGTGGAGTAGGAATTTCATCATCTTTTATGTACTTCTCAGTGATATCACAAGGAACATTTGGTGACCTTAACCTTTCACTTTTAACATCTGACATTCAGTGTCACACTCGCCAGCTGTACCGTCACAAAAATAGACATGCACATTGCAGCCTTGCTAGAACAAGTTAAAAAGAGTTCAACATCATTCTTACATGCAAACATCAACATGAGAGAATGCAACAATCATGAAATACTAATTGCACTTTTTTACAATTTCTGAGCTTTATTTGAACTCTAAAGCAATGGACCACACACCAACATAAAATTGAAGAGTTTTCTTGTTCAACATACAACACTCAACTGCTTTCCTGCCCTGCAAAAACATGTGGCTCACTCATTCAAGGTTAACTTTGTTTCTGGAGCCTGGACTGTACACAGATAGCATGCACAACAGGTGGCTTTTGAATTACACAGACATTATCATGCTTGAAAAACTAATAAACTTCTGATGACAGAAAACATGCCTAAAACAGGAAAAATAAGACAAAATTGTTTAACTGGTTTTGAATTGTTTTACTAAATAAAAAAACCATACGAATGGTGTTAAACTGATTCATCGATCCAGTTCACCACTAATGTGAAGAGATGATGAGTCACTGATCAATAGTGCTCCACAGGTGAACTGGGTAAACAACACATACAAAATTGTGCTAACAAAAATGAGGTACAAAACTACATTTTCTCAGCATGATGAAAGGAAGTGAATGTCTGTTCATTTGTGGGAATGTGGACTGCCAATTCATTTGAACCATTTCCCTGCTCTCTACAAGACAAAAAGATATATAAATATAAGTCATTTGTTGATGATAAAATTTACAATAGCTAAATACGATTTCGTAATTTGTTACTCTACCTATGCACATTCATTCTTATGTCATTGTGGACTAGCAACATCAAGCTTAAAAGCCCTACATACTGTAATCTCAGTTTCACAACTAGCAATCCCACCATTCTGGGCCAAGTCCTGATTTGCAAATCTATTTCTTACATAAAACAAAATTATAAAGCACAACCCTTGGATCAGGATTTCCAAACCACCTGCTTACCCTGATCATAAAGATCTGCTTGTGACGTCTTTGATATGTGGCTCATTTTTATCATGTAACTGCTGAAAGGCCCAGAATTCTACAAGCAGCTGCTACCTTACGGTATCTGTGGAGCCTGAACTAAATGTTCTTTACAGTAGTTGTAAATAATCTGTTGAAGTATTAAGGATTTTTTAATATTCAAGACTAGGGACAGCTGCAGTATCGGTGTAGGAGAAGCAGTAAATATGAAGTATAATTCCCTATCTGTGTTCAAAGTAAAACAAACGACTAAGAAACATTACAAGTAACCTGAGCAACTTGACTATGCTGGAATCTGAAAGCCTCCACACAGGGGGACCACACAAGAAAAGTGTTATGCTGAGTAAGATGAAAGAAAATGAAAATGTGCAATAAGGACCTGCAAATATTGGCTGGGGAATCAGAACACAGAAGCTTTGTCCATACCGGAAACTCATTTTGCTAATGAGTGAAGAACAAGTGAACACAACCACATCATTTATTTGAAATATATAGCTGTATTGAGCACAGTCTTCCAAAACAAATTATTTTCATGAAAATATACAGCTGTACTAAGCATAGTCTTTCCAAAAACAAATTATTTTCATGAAAGGACGAGTCCATCAATATCATGCAGTCCCCACAGCTCTCACTGATCCTTCCTATCCTAGTCCCTGGCCTTTCATCATCCGTACTTTTTCTTGTCCAGTTCGATCTCTTGCTGCCTTCTTGCAATGGCTGCATTCTTTTCCTTGATCTTCTGGATCTTGGCATCAAGCTCTGATGGAATTTCTGCTTGAGAAAACATGACAAGAAATGAAAATGTTCAAGTGTTGTGTAAATAACAATGTAATATGTGCATCATCAATGTCATCAGGGATTATGGAAATTAAGAAGCATGCACAAAAGGAATGTTTAGCACCAGTATCATAATATCATTTGGCAGCAAAAAATTGGCAAACAACAAGTCAGTTATGGAATGCATACTTAGGAATAGACAGTAAAATACTGTATGTTTTAGAAAATGGAAAAAAAAAAAAAAAGAGCTAGCTACATTTGGATTCATACAAGAAAATGTATTAAACACTCAGAACATCTGAACATTTTACGTAGCTACCTTAAAAAAGATACTATGTTTAGTTTCCACAAAACATTCTTCGTGTCTGAGACCCTAACTTTCTCTAAGTCTTTGCTATAGCAATTAATAACAAATAATGTGATCTGAGTTCAATAATGGCAATTTCCGGACATGTCAGATTGTATATATCACTCTGTGTACATCCCTGAACAATCACATTTATCTGTTACAAACTGCTGATGCTGTACATCTTAAAAATGTATGACATGTACTGAACACTTTAGCAGGCATGAGAACAGGTCTCGACTGAAGATAGCAATATTTTTAAAAAGCCCAGGCCTGTTGGATGCCATGTCTTCATGAAGGCAACACTTTATTTTCATGACAAAAATGTGATATAAAAATAATCTGCATGTGACGCCGTTATAAATAATGTAAGTTCAGACCATCAAATGTAGAAACATGTACACAAAATAATATAACTGTACAGTATATACATATATACATAACCTTAACGATGGTCCATGTCTAACATCTGAAATATGTGACCCATTTTCTCAAATCAGTAATTAACTCTTGTAGTACAAGGTGTCTTGGATCCAGCCTCTCGCTAGTTGCGTGACCACAGTTATGGATAATGACTGTTGCATGTGTTGTCTGCCAGTCAATCAGCTAGCACCCGGCTGCAAAATATGACCACTACACCCAGTGCTTGGCATGGACATGTAAATTTGTTCTACTGCTGCACTCAAGCATAGTGAGCGCACATAGCACCTCAGCACCATGAGGGTTAAGTCATATTCTGGGGGTACTGAATGGTGCATAATGTTGAAATGCTCTTTTAAACACTTTTGATATCAACATCATTGTGTTAGCATCACTGATGGCTGAGATATGCCCACTAGATGGTGGGTGGTGTGGGAAAGAGGGGGAGTAAGTTCTGAGAAACTGGCTGACCTGAGATTTTAAGCAATTATCAAGGAGTTCACAGTTTCTCTCTTTAGATAAGGGCATTTCTAGAATTCATTTGTTAACACTATACTTAAGCCAAATGAAAAAAAGAAAACAAAAAAAAAACAAATAGTACAAAGATATTATATTTATATATTTAGAGAAACAATCTTCTTCAACAAATTCTTAAATTAAACATAAAATACAACTATATTTCTTATTCAACAAATAGATTGGATATCAAAGTTAACAAATATTGCAAAATCTCAATTTGACCATGAACACCTCTTTCGACCAAAATTGTCCTGACCTCTGTTGGCCACTGCAACTTAATTACTAATTTGAGAAAATGGGTCATTTATGTGCACAATGCCAGTGTGAAATTATATGATGCATAGGCTTGATACTGCCTCTGAAATACTGTATTGATTTTTGGAATATAAAACTTATGACAATCAACAGACAAGATTATATCTACTTTAACAATGAAAACTGAAGTTGAACACTCTCATCTAAGCTAGTATAAAAACCTTTACATCTCCATTATTTCACACCAACAAATGAGCAACAATCTGGTAATTGCACTATAGGAATATGTACCGTATATGTAACCAACAGTGACAAAGGATCTTATAAAGCAAACAAAGTGTGGCAAAGTATACTATTTAACTGCTTAAGTCTTTAGCTAAAAAGGACAAAAAAAAAAGGCTGGCCTTTTGCATCCTTGAGAAAAACAAATCCTCTGTGGCTTTCACATTCTACTCCAATTAAACTTCCGATTATTCCCAATTTGCACTTAATTGCTGCATATTTCAGATAACAGAATACTGTTCTTTCCAAATGAAGGTAAATGGGAAATTGCAACTCCTCATAACTGCAAATTATCCCACTTGACCCTGACTAGTTGCAGTTATGTGATGTGGCTGAATGGTTATTATATTGGATTCTGGACAGGTTTGATTCCCACCACACTCATGTTGAAAAGTATGTCTTGCCAAAGCATTTCATTTAAAGTTTGTTCACTCCAAGCATATGTGAAAAATAGGTACCTAGCTACATGAAGTGAAAGATTTTGTCTGAATACTAGTAATCAGCACCGGTCAAATGGCAATGGCACCTGATTTCTCCACAAGGAATAAAACAAGTTACTGATAGATCTGACATATTGGGGGTGATAAAAATGTGAAGTACCATGAAGGGACATTGCTTGCTTACGAGACCTGATAATTTACACTACACAGTACCCTCAGGACTAGCTCAGTGCACTTAAATTATCACAGATACATTGGGTTAAACAAAAAAATATCAACATATAAAACTCCAAGTTTGGATTCTGACCATTAATATATGATACCTTGGTCTTGGCCATAGGATCATTGTAATCATAACACAAGGGATGTGGGAATTTTTTCCACCGGCAATGAAATGAGGGCTCTTGCATCAGAGTTATGGTGTACTGTAAAGCTGTTAAAACAGGACACTTGCCAGCCTCAATTTCATAAAAAAAAAAACAACCCGGTCACAAAAATAATGTTTTCAGTTGGCCTATATATATGTGCAGCAGGTTGGAAAAGATATGGTTCTGAAATGTTGTACTGTACTTTTATATTCTGATTAGAATACTGATATTGAAGGGTGAATGCTGAACCAAAGGAAAAAGTGGTGTTTTTTTTCAAGACTGTCACGATCAGCTGCTACCATTATATATGTGAGCATCCAATACTGGCAACTAAATCATGAAAGCACTCTGTTAAACTGTGAATCACTGATGTCACATGCAATCCCTGATGCACTGTAAACCACTTTTATGAGACACCTCTAATTAGTATACAGCTATTGGCCCCACCACCGGACCTTTCTGATATGAAGCAGGAGCAAGATATTACTTCTAGTCACAAAGCCTATGGGTAACTATTCTCCATTTTCATATTGAAGAAAGTTCCAATCAAACAAAATCTGGCTGCAAAACAAAGCTTGTTAATCATAAGAAAACATGATATAATCAAATACAAAGAACTACATCACAGTTGTTATCATCATCATTCTCTTCATCTTTCACTGAAAATAAAGAGCTTAGTAGCTAAGAATATGAAAAAAAGAATGCAAAACAAGGTATAAGATCTATGTAAAGTAGAGACTAAAACTGAAGGACTATCCTAAAATGAATTACTATCATCGTCCTCTTGATTATCATTACAATATCAGATTATTATGAGTTCTCATGAAGCGGTCAATACAGTATTACACACCAAACCTGACCCGATAGCTTACATATTGTACTCCGCATCATCAATACCCTAGTATATCCCTGGCATCATACAGTCGGGAAAAGATCATTTCTTTCCCATTAGCATCAGAATGGCAGACAGGTATTAGTAAAGCAAATAATAAACTACATGTATTATCAAACATCTGCAAGATTTATAAAATTGGTTGCACTTCACAGCTATAAACCTGGCTGGGTAAATGGGCTATCAGTAAACTACTTATCAACAAACATGTAGCAAATGCAGCAGGATTACCAAGAAATGCTGAAGAGACTGCCCTTCCTCTCCATTCTATGCGATATTCAGAACAAGTCGGCTCACAGCCTAGAATTTATCATCATCTTCAGGATCTCATTTTAATGGAACTTCCATTCAGTTTCAAATGCATTTTATCTTCCCACACACTTCCCATAATCCCATTTGACTAACAAAGAAAAAATCTCAAAAAAATCTAAAAATTGCTATTTTCAGATACTGTACTGTATTCTTTACTGACGGCAGGGTTATGTTGGTCCCTAAATAGTAAAACTTCAGCCAGTATTATTCCAAAAGACCCTTTAAAAGAGACTTAAAGGAACTGAGTGAAGAGGGATGATGAAAAGAGATGAGAACAGATGTCACTCAGATGGCCTGTGGTGAATAATGATCCATAATCATATTCTCAAGATTTTGCCAATCCTGAAATTCGTTGTGGGTACCTCCTTTATCCTGAGGTTAGAAAATGTGTGCTGCCCTCAATAAAAATATGTAGCATACAATGAGTGTCTTCATAAGAAATTTGTAGCCCACAATGACTGCTCTGCATATATTTGTCATTGTGCATGTTTCTGCTATTTACAACGCCATATGCATCAATCAACCATCAGATGCCTTACTGGATCTATCATTTCTAGTTAAGATCTTCACAAATCAAAAGCGATGCAAATCCAGAAATCTCGCACATGCCAGAGAAATGATAGGCACAGATGATACTGACCACCCCCCCCCCCNNCCCCCCAAAGGCCAAATGCAAAGGATAAAAAAATCTGGACTGGGTAGAGGATCCAGATATTCTGTTACTGCTAGGAAGACATTCCACAGAGACAGCCTTCAAAGAGCAGATCATGGATAGTTCATAACTGACGACAAGGAGGACACTTCACAAAGCCTCCCTTGCCATTAACACAACTGGTTTTTGACAAACTTAAATCAAGAGATGCCTGCACAAAGACCTTATCTCTGCTATATTCATATAATGATACAGTCTTTGTGCAGGCACCCCTCGAATTACTGTCCCATAAGAAGTTTACGTGGGAAGACAAGTGCTGCGGAAAGAACAGCTGTGGAGAAAGCTGTATCAATGCACACCTCATGTCTAACAAGACTATTACATCAATGACCGGATGTCCCACTCCCTAATACTAAAATCCCTGATATTTGTCACTATCATAATTACTGTAAAAATATGTATAATTTAATAACTATATATATGCAAAAATTCATATTTCATCTGTTCATGCTACAACATTAACAACAACATGGTGATGCTAACAGTCATAGATCAACACTGGCTTTCAAAATAGTCATGAGGTCTATCCATAACAAAATATTATGACTTCTCTCACCATTACCAGCTGAATCACATATTATGTGGGTATAAAGGAAATACGGAATGGACTTCTCTAATTATTGCTGCCTCACAGCACAAACATGCATAACATCTTTCATCCTTACCTGGAATACTGGATGCCATCAAGATTTTCTGATCTTGTGAATAATTAGAAAATATTTCTCATGATAATACATGTAACTACCATATTGCACTACTCAAGTAGACATGTGAGATCACATTACCAACAACCAGCAAATCCAAACTAGAGATCTCTTCCTACATCAATGGGAGTTTTCTTTACCAATTATCCAATTATACCAAATTGATATGCTCACCATCATCGGAATGACCTTTCTTCTTTTTCTTCTTCTTCTTCTCCTTATGTGGTTTAAGGGGAACTTTCTTTCCGAGACGCTCTAGCACTGAAGGTCGTGGTGCCGGCACTGGCACATCCACTTCTTCTTCTGCATCGCTACTCTCCATCCCAGCAACTGGAACCCCAGAAACATCCTCCACTTCCCTCTCACGTTTCTTTTTCTTTTCTTTCTTTTTCTTCTTCTTCAACTTTTTAGACGGCACACTCTCTTCTAACTGTTCATCATTCTCGTCTGCCTGTGCACTGTGAAGACGCTTTGCTGGTACTGAATAAACATGTTTGAAGTCTGGCTTGGCTTTTGATTTTCTCTTTTTGTGTTTAGGACTAACCTGCACCTCAATGCGCAGTTTCTCAGGGGGAATATCAACCCGAAAGGGTTTTGTGGTCACAATACTGCTTGTCAACCTGCTGCCTGTAACTTCATCATCACTTTCATCTTCCTCTGACACAAAGCCTGTCTGAGAAAATCTTAAATTGTCCTGAGACCTACCAGAGTATCTCATATCTCTACGATCACGATGCCTGCGACCATCAAACCTGCTCCTTCTAGATCTCAAATCTTCAGAGTTCACTGAGGTATTGTCCCGGCGGGTAAAAGCAGTGCTTAATTTTCCAGGAATGTTCAGCTGGTGTGCGGATTTTGTCTTGCTTGCTTCCTGCTTCCAGCCTCTCCCAGTGTCAGAGTCTTCACTTTCCTCTTCCAAATCCAGTAAATTCTGATTGTCCCCAGAGCTCGACTCTTCTTCCTCTTCTTCTTCTTCCTGAGCTCCCTGCTTCTGTGAAGCTTTGATTAAGCCCTGACTTTCCACTGACTTCCTCCCCTTCACACGCTTTGCAAGATTGGACGCAGCCACTTCCTCTTCACCAGATTTTCTGCGTTTCTTTGTTCGTTCTTTTATACTTTTAAGAGAAACTTTCTTCGCTGGATCAATCTTTACTTCACTGCTGCTAAATTTTTTTCTCCTGGCCTCAATTTTTGTCCTCTCCTCAGGAGTGAGTTTCTCTAAATCAATCTGTGGTAATGCTACTTCCTCAATCTTGGTCTCTTTTGACTCTGACCTTGCAAGTTTCTCTGATGTATCTGCACGCCTCCTACTATATCTGTCTCTAGATCGTGATCGACCATGCCTGGAGTAACGGTCATTTCTACTGTCCCTATCTCTCTCATGTGAACGACTGTATGAAGAATACCTAGCATCCTTATCTGTTTCATGTCTTGCCGCATCATACCTTCTGTCATCATGTCGCCTTGGCAGTTCTCGGGAGACACGCCCCCTTGGCCCCCCTCTGAGACCGTCTCTGTCACCAGGAGATTCTGAACGTTTGTATGGTGAAGAAATATGTGAGGGTGACTTTGACCGCCTTGATGGAGAAACTAAAGGAGGTCTTCTGACAGGTGATGGTGAACGGCGGCATGGTGAAGGACGTCTCCTTGGTGACACAGATCTTCTTCTCGGTGAAAAGCGTCTATGAGGTGACACTGAGATGCGCCTAGGAGAAAGGGGTCGAGGGGAATATCGTCTTGGTGATAATGCTCGACGAGGTGAGAGTGATCTCTTCTTTCCTGGATAAGATCTCCCAGGTGATCTTGATCTTGGTCTAGGTGACAAAGGTCTGGGAGATGATCGCCTAGGTGACAGAGGTCTTCGAGGAGACAATGACCTCTTCCTTGGAGACGGATAAAACCTAGGAGATCTTGATCTTCTGGGCGACCAAGGTGACCTCCGTCTAGGTGATAAGGGCCTGCGTGGAGAGAGTGACCTTTTACGTGGAGACAATGAGGGGCGTGATGACAGAGGTCGTCTGTGAGGTGAAGATGATGGCAGTCCTGGAGAGACTGACCTTCTGCTGGGAGATGACCTCTGGGGCAAGGCTGTAACATTTGGTGAGGAACCCACTGACTGCGAAACAGTATTTTGCGGTGATGCAATCTGTTTGGGAGATGGCTGTTTGGCAGATGATGCGGCCTGCTCTGGTGAGGTTTTCAAGCCAGCTGCCCCAGACTGTGCTGGACTTACACTAGAAACACTCTGCTTCACGGATTCATCCCCCGAATCTTTTCTCTCAGCTCCCTCGTCTTTATCTTCATCTTCATCCTCACTAGAAGAGTCACTGGATGCAGAGGAAGTTGAGGATGAAGATGAAGATGAGGATGAGGAAGAGGAAGAGGAAGAATGTGAATCATGAACTGCTTGAGCAGCTTCATTTTGGCTGGTAACATCATTTTCAATCACTGAATTTTGTGCTAAAACTTCTTTCTCCTCTGTCTTATTTACTGATAATATATTATCTTGTGCATGAACAGCAGGACTACCACCATTATCCTTTGTGGGCTTTACACTTGTGTCCTCACCTCCCAGCCCTGATTCATCCCCTGCCAGGACATCAAGGTCTATACTTTCATTGTCACTAGCAAGAGGAGAACTGGGCCCAGGATCTGACTTTACAAGATTTTCAAGATTTTGCTCATCCTCATTATCAGACTTAGCAAGATTTTCAAGATTTTGTTCATCCTCATTATCAGACTTAGCAAGATTTTCAAGATTTTGCTCATCCTCATTATCTGAAAACTGGAGTTCCCTAATTTCTACTTCATATGAGGCCTCTGCTGGTGTGTCTGAATTGTCCTTTTCAACCACACGAGTGTCACCCTCCTCCTCCTCCTCATCTGCCTGTAGAAAGTCATCAATCTCTTTAGTGATGTCATCCATCTCACTGTGACTGTCCATCCAATCATCTTCCTCTTCGCTGTCACTGTCGTTGTAGCGGCTGAATTTATCTGAAAAAAAAAATAATAAAGCAATATTTACAATGAGATCACATTAATAATCTGCATTGTCAGAAATGTTATCAAAGATGTTTATATAACAAATTAGAGTATTAATCTGTACAAAATCAATACACATGTATTACGAGCTGGGCTGTTGTTATTCCAGATCAACCTCAATGCAGTTATTAAAGATCACTGCCCTAACTGCCACTTTTCTTTGCCATTAATTCTTGCACTGCAACTTCTCTAAGTTTCATCACAGTATACTTATATTGAAATTGAGTTCAGCTGGTAAAACTCTTGCTATCTAATAGAAATTTGTTAACTGCTGTTCCAGTGGATGAAATGTTTCAATGGATGAATAGTACATAATACAGTATGTATTCTAATGCTGTAAAGTAGAAACTATATGTGTTGCTCTAAAGAGTACAGTATAACTCTGAGGTGTGTGCAGTTACAGAAAGATCAGTTTCTCCCTTACAGCATCCAAATATCCATTTTCATTTCATTAACTTATTACTTATTGACAAAAACAACATCTCTCCAGTTTGGACAGGTCCACATGTGCTCCTTATTTCATTTAACAATACTGTAACAGTGAGTAACCAAGTTCTGTCTATGTCTATGAGTCTTTACCAGCTAACCCTGCTTTTCATTTTCAACAGCAGACTTTTTTGCGCAATAAATATTCTGTGCTGTAGCTGATAAGGTTTTCCTGGATGACGAATTAACAGCATAATCAAATACGCTTACAGCTTCCATGCTGTACACCTAAAATGTGTTTCAGTATCAATACCCGGAAATTCTAACAAGCAACGGTTAGAGAATTTGTTGAAGAATGTTGATCACATCACATGCAATAAAAATCTATCACAGGGTGACTAAACTTGTATTTCTTGATGTATGCAGGGGACAAATACTCGTCTGCAAAATACAGCTGACTCCACAAATTAGAAAAATGCATCTGCACAAAGCATGCTATCCCTCCTTCCAATCAGCTGTTTATGATTTTGCCAGACTTCTGGGGTTCAACCCCCGTACCTAACATAAACACAGGTCCTTGGGAAGTATTGCCTTTAAATCATACAAAATCTTAACTTTAAGCGTATTTTAACTGCCTGATACTGGCAATGCACATATCGGCTTGACTTCCTTCACGGACAGCATTCCAGTACTCTCCAAACCTCTTGGTTTATGGTTTGGGGTGGAATTAGAGAAGAGAAAGTACATAAGAAGTTCCAAGACAATGATAATGTCAAAGGATTGTCTCAAAGTTGCGTTTTTTTTCTTAACCTTACCCTAACTGTGTCTCTAAACCCTAAATCAGGCACTCAGTGGAGAATGCTCATATAATGCCTTTGAAATTTGCCGGACTTCTGGGTTCAGCCCACATTCAATGTAATGTCAATGCAAAAACACAACCTGCTATTGCAACTCCATCTGGAGCATAGAAAAAGAAACATCTAAAAGAAGAAGCAATCATACAGAAAATCTGAAAATGATGCGACTAGGCAAAAACTGTGATTCGTAACAATCAAGTGCAATATCTGCACCAGCAGCTGGTAACTAAAGGTAAGTGCAACACCCATTTCCATACCTCTTGGCTTTGGAGCTGGAGGTTCTGATGGTGCTGCCTGAGGCAAACCCGTAGAAGAAGGAGTGTGATATTTATCCTGCGGTAACACCAGTTTCGGTTTTGAAACCTCTGGCTGGCTGTTTACATGTCTCAAACCGTCCTTATTTACACCACTGGAGAAATCGGCATTACTCCTGTCATTGTCTTTTGGCTGTGGATTAATCACTATCAGATTTCCACCTGCAGCATCTGTGTCTGGTTGGGGAAATCCAAAACCAGCTGAGCCTGGTCCCCGACCCCTGCCTCTTGAAAAAGCCCCTCGACTTCGATCTGCATAGCCTCGGCGAGGGTATCGACCTCTGTCATGTAGAGGGCGGCCTCTGTCACCAAATGATCTGTGATGACCTCTGTGATTGAATGGCCGTCTGTCCATTGGAAAACCTCGGGGATGGAACATTTTGGGCCCAGGAATCTGATACACACAGAAACAGACACTGCAATCAAACTGTTTCAACCTTATGCAAATGAAACAGATTTGGAGATTAGACTTCCAGCCTCAATTAGCTTCAATAGCAACACCTCAGAGTATAGAGATAAGATGTATCCACTGATCTACAATTGGTCAATCCCCCTTGAAAAGCTTTCATCATGCCAATAAAAATTTGCAAACCCATTGCTTTGCAATGATAACAAGGAATAAGTTCCATTTACAGATGCATGAATGTACTACATTGCGTTGATTCTTCCTGATGTCTATCGCCAGAGAAGAAAAAAAAAAATGTAAAATAATGTATCACAAACTGCATCTTGAAAACACTCTCATACATACCGGATAGCACAAAGAGCTATTTTTTATTCATATAAAGCTGTGTGAATTTAGATTAAATGTGGCTTAACTCACCTCCACTGTCTCAATTTCATTCATAACTACTTTCTCACTCGTCATTTTAGCCAACCAAATGAGAACAGTTTCATGTGACAAATTGTTAATGTCCTCTAAATCTAACGAAAATTCACGCTGAATGCATGCCTCTTACAGTAGATTTATTCATTTGTTTATGGCCACTAATTCAAGGTTATCAGGTTGAAGCCTCAGCACTGTCTAAGACAAATAAACTAATAAATACTGAACAGGAAGAATATGGCTTAAAACAACATCATAAATTAATCACATAATTCATTTCACTGTACATTTAACCCATAACTAGGTAAACTTCATTACATGACTCTAATTATTGTAAACAGTTCATAAAGACATTCCAATACTGAGTTTTAATCCATAGACTCACCCCATTATTAAAGGGTGGATTCCAACCAGGATGATGTGGGAGTGGCTGGTGTGGTCCTGGTCCAGGTGGCCGAACATTTACAACTATGGAAGGTGGCAATAGTTCTGGCTCGGGCAAAGGTTCGGGCTGATATGCATGCTGTCATGAACAAAATAGAAGAGTAATATGGTCAAAATTTGTCTTTCACAATTTTTGATATTAAACCTGTGTTTACCTACAATATAAGAATGGACCAGGGGCTGTCCAAAATCTGGTCCATAAAATTCTTCCACTACCACTAACCAAATAGACAGAAATAGGCTTACTGCCAATGTGTACTTGCCAGAAATACAAGACTCCATTAATGTGAGCCAAGTATGTGCTGTTTCCCCTATTTCATCCTTTTCAAGCATGAGATTAATTTTTTTTTAAAACCTGTCTTCTTTTCACTGATGATGCCACATAGTGTTAAGCCACTAAGCATCATATCAACAAGTAACCCCATAATGAAGTCATCCAATGTCCACTGAGTGTGCACTAGACATCTCAAAATTTCTTGGACTAAAAAGTTTAGATTTACATGTTCCCAAATGAAAATGCTTCAGGTCAATAGAAATTCAGCATAATCCCATTCCAGGATGTTAGTTCTGCAAGAAAAAAGATCAAATGCACCAAAATCACAGTATTACAGAGGAAGCTGGAAAGTTCTCATGTTGTGCCTCTCTTCATCAATTATTCTCATGGAAACCATAAAGGCTGCGGGAGAATAACTGAGATGGAGAGAGAGAGAACAAACTGAACATTATGCTCAACACAAAAGCCCCAAAATGTGACTCTTTTCTGTAAAATGGCTGAGCAGGTCCATGAATCAGTTTCCCTAAGCATTACAAGCTCCTGTTA
This sequence comes from Ellobium chinense, assembly GCA_033807755.1. Lineage (NCBI taxonomy): Eukaryota > Metazoa > Mollusca > Gastropoda > Ellobiida > Ellobiidae > Ellobium > Ellobium chinense. Next base: position 570,496 of record JAWQUT010000078.1, on the reverse strand, counting down.
TATTTTGAAAGTAAATATGTTATGAAGGTGACTGCAGACATATGTTTCATATTACTTACCTCTGGGACTACATCTGCACTAGCTGGAAATTCCTGCCATGGAGAGATCTGTACACCACTGATGCTGGATATGGTAGATATGCTGCTAATGGGCTCAGATTTCTGTGGAAGGCATTACAAATAATTTTATAATCATATGAGTAAAATCTCTGAAATATCAGACACATGTTTTCAACAGCCAAGTCACTTACCTCCATTTTTTCCTTCATCTTTTGGAAGCCCACTGATCCTTAGAACCCCCTTCCTTACGGGAACTATAGGGACACTAGCTATAGTGCTGCTGTAGGGCAATTAAGCCTCCAAACAGGTACAGTGTCAACTGTTACATATTCAAGTGGATCAAGGAGCTTAAGACATAGGATTCTGAGGCTGATGAAAATTGCTGTTGTTACTAAAATCAAAATGATGAAAACTGGTTATGTGACAGGACAAAAATATTATATTAAATTTGCTCTGAAGCAGATGCCCATAAAAAAATCTGAAATCACAGATAATCAAACATCAAACAGCCAAGCAACATGACCCAAGCAGAAAATATTTTGATAAAAACTAATGTCGCAGGAAGTACATGAAGATGGAAATCTCAACAGCCAAAAGAATAATAGAGAAATGAAAATGAAATTATTCACCCTGTCATACAATGTTATACATCTCATTCATAATACAAACACATTAGCAGTAGCAGCAGAACAGTGAAACCTTGATAGCAACATAAGCTAGTATGCCCTTAATAAATGGTAAAAAGTAGATTTATTATTGAAGCTAATTATTGAGGTTCACCTAAATAATGAAATGATGGAAGAGTAGTGACGAAAATCTGTGCAGAACATAAAATTATGCTTTGTTATGTATATATCTCATTTAGGTACTATCTTCCTTTTACTTAGACTAAAAGTAAAAAGAGACAAAACAGGCTATAAATATAAGGCATACTCACAGGTTTAAGAGTTGCCAATGCTGCCTGTCGTAAACTGGCAAGATCCTCATCCTGAAAATTAAAACAAAGGATTCACTGCACAAATGAATCATAAAACATTTCCTTTACCTAGCTCAATCAGTGAATACACTATAATTAGCCATGCTTGCAGTTAGTTTTCACTCTAGATTGGCAGGATACTGTTTATAAGCATGTTCTGTGGAGACCCGCTCTCAATGTCTTTTCTACCACGAGCCATTGGTTCCTTGTGGCAAGGATTTGTGGGGACCAATTACCATAACAAAATCTGTTTCACAATGAAAAATGGAAATCCAGTTTTACTGCCACAGCTAAACCATCAGTAGACTTATCTGTCTAATATATAATACACACATGTACCTACACATACAGTGTGCGTCTGGGCACATATGCTGACTCTCATTCTCTTTTAAATTTCATGTGAGAAATGTTGGTAAGTTAAACTTTTCACACCCAATAGACCTAACTGACAAAGGCAATAATTTTTTTTTATCCATAAGTGTGACAGTGGCTGCAATTACCCCTTCCCCCCNCCCCAACCTTCTTTAAATAAAGCCTAAGGAGACAGCTCAACTAGATTTCTATACGTGTACCACATCTTCATCTTTAAGCTTCAAGTTCAAGGACACCATTATTCTTATGTATTAGAGGTTTGAGGCGCACAAGGAAGTCTTTAAACTTTAAACATGAAATATCCAAAGTGCAATACATGGGAGTGAACAAGAATGCAAAGGTGGAGATATCGGCCTTCTCTAACGATAGCACCGATTCCATGACTTGTCTACGACTAAATGAACTGTATCATCGGTGCTGTCGTTAGAGATTGCCGAGATATCATTCATCAGAATTTATCTTGTGATAATAAGATATAAAAGATGCTCTCACTACTCAGATCTTATGTCAGGAAACTAGAAAATTAGGGCCATACTTCATCATTAGCAGTAGTTGCAGCACAATAATTTCTTACTCATCTAACAAATATTGAAACAGTGCTTAACTACAGACCATCTCGCATGACACTTTGGCAGCACTGATATGAATATGAAGATAAGTCTCAGATGAAATGAATTGAATCATTACTATTATGTTGTCCCGAAACAGAACCTTAAATGAACAGGGATAGCTAGACTATCTACTTCAGATTTTTTTTAAGTCACAGATTGTCATAAAGTTCATAAACTGACTGATAAAATCATAAATGACCATCCATTTCCATGCCCATGACCATGGACACTCAAAACCACTGGCACTAATTTGATAGAGTAGGATTAATACCTTACACCCTGATTGTTTATCAGTGTGTAATAACACTTATAATCACTGTAATGAAAATAAACATCCATAACAATACCATATACCTTTAACGAATTTCTAAACAAAATAATATCAAGAAAACCTACGTACCTCTTCGTCTGACGCCATTTTATTCCCACAACCGGAAGTGGAATAGAGTCTATGGACCAGGCTGCCGTAAAATGATATTAATTATTAATTATTGGACAGTATTGTGTTACTTTGTGAAGCTTAACACCTGCTTATTCTTTTACTTCGCGGTAAAACGAGTGATACGAGGGGTATCGTAGTGGCGAGCACAGACTATGTGGCGAGTGGCAAAATTGGCAAGTGTGTTATAATTTTATACTGTATATACCACCTTGGACGCAACTTTTAATTTTGTTTTCCTGGTTGCTATGTTACCCTGGTTAATGAAAGAATCTATTGAGATCTACACAGATACATGAATTCATAGTCGACACCATTGAAATAGTGTTCACTCTACAATAATTAAATGAAATTTACCTAAAAATTTGTAGTTCTTGAATCGATGCTAAGGATTTTGGCATTCTGTTTTTTTTTGTGGTTTTTTTCAGTTGACTACAGATAGTAGAATATTGTTAAAAGACAACCACATGAAGAGAAGTAACCGCAAAAAAGCCTTGAAGCACCGAGGGTAGCTTAAGAAAATTAAACATCATAACCTTGAATGATTTGAAAGAAAAGCCTCCAAACATCTAGGTACATGTACATATAAAACTGCCACAGTTATTTCACAAAATGCATTATTTAAGTGTCCATAAATGGATGGTAGCACAAGACAATACAGTAAATGAAATAATAGAAGTGCTTAAAAATAAAAGAACAGATAGTATGTGCACAATACAAATACTACTATTATTTTCATTATTATGATTAGTGTGAGAAAGTCAACACTGCAGTAGACTAAGCTCCCAATCAGGTGACCACATAATTATACGATACATGTATAATATTATATCATCATCGTTTTTAGTCAATGTTGCAGTTACTATACCTCCCACAGGAAGCCAGTACATGGAAAATAATGATTTAGAAGCTTTTAGATGGACTTAACACAAACGATAAATAATGGCATCACAGAACTACGCCAATATGAGAGGTGGAGATAAGAGATACCAATAAAAAACTAGTTGGTAAATCTATGCCCACGTTCATCCCAATACAATTCTGGTTTTCACATGTAAAATAAAACGTTATTCCAAGACTAATTAAGCGATGAGAACAATATATCTTTAAATTACTAGATTATTGTTTCATTCAAGCAACTGGCTGGCTGACTGACTGGCTGGCTGGCTGGCTGGCTGGCTGGCTGGCTGGCTGGCTGGCTGGATGGATGGATGGATGGATGGATGGATGGATGGATGGATGGATGGATTCATAGATTTTTTGATGGGAAGGATAAATACTGAAGAAAAAGAAGAAGAAGAAGAAGAAACAGAAACAGAAACGTGACAGAATATGGGAAAGGGATCAAGGGTGAAAGAATAAGTTCAAGTAAAATGAAGTTTACATGCGTCGTACCCTCGCTTTCAAAAGTGGCATTTACCCTACGTCTGGGAGACCTCAGACCAATGAGTATGAAAAACTAGGACAAGAATCCATACCATGTTGAAAAGACTGGTTAACTGAGCACTTTGTGAGGCATAGAGATAGAGACGTTTTCTGGGTGTTAGATTAGCATAGCAATTGTATCGATAGCGAGTGCCGAGGCGGAACGCTAGGTGTCCGTGCCTTCAGATAAATGCAGTGTAATCTACCCACAAAGGCCTACATGATGATAATGGATTCGATCCATTTCTGTGACTGAGATATTGAAGAAATTCAACAAAGTTTTGGTGAGTTTAGGCAAGAGAAAAAAATATTTTTATTTTCTTGTTTTGCTAAAGTCTACTTCAGTCTACTTATTTTGCCCAAGAAGGTGGCTGTTAATTTTTACCAAGCCAGAAACGTTTGTCTTAAGATTTGAATTACGAACTAGGTCTTTGTAGTTCGATTACGCCCACCCCCACGACAAGCGGAGGCGAGAGGTATTTTCAAAACAATTTTTATCAAGCAGGTGATTGAAAAGACTAGGGTGGAGAGAAGGGAGCCGTAGATGCTGCGTCTGTGAATGCGTCAGTAGCAAGCTTGTCCACAAACGAATGCATGAAGATCTGTGAGTTATCAGTAGGGGAATCCTCGGCCGAATTTCCTACCTTATGAGGATCCCACAATTTGAAACCAAGACCAACAAGTCGAAACATTGTAGTAGTGCATTGTTGTTTTTTTTTTTTAATAAAAAGTTTTAAGACTAGATGTAAATGACTAATAGTTACTTTTCGTGTATGCTGTTGCTGGCTGGCAACAGAATTTTGGGTATTAAATTTAAATATCCCTTTTCCACGGCTTATAATATTAGAATGCAAGTTATTGTAAGAGATCAGTTTATACATTTCCAGCTAGACCTATCTCCTAACGACAGCACCGATGATACAGTTCATTTAGTCTAGTCTAGACTCTAGTCATAGACAAGTCATGGAATCGGTGCTGTCGTTAGAGAATAGATCATTTCCTTGATCAAACTAATGTTCCTTCAATGAAATGATTGTACATATTATTTAGACGTCATGATCTGTGTGTTTGTTGATATTTGATAGTAATCTTGGCAATGTCTAAGGACAGCACCACAACGATAAAGATACAGTTCATTTAGTCATAGATAAACCATGGACCATATCGATATTTCGACTAAATCGGTGCCGTTGTTAGAGAAAGTCGTAATTTTTTGTGCTGCTAATGTGTTCAGTCTAGACTAGTACTAGTATCTGCATTTATCGGGAGGAATTCTATATGTGTGCCAGAAAGGTTTCCGCATGCAACACACTGAACCAACAGCATACCCTAACCCTACCCCTAACCCTGACCCTGGGTTAGGGTTAGGGTATGTTGTTGGTTCGGTGTGTTGCATGCAGAAATCTTTCTGGCACACATATGGAATTCCGGCAGTGTTGAAGGACAGCACCGCAACGATAAAGATACAGTTCATTTAGTCATAGACAAACCATGGACTATATCGATATTTCGACTTAATCGGTGCCATTGTTAGAGAAAGCCGGAATTCCTCCCCATTTATTTAACACAAACTAACTAAAGATCATGAGAGCAAATTTGTTTTTTTTCCATAGGCTTTCATATTTAAGTAATCTATATGTTCTTTCATGATTCCATGCCCACTCAATTATTAGATACAGGGGCTTCTTGGGCTTGACTCAACTAGGACTTGACTGTGCAGTCAGCACCTTCATATTTGAATGTCAACCACAATTAAGGATTGGAAATGGGTAGAATCTAGCAGAATAAGTAATGCAGTCCACATGTATTATTTTCATCATATTATAATACCAACTTTTGTTTAGAAGCCACCTATATTACCGAACATGATGATGAGAACATAATGAAGAAGAAGGCATGTCCTGTTGTTAATCACATCCGGCTTCTCATCTTTTGGCAGGAAATCTGTTTATAGAAGTCAGCATTTTTCCACTCATTTTCTATTAAAATAACTGTGCTTGTCTAAGCAACAGCAGATTTGGGAGAAGCTCTGGCCTGAAACTAGCAGTTTTTGTGTTGTTTTATGCTGTGAGCATGGCAGTCTGGTAGGAGGCTGTTAATCTAGATCTATGACTAAATTTACTATATTCATACAAGAGAGATGCTGTCCTGAGAGCATTGCCCACCAGTAATGTAAACTGAGCTGAGAATGGAACTTTCAAATATTTGCCCTATGCACTCAAATCCATCATTCTTTATTTCTGACATTAAAAGCCACGTTTAAGCATGAAATTGTAGCCTGGCAATCTGGTCATCCACCAGGAATTGGGGAGAGGATGAGGGGCTCATACTACTCTTAGATTTCGAATTGTAGTATAATTATAATGAGCTTGTCTCAAATCTTCATGGATATTATGTAAGCATTTGCTTTCCCTTTCAGGCTACTTTTCAGACCAGGAGAAAGCAAATAATCGTTCACATCATGTCCCTGTATCCGGAGCTAAAGGGCCTATATCACCTGAGAGAAACCATTGGTTCAGGTATATGCGGTGTTTTTACTATCTTATGGCATCACTAGCTGATGGCATTGCAAATTTGCTTGATAGTGAGTGAGACATATACCATACACACACCATCTTGTGAGGAAGAAAATCCTTTGTGTAACAGATTATGTTCTCTCTCATTCATCATCCTGTAATTATAAACACAGGATTTTCCGGGTGAAGGAATGAATATGGTGCTCCTGCTACTTTCAGTCAATGAAAACAGGGGTTGCCCCACCTTTGCCAAGGGCACTGCCTTTAAAGCTATGGCAGAAGTTTCCATTTCCATCCAGCGCATTTCTCACATACGTCATAGTTCAGGAATAAACCATTAAAATACTCATCAAACTGATTGTTTTATCAGCAACATAAATCAAGCAAGTTATTCAGTAGCATCATGAATCATTTACATGTATTTAGGTTCCTCTATTGGAAAATAAATGAAAATAACTGCCTTAATAAGTTTGCAACCAGTGCATGGTGGATGATTATGCCTTCACAAACTCTGTTAGTTCTGTGATGGGATGACAGATTCCACAATGAGGAGAGATGTTGAAACTTTTCTCACAAAAAAGTCTATAAAGAGAGATAATGACAGCACTGCTTCAGAAATAATATTCCTGAGATGTAAGTGTAAACAACTACATGATCACAGCAGTTGACTGCTATTGAGGTTTTTTGGACTCCACCCCTAGTATACTAGTCAACTCTGCTTAATTGCCACTTCCACTTATTGCAATTTCCCCAGGGAACTGAATTTTTTTCTATATAAAAGTCACCGGATAGTTACAACTCCTCAGCAACCATAAAAATCAAAGATCAGCAGTAGAAGGATCACAACTGATAAATAAATATTTACACCGACGGCTGAAATAGCGCGACGGAGGGCAGACCGGTTGACTGAGTGACAGCTGCCACGCTATGACATCTGTGATAAGCCCCTCTTCTTCACTACTCCC